>JAVGVS010000324.1:109697-367197 GCA_032718565.1 Distichodus sexfasciatus | reverse complement strand
TGCAACACATCACACTACAACCCCAAAAGCAAATCACACCATTATAATGTTTAATTTCCTTAACAACACCAGCTCTCGCTCACAATCTCTGTGTTCCTGATGGTTTTAGCGCCGCAGGATTAGGGAGCGTCACTAAATTACACAACTGTGTTTAAACAAATAATTTAATTGAGTTGTTATTTTAATAATCAATAATTTAGCATATACATATTGGTGTGTAATTATTACATTGCTTTAGTCAGGAAGACAGCAGATATCCAAATTTACATTATCGGTATCGTATAGGACATAGGTGGTATCATGCCGTGTCTAACATAAAGCAATTTTCTGAACTTGCGTTGGCGCGACTCTGTCTCTACACGGCTCTGGATCAAACCAATGGTGGACAGGTTGGTGTGTTCAAACACGTCTTGTTACCATGGAGGAGTGTGTGAGAGAGGAGAGAGGAGAGGACGAACGCGGGATGACGAGGTGGAGCTCACCTCCGCGTGGGCGTGGCCTGGGGCGGAGCCTGAGCTTTGTGCTCTGCGTGCTGATTGGGGGAGCTGGGGACAGACTCTAGGCAGGTAGGCTGCTCGGGACCCGCCCCACTCCCGCTCCCTTCTGCTTCTACAACCCTTAGGTTTGGAGAGCTGACGAATCTTTGCGCAGACTTTCTACTCTTATGCTACATTGAAAGGACACAAACAACAAGGGGTTTCTTATTTCGGGGAGTAGCTACGTACGGAAGTGCAATACATTCACTGCAGAAAAACACCTTATCTTGTAATTATGAATTTTAGTGAGTGATTATTTG
This sequence comes from Distichodus sexfasciatus, assembly GCA_032718565.1. NCBI lineage: Eukaryota > Metazoa > Chordata > Actinopteri > Characiformes > Distichodontidae > Distichodus > Distichodus sexfasciatus. Next base: position 366,401 of record JAVGVS010000324.1, on the reverse strand, counting down.
TCATTGTGAACACAGCACAGCACAGCACACGGTGCATCACAATGAAATATGACCGCTGCAATGGACACATCGGTGAAAAAGCTGGGGACAGCTTTTGGGAAGCCTCCGGGGAGCATGAGTATTGCTCATGAGTATTATACTCTATGATTTATTTGGTGGTGTGGTAAAATACACTGTTTATGGCAATATTTGATCATGGTTTGGATAAGGAGTTGCAGTAATCACCACGGCACCACGTGGTTGTAGACACAGATAATACTATGGTATCATATTTGTGCCTTAATTCTGAGTGTACAGGGGAACTTTCACAAGCAAGATCTGGTGTCTGTGCGCACTCAACTCTGTCTACATGCACGTTCCAAACATTCTGCACCCTCGCACACAGAACACTAAAGGTGCCACAATTCACCTTAAAGGCACCTTATTAGAGCGCCGTAAAAGACGCGTTTGACCACAAGTCACATGAGCAGTATTTTCAACGGCGCTAAAATGGTATAAAAAGTGCAGATAAATTAGTGTATTTTTCAGTTTACAATTCAAAGAAAATGTACTATATCGTAATCTATCTATCTATCTATCTATCTATCTATCTATCTATATATATAATATATAATATATATATATATATATATCAGACTTTGAAATTTATTATATCGGGATATGAGATTTTGGTCCTAGGATCTCATAATTACGAAATAAGGATCTCATCATTAAGTGAAAAGCTGCTGTAATTACGAGAAAAACTCTCGCAATTACGAGAAAAGACCATGTGGTTTCACCTCTGTGGGTAACAGAGACTGGGGCCAGTTCCAGGATTTTTAATTACATCGGGGAGAACAAAATGTCATAATAAGTCATAATTTTCAGCCTAGTGCTTAAATTGTGATGGTAAAAGACAAAAAAGTGGCACTGTACAGGCGCAAAAAAAATCCTGTAACTCTCTGCACTTTATTTTATTTACAATAAAGAGAATGTGACAATTTTTTAAACCAACAGGAAGAACTAATAAAGTAATATGTATTTTTTGTTAATGTGGTGGTGCCTTGGTTGATTAGTTAATTAATGCTTACACTAGACCACACTGAATAAACCAAATGACCTTCAGTGCCAACACAAAGTTAATGCAACATTAAAATTTTACAGTGGCTCAAACTGAGCAGGAAATAATTAAGAAGCATCAGAGAAAAGATCTCGTAATTATGAGAAAAGATCTAAATTACTCAATTACATCCCAACTTCAAAATGACTAGAAAAGCTGAAATTAAGAGAAAAATACAACATGGCATAATTACAAGATGGATTTTTTTTTTGTGAATGTGATGCGCTTCCGTAGCTAAGGAACGACTAGATTTGACAATTTTTCAGCCTGACGAATGAACTGGCGGTGACGGAGAATGGCTTGGAAAGCAGAGTTCGATGACCAGAGCATGGATAAAAGGAGAGACACTGACAATGACATCACACATACAAACCTTAACACTTCACAGAAAGGAAAGACTTAGAAAACTGAGAGGCAAAAAAGTAGATCATGCAGAACGGCCCATTCAAATATTTTCTAGAATGGATGCACTGATATTTCAGATGTTTGCCCTAATGGACCAAAAATGTTTTTTTTAATGTATTATTATATAAACTAGGGCTGGGAATGTTAACACATTAGGTGACTTCCATGTTTTGCGTGTTCACGTGTAGGGGTGATCGAGGGGCAAGGGGAAGGACTAACTACCCCTTCAAACTGAGATTTCCCAGAATGCCCTGAGAATGCCATGGCTGATCAACCATAAAAGACATACAAATGTATGTATTATCTATGTTAATAAAGAATTGTAAATTTAAACAACTGGTTTATTGTCTAATTTGACTTCATTTCAGCCTCACTGTTGTTTTCTTTATGAACGCCACAGAATAAAATCGCTAGTGTTGTGCCGCTTGCTATGATACATCTCCGCTTTGCTGCAGACAAACGCAAAAAACAGCCCATGCCACGGAAACGATAACCGGCGACAACGGCGTGTTCAACATCCGGCCAAAACCAGGTTGCGTCTGCCGACGTAAAATTCACCATTTCTTACTGCTTTAGGTAACTGTCTATTACAGTTACTATTACTATTACAGTTACATAAGCAACGTAGCACGCACATGACAACGGGGAGGTGACGTGGGTGCGTAAATGAAGCTACCCCTCCCACTTCTGAAAACTTTTACTGGGATTTCATATCCCGTACGAAACGGCCGTTAACATTAGAGACAACCTGTGGTAAAATAATATTACCCCACGTCCTCAAGTAAAATGAATCCTGACCAAATAGTACTTTAGTGTACTGGCTGTGTCTAAAATATTTAACCAGCCATCATGATATGCGATTGTTTTGCATGAAACATTATTATATACCAGAAATGAACGACTGAAAGCTACAAATAAGGTTATAAAAATAAATAAAAATAAGATTAACGTGTTAAATTCCCAGCACTAATATCTGCACATGAAATCATTTGACGTGCATATTTAATAGGTTTGATTTTTTGCCGGTCTGGCTAGTGGAAAACAGCAGTATTACCTTTATAAGGGGATTGATGACCCCCACGTTGGGGCTGGTGTTGAACACTTTGTTGAAACTTGTCTCTCGATTCACCAGCTCCAGTTGGTAGAACTTTTTGTCATCCTAGAAGAAAGGAGGCAGGCTCGGTGTAACCGGGTTTGAGAAATTTGACAACATTTGTAGATCCTGCACTGCCGATACTGACCACCAATTTCTTGACCAGAGCTTCTCTTTCGGTCACCATTTCTCGGAGTTCTGCAATTGTGTGCAGGTCTTCTGGTCGACTCTCTCTGTTCCGGAACTTCTCCTCCGTTCCCTCCAGCCTACACAGACATGTTATCAAGTATATTATACGGGAGCATTTTTCCTTAAGTATAAAATAATGTTAAAAAAGACAGATCATATTGAACAAACAGCATAACACAGAAAGAAAGCTATTTTTAAACTGGACAAATCTGGCCTGGTCCATAAAGTATGAAGCCTCTAAGTCAGGAAAATAAGTGAGAAAAGGTGTTGCTCCCTCTCAAGAAAGTATTGTGAGTGCACTAGAAAGTATGGCGTGATCTTTAGAAAGTATGGTCACAATGAAGTTTTGTGCGCATATGAAAAAGAATGAGAAAGTATTACGTGCTCATGAGAAAGTATTGAACACACAACATAGTAATGCATGCTCACAAGAACTCATCACATTCTCACGTTCAGGACCATTAATCACAGTCAATGGTTAAATTATTAAAATGTTGAATTTATCGTGATATTGATTTGAGCTCATATCGCTCAGCCCTACAGTGATATTTGCACACCAAACAGTCTGTGTCCCAGTGAGATAAGGAGTGAAATAAGGAGGAACTCACAGGATTTGCAGCGCCGAGATCTTGTCTTTCAGCAGCTCCTGAGCCTTGTTGAAATCAGAAAGCATGATGTGAGTTTCTCGGTTGTGGCTGGCGTTCAGCTCGGTCATCTCTCGCTCATGCCTCTTCGACAAATCCTGTTCATGGGCCCTAAAAATGCAATGAATACAGCACCGATTAGGCCACGCTGTACATCAAACACATACTGGCAGACTGGATGTTAACAAGCTGTGGTCATTTCTTGAACTGGTCATTTCTGAATGATCAAATCAATTTGAAGTTGTACAGTATAAAGGTTGTGAAAGCTGAGAGAAAGGAGCTTGTCTGACTCTGCATTCCACCTCCGCTAGCTGCAAGAATGTGTGGTTTATTTCTACCAGGAGGAGGAAGAGGAGGATCTGGATGAAAGAGTGGAGAGAGAGAGTGATACTGACTCAGTCAGCCTGAGGGCGATGGCTCTCTGCCAGACAATTTCTCTCCTCCTGTTCTCCTGATGCCGCCTGAATTAACCTCTACGACCGAACGACTGCAGAAGCTTCGTTGTTCCAAACAAACGACTATTAAAGTGAATAACTACAACTGAGGGATTCGTTCTGCAAATAAACGCTTTGCCTCAGCTAAATACAAGGAAAATTGGGATAGTGTGTGGAGGCGCGCAGGATTTTTACGCAAATGTAAGCACTTGATCATCCCTATATATTCAGAAACACATTGAGATATGTTTAGCATTTTGACAAAGGTGAGTGATTATTTGTCATTGTGAACAGACCACACCACAGCACATAATGCACCACAACGAAATGTGACTTCTGCATTTGACCCATCCGGGAAGGAGCAGTGGGAAGCTAACATTAGGGATGGTACCTCAGAGGTGGCTTTACCAGCCTGGGATTCAAACCTGCGACCGATCACGAGGCGTCCAACCTAACCGTTACGCCACCAACTGCCCCTTTACCCGCCTTTACACTGAGACGAGATATTGATTCTGTCACGTCTGTGCCGTAATGGTTGCACGTCACCCTCGATTCTGATTCACTCATAAGTGTTGGGTTGATTTGGATCATTTTTGTCAGTTTGACCCGGGCGTTAGTGTCTGGTCACCATCGCAATAACGTGAATGTTTGTCAGTGGTTTCCTTAGCTCTAGAGTGCATTCCACCACAGCCGGCTGGGCTTGCACCATCCTGATCCTGAGCTCGATCCTGTTACTCGAGACTCCTAGTTGTTTGGTTTTGTTTTCGTGTGGCAATCCGTGTGCAAGTACCAGAGAGACTGAGAAGAGGCGTGAGCCCGTGTCCGTGTGTGTGTGTTTCGTTTGACTTTTTGGACATTAAAAGAGTGTAAGCTTGACCGTGAATCCTGCATTTGCGCCTTCTGTTCTGAAAGGTTGCAAACCCGAACGTGACACGTCAATCTTTAGAAACAATAAAGTTACTGGGACTGCACAGGGCATTTCAATGCACTGTTAACACACACACATACACACACAGTCTTGTATTACTGTCTTTGTGAGGTCCTTCCACAGACTCCCATAATGACTAAAGTACATAATTTTACACCTACACCTAATCCTAACCCTAACCTTAACCTCAGTAACCAAAAGCACATCTTTTACCTCTTTTATTTTCTCAAATAAAACAAGCACATTTTCTATAAAGTCGTTTTTTCCTCATGGAGACCTCTCAAATGTCCCCACAAAGCCCCAAAAAACAGATAAAAGTGATTTTAGAGGACAAAAAGGTCCCCACAATGCGATGAATACATGAACACACACACACACACACACCTGATCTGGAGAGTGGCTTCACTGCGGATTCGCAGCACCTCTTTACCCTTCAGCTCCAGCTCTTTGGTCAGCGTGTTGATGGTCTCGTTCAGCGAGTGAATCTCGTGGTCCAGGTCAGCAATCCGGTTCTTCCTGCAGTTCACCTCCTGCTGTAGGTCTGAAATGCGACCCAGCAAGTCATGCTCCTAAAATAAAAGACAGACACAGGCCATAAGAGCAAAAGTATTGCCAAGCGTCTGATGGAGTGGTGTGAAAGTCACCACCACTGGACTGTGGAGCAGTGGAAACACGTTCTAAGGAGTGACGGATTTCTGTTTGGTTATCAGATGGGCGAGTCTGGGTTTGGCGAATGCAGAGAGGACATTACCCTCATTGTACCAGCTGTGAAGTCTGGTGGAGGAGGGATGATGATGGCTGTTTTTCAGGGTTTGGGCTCTATCACCTGTACTTCCAGTGAAGAACGATCTTAATGCTTCAGCAAACCAAGACATTTTGGACAACACTGTGCCTCCTACTTTGTGGACATGGTTTGAGCAAGGCCCTTTTCTATTCCAGCATGATTGCCCTTACAAAAAATTTAGGCTTCTGGCAAACAGTTGTCATTAACCTTTGGCAATGTTGCCGCAAATTTGCAGCAAGGTTTGTGGCAAGTTTGTGGCGGACTTCTAGCAAAAGTTAGCTTGTCACCAAACGTTCAGTACAAGTTGGTCATTACAGGTAAACTGTTTTGGCAAACCACTAGCAAATACATTTGTCACTAGCACCAGTGTTTGCCACAAATTAACCACAAGTTTGCTGCAATTTGTTAATTTGTGTTTGCCCGAATATGTTGCTAGGTTTGCAATTGTGAGTCACTAGTGGAAAACTATTGCAGCAATGTTCTGGCAACAACGATTAATTGCCACTAGTGGTAAATGTATTTGTTGCGATCGCAATAAGTAACACAAATTCAGCCAATCGCTGTGAATTGATTACTACCGTGCAATTTTGACTAATTATCGCAACTTTTCCACAATTTCTGACCAATCATTGTCGTTGCCCACAACACGTTGAGTCATACGTCGGCGAACTCATTTCCTTGTTACATTTGGAAGACGTGTGTGATAAAAAGGCCTCACAATTAGCTCCAAAAACAACTAAATGATTAATGGTTAATAAAAATAATAGTGTTTTTGTTCCCTTTGTTTTAATTAATTGTTAAAGAATCATTATAAAGGGACACAAAATCGCAAATTTTCCCAGAACTTTGACTTGCACACGAACTGTATTGCAGCAACTTTCATCGCAATTTTTTAGAAAAGTTGCCGCAAAATCTGGCAACAATCTCAAAAAAGGCCCGCAAAATCCTGGAGGGTCTGTAAATGTTAATGGCCGATTCGGACGCATAAGAAATCTCAATAAAATTTCCAGAAGCGGGAGGAGTATGGATGACGGATTGTTTACATGCACGTTTATAGCAGGGCCATCTGCACGGGATAAGTATTACCTGAGGTCATTTTTCCAGACCTTTTTACAGAAGGTAAAAATCCTCATAATCTTTACTGACATTGTCCGTAACGATTACGGACATGGCGCATTTGGACAGGACTAAAATCACTGAGAAGCTCATTCATTCATTCATTCATTCTCTGAAGCGCTTAATCCCAACTGGGGTTGGGGGGGACCGGAGCCTTTCCCGGAAACTTACGAGGGCAAGTTGGGGAACAACCCTGGGCAGGCGCCAACACACCGCAAGGCGCACACATTCACACAGTCACACTCACATTTACACATTATGCAGCCAATTAAGAGTCGCCAATCAACCTATAGTGCATGCCTTTGGACTACGAGAGGAAACTGGAGAAAACCCACGTGAGCACGGGGAGAGCATGCAAACTCCACGCCCTACAGAAGAATTGCAGAAAGAATTTGGAAAAATTGGTCAACATTTGCTAAAGTTATGGCCATTTTTTGTCACAGTGTATATCCACACCCCAATTTTTTGGGCCCCTCTCATGACTTTGAGTAAGACTTTCAATCACGGCTGTGACTGATGAAGAGAGAGGGAGAGCTTGTGACTTTCATCTCGCTGCACAAAAGCTGCACGCAGTAATTTGGGAAATCAATATCTGGGTCTCCAAATGTAGTTTTGATTAGAGTGGACTCACCCAGTGCAATCATTTGATTTAATAGGAATGTTTCGGAATCTGCTTACAAAAGGCAGTGGAAGAGCTCCCAGGGGCTTACAAAATATTTAACTAGGTCACATTAAAAGGCAGATCACTGTGCTGTTTTATTAACCACAGAGAGCAGTACGCTAAAAAAATGGAGCGAAGGAGTGTCGGAGAGAGCCAGAGAAAGAGACAGTATTAAAGCTTCAGAACCGCACTCGCTTATCCTTTATTCATCACTTTGACTGTTCGCTTTCCTGTAAAGTGTGGCTTATTTTAGAGTGAATTCATCACTGTCTGAGAAAAGACTCCCGTCTGGTCCACTTCCACACTTTGCAACAGTGTTTTGTTTAAAAACTATGACGAAAAATCATAAATTACATTTTTTCCAGCATTAAGTTGGAAAAAAGTTGGTACATTTGGTTGTGGTGCACTGTGTGCTGTGCTGTGTTCACAAGGACAAATAATCATTCATTCATTCATTCGTTCATCCAGTCATTATCAAAAGCGCTTAATCCCACCCGGGGTCGTGCGGGGGACCGGAGCCTATCCCGCGAACTACGGCTGCAAAGCGGGGACTGACACTGGTCAGGCGCCAAAACACCACAGGGCACACTGACAAATAACCACTCACTTCAATGCAATTTTGTGGTGGTTAGGGTACTCGTCTCAGCATCAAGGGGTTGTGGGGTCGAATCCTACCGCCAGCATTACCAACATTGGGTCCGGATTTAGCCAATCGGATGCCACTTTAACAGAAAAATATTAATCTTTGTAATGATTGAAAAATAATATTGTTTTTGCTTATGATGTGGCAGTTTGCAATACTATTGCAATCCGTAAAACAATTTTACTTTTAAAGCTGTTTCATTTCAAAAGAAGCTTAACTACTTATAAACTGCTGAAAGAAGAAGTCGCACATTTTTATTAGTTACTTCCCAACACTGGAAACATTTTGACCAAAAATAATAGCTAATGTTGACCTGTGTCCACCAAACGAGGTTGTTGCGCTTGCAGCGCCTATTTTTAATACAAATCCAATGATCTTCAGCGGAAAAATATGCCAAATGAGATGGTTTTTACCGCAGCACTCTGAGTGCTTCAAGTTGAAATCGGTTCAAGTATTAGAACAGCGCTGAGCTCGTCAATGTCACTTCTCTCTTGGTAGCCAATCAAAATTGAGGAAGGGGCGGTACATACACTGTCAAGAACTCACTAACAACAATGGTGGTGTATCTGTTGGAGAGCTTTTATTTACACAGTTCGAATAAGGTAAAAAAACTACAACGACATGTGATCAATCCCCTAATTGGTGGTACTCTCCAAGCTGTTTCCTCACACGTTTTATCTCATGCACCCAATCGCTACGTCTCGAAGACGTGAGAATCTAGATCAAACGCTGGCACTAATGCCAAGATGCGACTTCTCTCCACTGTACAGATAATCTTGTCGGCTAAACTACCGCTCTCCAAGGAACACTTTACAATGTTTACATGAAACAGGAATGAACGCGGAAGTGTCTGATGACGCAACAACAAGCACTGACAGAAGCGCCAAAAAGGTTGGAGACAACGCGCTGTGGAAGTGAGGTTTTGACCGCTCTCAGCACAAAAACTGCACTTGGTGGACACAGGTCCTAAAATGTAACTACTTTGCAGCAACTAAAATGGGAACAGAAGGACTGAAATGTCAAAATGTGACTAATACCAATAAACATTTTTCTCTTAAAGACGAAGATTAAACCTAAAGTAGCTACCGAAACGAAGACTGCTTGGCTCTATAAGAAAGCGTAAATGTGCCTCTGCCTTTATTTCTTTCTTTTTTTTAATAAATCCAGCCCGGCAGATTCATTATAGCGCTCTCTATCTCTGCCACTTTCTCTTTCGCTCTCACTGTATCTCGTCCTTTATCTACAGAGAGCAGCTGAAAAGCAGGCGATGAGTCTTTACTCTCTGCAGGGGGAACGTCGTCTCTGTGAAAGCTTTAAACACGACTGCCACTCTTTATGAATTATACAAGATTCTGTTTTTACGTGGAGGAATAAACAAAAAAAACGAAACATTATTAAGTACTGCTCTGAATTGAGATTAAAAGCAGCAGCAGAATGAATTAAATTGCTGGTTTGTATGTCTGCATGTGGAACTTCTTGGCATTACTAAGGCCGCGTACACGCGTAGCTGGATATTTATAAAAATGTATATGCGGTTGCGCCTACCGTCCACACGTAAACAGAGGTTTCAGTCACTGAAACCGGCTATTTTTGAAAACTGTAGCCAAAGTGAGGATTTCTGAAAACTCTGGCTTCAGTGACTACGTGTGGATGGGGAGAACAGAGTTTTAGGTCCTGTTCACACCAAGCATCTATTCGCCATTGTTTACGAAGCAACCGGATGTAATTCCAGGAGTTTTTCCAGGATTCTGATTGGCTGAGATGGTTCTACGCACCTCTTGAAGGCGTATTTATTCGGATTCGTGCGTACAGAGATATTTTTGAAAATATCAGAAGTATCTGTGTATTAAGTAATTTTCGAAAACGGAGGAGAAAAATATCTGTTTTTATTAATACCCGGCTACGTGTGTGTATGGAGCTTAGATATCTGAGGTGTGCATTTTCTTTCAGGGTCACAGAAAGCTTTTTAAATAGTGTTTTATCAGTAGTAAGCAGTTTTTAATGTATTCATGCCCTTGAGTGGATTATTTCAACCAGCTTCCCTTGACCAGAGAGCCAGACTCCATCAGAATTCTGGCACTCGATGAATAAATAATGACCATATCCCTCTCACAGAGTCCATGATACAAAATAGAGGGAAAGAAGTAGAATTGTTACTAAACTGAAGCAAACTGTCCACTGAGAACTTTATCTCTCATAGTTAGGATTATTTACAGAGATTTTAGTAATTATTTGAAATCATAAACAGGGGTTTCATGCTGATTTTGATTAAAAATCAGTTTAAACAAGAAGAGGCTTTTCCTAGAGGAAACAAAAGGAGAAAGTTCAACTGCCAAAGACTGTATGGTGAAAAATGAAAATAGGAGCAATAAAGTCAATCAGTTGTAAGTTTCTCCAAAATGAAATGTGTCAATAGTTTAGCATTTTCCCATTGAAGAAAAACGTACAACATTGATTATTGCTGTAAAACACACTGAATACACTCTGTTTGTGATTATTCGTTCATTCATTCATTATCTGAACCGCTGAATCCCAACTGGGGTTGAGATTCAAGATTCAAGATTCTTTATTTGTCACGTGCAAGTTATACAGGTACAACAAGCAGTGAAATGTATCCTGATCCGCTCTTTTAACTGTGCAATAGACAAGGAAGATAGAGACGCAATACAAACTTACAACATAAATACTAACTTAAATACGGAGGCTGGGGTAACAGGACAAAAATAAAACTATATATTATACAATAAGGAACATAAAGTTAAATGTGCAAACCTGAGAATGTAAACATTGTAAAAATTGTAAATGTGCTAGGGCAGGACAGGTGCAAAGAGATGATTTTTTAAAGTGCCAAGTGCAGCTGCAGCATTGTACATAGCAGAGTAGAGCATGTGACAATGAAGTGGCAACCAGTATAAGTTATCGTAACAATAAGAGGTATGTATTAGCAGCATATAATAACATGGACATTTACAGTATAGTTATCGTACAACGATATGAGGTATGTAATAGCAGCATGTAATAGCATGGACATGTACAGTATAAGTCATTGTAACAGCGAGGTATGTATTAGCAGCATATAATAAGAACTGAGACCTAGAAAGGCATGTCCTGGTTAAGGAAACGGATGGCCTGAGGATAGAAACTCCTCCTGAGTCTCTCTGTTTTGGCCATGATGGTGCGGAACCTTCTGCCTGATGGCAGAAGATGAAAAAGCCTGTTTCCTGGGTGAGATGAGTCTTTTAAAACGACCGGAGCCTATCCTGAGAACTTACGGGCGCAAGGTGGGGAACAACCCTGGGCAGGGCCAACACACCACAGGGCACACACAGTCACACAATCACACTCACATTCATACCTTACGGGGGCCAATTTAGAGTCGCCAATTAACCTATAGTGCATGCCTTTGGACTGTGGGAGGAAACCGGAGCGCCCGGAGGAAACCCACGCAAACACGGGGAGAGCATGCAAACTCCACACAGAAAGACCTTACGGCCGCCCCGGGGCTCGAACCCAGGACCTTCTTGCTGTGGGGCGGCAACACTAACCACTGCATCACCGTGCTGCCTGTGTATGAATATCTATAATATAAATCACTTGCTTTGCTTTGCCTTGTCAAAGAGCTTAACATTTTACAACTCTTGTTTTATTTAATTCAGGGGCGGACTATATATCAAATATAGCATCGAGTACAAATCCTCGTGAGGTGGAACGCCACCATCACTCCAATTCAGTCAAATCTTCCCCTTTCCTACAGACAAAACTCATATTTTAGCTGATAACAACAACCAGCATTCTACCCACAATACAGCTATTTACTAGATATTTTCAGTGTTTTTTCTGGCCACGTGTTCATCGCATTATTTTGACGCAGTTCTGAGTCATGTGCAAGAGATTGTGGGAAATGTAGTTCTCTCCCAGAGAGAGAGAATATATCAAGATATATATTGTGTATTGTGATCAGCAAAGAAGCAGTAGGCAGCTGTGAGTGTGTGGGGGACGGTACCTTGCTCATGAGTAGCTCAGTGGCCCTTTTACCGCTCTGGGTTAGAGTGTATAATAAATGACATGAATGTAAATGTACAGGTAGAGTGATCTGTGTGAAATTGTGTGTGTACAGCAGTGGATACAACTGGGTTCTGTTCTGTTTGTGTACAGTGGAGTGCAGCTGTGTTTCTGTGTGTGTATAGCTGTGTATGTGTAGGTGCAGTGTTGGGGAGTAACGGAATACACGTTACGTATTTAGAATACAAAATATGAGTAACTGTATTCCGTTACAGTTACCGTTTAAATAGGTGATAATTAGAGTACAGTTACTTTGTTGAAATAAATGGATTACACGGCGGTCTTTTCCTGTTTCATACAGTATGTTAGGCTATCCCCTCTCTATCCCCTCTCTAATTTCGGTAATTCCACGCATTGCCGGAAACCCAAACAAAACACGCAATAAGAGGCTCTAATGTAAGCGTCCTGTTAATGTTGGTGGCGTCAGTTACACAGTGGACCTGGAGCCAGCACAACAGAGCCAGCAGTGCCCGGGCAGGAATGCATTTCTTACTCGGAAATTTTGTCTTTGCTCCTCTACAGTAAATATATTGTCTGTTCAGGGAGATTTGGGCTTAACAGCCAATTGGTAGAGAAAAACAAACAAGAATTTGCAGGATGTGATTGCTGCATTCATGTAGTTGTAAAAAGCAGGACAATATATTAAGTAATCCAAAGTATTCAGAATACGTTACTCACATTGAGTAACTTAACGGAATACGTTACAAACTACATTTTGGCGCATGTATTCTGTAATCTGTAGTGGGATACATTTTAAAAGTAACCTTTCCAACACTGTGTAGGTGGTGTGTGTGTGTGTGTGTGTGTTTAGTTGCTCACACGTTGTTGGCAGAGCTCCACAGCGTTGTCCAGCTCCCTCTTGGCTGCTGTGTTCTCCTGCAGGTGCATCTGCCTCAGGTGCTCGATCGCTGTAGCATGAAGGTGGTTCAGCTCCGAACGCAGGGAGGCTTTACACACACACACACACACACACATACCATTAACATGTCACAAACATGTACTTGTATGCGCTACAAATCACTACATGTTGTACTTGTCTAACTGTGTGTGTAACCCTTTTTATGCTGTTTAAGGTTCTTTGAAGAACTGAATCAAGAGTTCTTTAAGTAACACATCTCATTTTTACTGCTTTGAAAAACGACTTTATGTCAAAGTACGACCTTAATGACTACTGACCCTATGCCTAACCTACTGATGTGTGTAGAAATTATTGTTATGGTGCATTTTATAATTGTAACATGATATCTGCCACTGTCTTTAATAATGTGCAATTTATATAAAGTAACCGATAGCTCGGCCAAACAATATATTTGAACAATTTACAGGGTTCTTGCAGGTTTCAGTAAGTTAAATTTAAGACCTCTTTAAGACATTTTTAAGACCTTTTAAGACCATTATGAGTAAAATTTAAGACCAACACGATGCATTACTAAAAACGTTCGAATGATACCAGAAATTCTCAAAACTTTCTATTTTTATTAATTCAGTATTAAAACAGAATCAAAATACTTGAAACTCACTCACTCTACATTACCTAGCCTATTTCATGCAGAACAACCTAGTCCTATTAAATGATGGATGCACTGGCACTAAAAGTCTAGACTTGAGAGACTGAACGGCTTGAATAAGGCGATGGTTGACGGGGCTCAACAGTGGGGAACTCCCTTTATAATATAATATTCTTATCAACTTATCAGTGTGTGAGTGTGTTCTCACCCAGCATGGCTTTGCCTTCGTCCTCCAGCTCAAAGCGCAGAGTCTGAAGCTCTTGGTCCGATTGATGCTGTAGAATCTCCAGGGTCTGTCGGTGCGCCTCCCTCAACGCCTGCAGTTCCTCTCTCTGCTCCTGCTTTAGACGCTCCTCCAGCTCCTACACACACACACACACACTTGCATTAGAAACCTGGTTTTAACCTATATATATATATATATATATATATATATATATATATATATATATATATATTGCGGCAGATATATTTGCTTTGTTGGTCAATGATAATAACTCTATAGATCATTACTGGTGGATAACTTGTCATATGCAGAAATGCAGATCAGCATGTGAACTGTATCACAGAGGGTAAGCACAGTAAGTTTAATAACGTTTCCAATAAACAAAAAAAAGTTGCTCATAAGTATTACTAGTAGTGATATCTATAGTGACATCTGCGCTTTTTATTAAAATAACACAGCTCATAATGTTTTTTATTGAAAAATTGACATTATGAGACAACATATTGCACCAGTACTTTTACTTTTAGTACTTTCAGTATTTAAGTACTGAGTTTCAGTACTTCCTCCACCACTGCCTCTCGGTCTTGGCCCTTCAGAGTCTTGATCTCGACACGGTCTGGTCTCGGTCAGGATGTGGTCTTGGTTTAGGTGGTCTTGACTAGAACTCTAACCTGCCATATAAACACTCCTCCTCCCTACAGAGCAACATCCTCACTACTTAGGGCCCTTCAGCACCGTGTTCCAAACCATCTTCGTGGTTCTACATGTACGTGAGTGGAAGATGAAAGCTGCCGTTCTGTTTATTTATTTATTGATAATCCACAAGCGTGGCAAAAGCAGCTTAAAGTTCGGCCTGCGACGTCCAGTGAGCCGCCAAATGGCAAACCAGCCAAAGCCTGTTAGATTCGGTGCGGCGTCTTTGCTTCAAAGGCTGCAATTACTCTCACTTCGTTCTAGTTACCAAACTCAGTCTCGATATCAGCATCATGCACAAACTACCTTACGAAATGTTTAAATGTTCTCTAGATGTACAGTCCTGTGCTAAATTATCATTTCATCATATTTTGCTTTCAAAGAGCTGTCCGTGAAGGAGGAGTGGCCAGCTTATGGCAGTGCCCAGAGGGCAATGCTTGGGAATGGTACCTTGCTCATAAGTACCTCAGTGTTACCTTTACCAGTGACGCTCTGTACTAGTTTGCATCCATTTGAGTTCCTTCAAAAAAACAGGTAATATTTATTTTAGTGATGCCAAAAGTCCTTATTTACATTGGTAATTGAGTTTCTAGAACCTTCCATCAGCCAAGAATGAGGAGCGGCCAAAGACTTGTGCACAGTGCTGTAGGTAACAGATCAGCTAAACAAATTTGCCTTTTTAGTCTCTTTAAATACAGCCATAGATTCCTGCATCCAAGAATGTAATAAGGGCAGTAGCCTGTCAGATGCCAACTTCTGCCAACTCAACTCAGTCAGAAACACCAGCAGATTTTGCAGCTTGAACCGTAAGTCACAGTACGTAGTGATTGGTCTATACTTTGCGCTACAGCAAAGGAAAATGCATTTTGACCTCTAGAGGCACTAAAAATGCTACGTAAATTTATGTCGCTAATTAAACAATGCTGCTATTTAAACAACAGATGGCGCTAAAATGCTACATAAATTTATGCAGCCTAAACTGTAAGTAGCACAAAGCTGACACTACTCTGTTCTACTGTTCTACTGTTCTCTGTTCTTTGTTTGTTTGCACTGGAAATAACCTGGAGCCACGTCGTCTCGTCTCTCTATGTATCTGTACAGTATATAGCAGAGATGACAATAAAGTTGACTTTGACTTTGACACTTGGTCAATAACAAGGGATGATGTGCCGCTTGGCATTTAATGAAAAGCATAAAGGGGGCGCTAAAAAACGTAACATGAATTTATGCAGTCTGATTCACTCACTACCTTCTTTGACGTTTATTGCATCAGCTGCTTTTGTGCTGCTTTTTGCGACTTTTGCTTGGACCCCTCCCGGCTATATTTAGTTTTGTTATTACCCAGTATTGTTGTGTGTGTTGTGTGTGTGTGTTGTGTCTGTGAAGCGTGCAGCTACCCTGAGCTCCATGTGGCGCTCCTCCTCCAAGTCCTGCATGGTGCAGTGGTGAGCCTCCTGCATGTGGTGCTCTCTGCGTTGGTGCTCCAGGGCCAGCTCCTGCATCTCCTGCGCCAGATGCTCCCTCTCCTGGCTGAACTGTGCCTGCAGCTGCTGCAACGCGCTCTTCGACTGCGACAGCTGCAGCTCCAAGCTCTGTTTCAACAGCGAGATCTGACACGCACACACACCCACACATTTGTCAAAGGGAGAAACTACTATCTTTGGATACCTACATTAGGAGTCGTCCTGTAATTGGCCTGGACAATTATCAATGCTGATATTTATATATATGAACGGTTATACGAAAATGATAATATATTTATGTGACTTTACGTAATTTATATATTTATGTAATTTCATTCCATAATGAAGGAACAAATTTCAGTTTTACCTTTTACTTGTTTTCCTACTTTATAAATCTTATCTGTATTTATTCATTATTTGTTTATTCGTTTACTTATTTAAATTGATCAGAAATGGCTGCTGGGAGCTTTTTGTGTTACTTTTTGTGAAACCTTATGAAACTTCATCAGAATTAAACATACGCTAAATGCATTTAAATTAAGTTTTGTGTTTTTGCATTTGTTATTCTGAATGTTTACACCTATTTTTATAGCAAAAAATATAATATCAGTTATAGCTACTCTATTAGTAATCTTTCAGAAGATCAGTTTTCTTTGATAAAAACTCTGTTAACGCCTAATCTATACTTCATAATGCAAATGTTACCCCAAATGTCTTTCAGAAATGAAATGTTTATTGTATATTAAATAGTAAAGAAAGAAAGAAACAAACCCCCTTTACCTGACTGTGAAGTGCTAAGCACAGGTTGACAGTAGACAGTATTGAAGCACCTGCCCTTTTCACCTGTGACTTGATAAATGCCCTTTTTGCAACACAGTTTTAATTTATATTTTATATTTGACACATCAGCTCCCAATTTCATAAGTAAGTAATGCCTGAAAATTATACAGTATTTTTACAACACACGCCTCTGTCCCTCTTTCCATTTTTCTTGTGGTCACAGCAACTATTAGAATGAACCGATAAAATATAATTTGTCACTGTTGTGAAATAGTATGAAATAATTTTAGTCTCGATGCAAAGCTGTGCTACTATGTGCAACTTTTTAAAAATGATGTTATCTTATTTTAGCTTGAGCATCTGCCCCTAAAATGTCTGTGCATAAATGTCATTATGTTATTCCATCAGCGTTTTGACATTTTTGCTATCGTAAACCATTCTGCACAAAAATCAAACCAATCCTGAACAAACACACACACACACACGCACACACACACACACGCACACACACACACACACACACACACACAGAGTGAGGACCTCCACTGACTTCTATATTACCGTATCTAAATAATACTTCACCTAACCCTAAACATAACCCTAACCATAACCTCAGTAACCAAAAGCTAATCTTTCTACACTTTTAGTTTTGCAAATAAACTTGTATTTTTTTGTAAAAGCAGTTTAAAGAAGTGAGGACCACTAAAAAAGTCCTCACTTCCCAAAAATGTCCTCACTCTGCTGGTTAAAAACTCATTTTGGTTCTCACCATGTAGCAAGTACAAGAACACACACACACACACACAGGCTATGTATTACTATCTTTGTGAGGTCCTTCCATAGACTCCCATAATGACTAAAGTACATAATTTTACACCTAATCCTAACCCTAACCTCAACCTCAGTAACCAAAAGCACATCTTTTACCTCTTTTAGTTTCTCAAATAAAACAAGCACATTTTCTATGAAGTCATTTTTCCTCATGGGGACCTCTCCAATGTCCCCACAAAACCCAAAAACACAGATAAAAGATAAAAACAGATAAACAGATAAATTTTAGGGGACAAAAGGTCCCCACAATGCGATAAATACATGGCCACACACATACACACACATAACCTTGAAAGCTCTGTCACACAATAACAGGAGGAAGGCTGAGATCTGAAGCAGCTTTTAGTCTTTGTCCCTCATCGAAAGGTAACCTCAGGTTAGAGGAAAATTACATAAAACTCCCGCTGACTAACACATGACTCACAATGCTAATAATCATCATCTATTGACCACACCGAGATCAGCCTCATTTCCACACTGGGTGAAATCAATGCATATTCCGATCTGATTCTTTTTATCTTTTCAGAGCACGGACTCATCCTGCTTCTGAAGTCGAAATCACTCAAACGTTCATGCTGTATATGCACCCGATTAAAAACAGACAAGCTGAGGCTACAGATGGTACAGACGGCCCTCTGTGCTGAAAAATTCTGATGAAAAATTCACTTCATTCTATTTGGACCAGAGCGGCGCTGATGCTGAGAAGCACTAAAATAACCTCAAAATAGCCACAGAACTGAAATGGCTGTGATCCGGCCAGCATCTCTCCATCCTCATACGGTCTGGACTGGGATGAGAATTGGGATTAGAGTCTGCAAACATGGCAAAAACGAGAAAGGCAAATAACGCTCAGGCAAAGGAATAAAAAAGTACTGAAAATATCTGGGTCCGTTTATCAAACCCATTCCATCAAGCTGAGGTAATTAGAAAGCAATTTTCATTTTCACAATTGAAACTGTTTAAGAACTAAATCGACTCATATAAATCTTAATAAATCCAGATCCTTAAATAATCGGTTTTCATAAATGAAAATAAAATAAACATACAACTGTCACGGCCGTGCCACGTTCACGGTCCCCAGAGTACTGAGTCTGGGGGGTAAGTCTGTCTCTTGGGCTCACGTCTCGGTGCCCTCCCTTCATGTTTATTAGCTCACGGCAGGTTTTCGCGTGTTTGTGCACCTTCCCGATTAGATCGCTCCTACTTCCGGGTTTTGTGTACACTTTGTGTTCACCCTTCCTAGTAGATCACCGGTGAAGTAGATCGCGTAGTTGTGCACCTTCCCGATTAGATCGCTCCTACTTCCGGGTTTTGTGTACACTTCGTGTTCCCCCTTCCTAGTAGATCACCAGTGAAGTAGATCGCGTCGTTGTACACCTTCCCGATTAGATCGCTCCTACTTCCGGGTTTTGTGTACACTCTGTGTTCGCCCTTCCTAGTAGATCACCGGTGAAGTAGATCGCGTGTTTGTGCACCTTCCCGATTAGATTGCTCCTACTTCCGGGTTTTGTGTACACTCTGTGTTCGCCCTTCCTAGTAGATCACCGGTGAAACAGATCGCATGGTTGTGCACCTTCCCGATTAGATCGCTCTTACTTCCGGGTTTTGTGTACACTTTGTGTTCGCCCTTCCTAGTAGATCACCGGTGAAGTAGATCGCGTGTTTACGTTTGGTTATTATTTCGAGCACCTGGTTTTGATTACTTTCAGCGTTCCTATTGGTTTATTAGTTTATGAGCTTGTTTCGTTTGGTTATTTCAACCCAGTTGGATGCAGCATTTCTTTGTGTTCTTATCCCTCATACTAGGCATCGTGTGGTTTAGTTCCAGTATATTTTGAGTTACGATCCAGGGCCCGGTTTCCCGATAACGCACACTCTTAGCTCGCTAAGAAGACTCTTAAGCTATATCTTACACAAGTTGTTTACTTTTCTAAGTATGTTCCCTGAACTGTCCCTTAGGAACTGTCCCTTAGGAGTCTTCTTAAGTCGCTGCCTCTTACGTCCGCCGTTACAAGGCGCTGTCTACAGTGAAGGTACTGAATTAGCTGACATCGATTGCTCAGGAATCGATTTTTCACTAGTTTTGTATGACAGCGTTAAGACAGACAGCACTTTCTATGCAAATTAAACATTGCACAAAATTCTTCCAATAACGTTTATTTCGACATGGGTTAACTTATCAACAGCATGCCATAATAGACAAATATATAAATTCAATCACCAAACTGTTGCTAATATTTTCATGTAACCTTTTGTTGTTTTTATGTTGCTGCAAATTAAGTGTAAAGGAAGATCCAAACTCCCCCGTCTCAAGTGTGTGTCTTCCTTAAGACTAAGTAATCGTGTGGCACAAAGACACATCATTTGTCATCCTTCAGGAGTCTGGAGAACAACTGATTCCCTATTGCAAAAGGAAACCTACGTGTAAAAGGTTGCTCTATCTAGCTATCCACAAGGAAAAATAAAGAATGTTAATCTAGGTGCACGTTAATTTTTGAAGACTCGTTTGTAGTAGCAGAGTACCAACATTAGTCTGAGATGGAGATCATGATTGTTTGAAAAAGGTTTGCTGTGCTTGAGGCAGAGCAGCGGCAAGAGAAGCTGTCTTCCAATCTTGCGACCTGAGTTCACTACTCATTAGATAAATCAAGATTAATCAGGAATACGACATTTTAGCTTGGACATCCAGTTAACTTTTGACAGAGATATTCTAACGTGTAGGCCTATACAACTTTAGGAGAAGCATGTCAGTGGTTGGGGTTGTATAGCGCACTAATGGAATGAATATGATGAGATGACAGAGTAGAGGTTTTAAGCTTTACAACCACTCAGAAAAATGAATGGATGCGGGGTTTGAAACTCCCAAGTTTATTTTCTCATTTAACTAAATCAAATTTCATCATAAAATAAAATGTGTCAAAAGTCCATCCAGTCATGGATGATGGCTAATGATCAATGAAACATATTTTAAACAAAAACATTTTCAATCAACTGCTGTCTTGCCTCAACCCCGGCAGCATGCAGTGCAGCCCTCTGTGGAGGATTGAAGACCTCAACGTCTACCTGTGCATCTTCCTCCTCATTCGCCTCCTCCTCCTTAAAATTTACATGAACCACATGGCTCCGCGGACAGCGCCGTCTTTGGTTTATCACAACAACACGCTGTATCGCTACCATATCTGTTGCTTTCTGGACGCCACCATGATTACCCATTTATACGATCTTAGCCACTTAGAGCCAAATCGTTTGCCACCTGTTAAGTATTAAAAGTGATTGCCAATTTTAATGCATTAGTCACATTATGAATTAAATGTCACTCTATTAGTTCTGATATCAAATAAAATAGAATTCTTAAACAGGCCTACAGTATATTCCATTATTAATACGACTTTGATAACGTGCCATAATGGGCTTGCATACACCGCTGATTTATAAAGACTGCTGCACAGTGGCGGCGACTAGCGTCTTGAGCTGAAACAACGCTAAGAGTGAGTTAAGGTTGGTCCAGACCAACCTTACGAACGTGTGACTTAGCTAAGATATACTTAGGGCTGGTTTCTCGCTCATGGATTAAGCCTAGTCTTGGACTAATTTGTAGTACCAATGGAGATTCTCCATTCAAACTCAGAACTAGTCTAGGACTAGGCTTAATCCTCAACCGGGAAATTGGCCCTTAGAGTAAGAACGTCTTGGGAATCGCGCCATAACGTTAAGAGAGAGGTTAAGGTACAACTTAAGAACTACTTAGCGATAAGAAGCTTTCGGGAAACCGGGTCCTGGTCTTTTCGTTATTTTTTCCGGCTTCACGGTCTTTGTTTTTCTATTTCGAATTCAGGCTCGTGCTTAGGGACTTATCACGGCGACGGTTCGCCTTGGGTTTTCTCGAGAGTTGGAACGTTTGGATCCTTTCGGTTTTCCCAGCAGCTGGGACGTGGACTTTTCCGGGTTGTTCTAAACAGAGACGTTCGAGTGCACGCCATAGCGGGATCACGAGGCCTTTTTCTTATTTTTTCTCCAGTTCTGGCTTCATTTTGAGTTACCTGCATCAGATTGTCTTGTTCCTGCTTTGGTTTTCTTTATTGAAACCACGATCAATCCGCCACTGCGTTGTCCTCTGTTTTTTATTTTTGACCACACGGCACCCACATGACAACCTTGAATACTGTACATTTGTAATTTTGTACTTTTTAATTTCTTAGCTCTTTAGTTTATATTAAACTTAATTCAGTAAAAGTGATTTGGTTTTATAAAATGTAGTGAATTGTCATTTGAGATTAGTTTTATATATGCTTAAATGTGTTTTTATACAATATTTTTGAATTCTATGTTTAGTACATATTTTAAACAGTATGAAACGTGATTTTGTATTAATATTGAGTATTTGAGCATATATAAATATAAAATATCACAATTATTTCTGTGTAGGCAGAATGCTGAGTAAATCAGAGAGACAAAAGATCAACAAAAGTGCCCGCTCTCTTTGCCACTCTAAAAGACAAACCCAGCATCACTTACACGGCAAAAACAAACTCCCCCTAACACACATGTCTAAATCTCTCAAGTGTGACTAGAATGGGGTGGTAAGGAGAGGAGCTGAATTAGATTTTCTCTATTTACTTTCTCTATGAAAATGAAGACTTCATTAAGCTGCGAGAAGCATTCTTCTTGCTGCTATAATTAGCCATAAATCATATTCTCAAGGTGAAAAAGTGGCCAGATAAAAAGAGGCAGCAGCCATAAACAAACCCTTACTGCTAAACAGATCAAAACATCAAAGCTGTTGTCGCTGCTGTACGCAGGCTAAATGTGAAATGAAAAGCTGTGGGTCTGGAGAGAAGAGTTTTTAAAGCTGTGACAATGTCAGATTTAAACGAAGAATGTAATACAAGACGTAAACTTAAGAAAAATTATCTGTATATAACTTGGCTGAATTGAAGTTTGATGTATATGTGGTCATTTTCTCCCTGTATATTCTCTGAAATGAAGCAATCAAGTGGTGATGGAAATGCAGTCGTTTAGTTTCAATTTAAGGCTTTTAATGAAGGTACTGCTTTAAGCGTGCTGAAATTACAGCTATCAGCACACCATTTTCAAAGTCTCACAAAGTGATGGTGATTGCTGGGTACTGGTAATCGCCTTGTTCTCTTCATTACTACGTCTTCTTCTTCCTTCCACATTTTGTTTCTTTAAATCCACAGTTTTTGTCACAGAGACACCGTACATAATGTTCACCTCACTGAGGAGACAAGGGCTATTGGGATTCTTGTCAATAGTATGGTTTGAATTACGGGGGGTATTTGGACTTCAACTAGGGCTGGGCAATAAAAACTATATTGCAATATTTAAAGATAAATATATTGAAATTTCCTCCAAATCACTGTATAAATGCTACATTTATTTGTGGTTGTTATATATCTGCTAAAATAGGAGTTTTGTCTGTAGTAAAAAGGAAAGATTTGACTGAACTGGACCGTTTTTGCGAGTGCTGGCGTTCCACAGTGCTCACACACACAGCATGAGTGTTTACATCGTGAAGAATGTCATTTATGCGTTTTTACACATTCGCTTCTGTTTTTTGTGCATGGAATGACAGAACCAGTGCTGTTTTTCTTCAGAACCAAGTCGTCCACTTCCATCTCCAATGAATGTCTCTATCTCTGTCTTGTCTCGGCCGTCTTTGTACTCGGTCTTGTCATGGACTCAGACATACAGGACTCGTGATGTTATTTCGAGACCAGCCGAGACCTCAACTCTGAGAGTATTACTATTTAAATTCTTTAGATGCAGACATTTTGCATTGTTTATTAATTAGTGTTTTAATAACTCAGAACACCTTTAACTTACAGAATTCACACAGATACCGTCAGAATCACAAGACGTTGAACTTACCGGACATTACATTCAGTCCTCTATATGTGAAATTCCGAGTAATTCCGTGCACAAAACCTGAAGTAATTGCGTAAAAACGCATCAATTACTTTATTCGTGACACGTGGCACGCCATCATGCGCAAAATATAGGCCAAAATGAGTCCAAATCAGCTCTAAATGATCCAAGATAAATGCATTATATGTTATCAAATAATTTTATTCTGAATCCAGATGAGGGCGGCATGGTGGCGCAGTGGTTAGCACTGCCGTCTCACAGAGAGAAGTTCCCGGGTTCGAACCCCGGGGACGGCCGTAGGGTCTTTCTGTGTGGAGTTTGCATGCTCTCCCCGTGTTCGTGTGGGTTTTCTCCGGGTGCTCCGGTTTCCTCCCGCAGTCCAA
Source organism: Distichodus sexfasciatus (assembly GCA_032718565.1). Classification (NCBI taxonomy): domain Eukaryota; kingdom Metazoa; phylum Chordata; class Actinopteri; order Characiformes; family Distichodontidae; genus Distichodus; species Distichodus sexfasciatus. The sequence continues at coordinate 342,573 of JAVGVS010000324.1, read as the reverse complement.
AGGCATGTAATGTAGGTTAATTGGTGACTCTAAATTGGCTCTGCGGTGTGTTGGCGCCTACCCAGTGTTGGTCTCTGCCTTGCGCCCGTAAGTTCCCAGAATAGGCTCCGGTCCCCCCGCGACCCCAGTTGGGATAAAGCGGTGTGGAAAATGAATGAATGAATGAATCAATCAATCCAGATGAGGGCGGCATGGTGACGCACTGGTTAGCGCTGCCGCCTCACAAAGTGAAGGTCCTGGGTTTGACCACCGGGTCGGCCGCAAGGCCTTTCTGTGTGGAGTTTGCATGCTCTCCACGTGGGTTTTCTCCAGGTGCTCCGATTTCCTCCCACAGTCCAAAAGCATGTAATTTATGTTAACTGGCGACTCTAAATTGGCCCCGTAAGGTGAGTGAGAGTGTGACTGTGTGAGTGTGTACCCCGCGGGGTGTTAGTCTTGAAAGTTCTGCCACGGTTTGATGAGTTTAACGGTTTGTTGAGTTTAACATATGATGTGATCAGTTTGGATAACTGCTTCCAGTGAAGCGATTATAGATATGAAAGAGAGAAATATTGAATAAACATGTTTAATGTTGCTTAGTGGATGTCGTTTGCATTGTTCAGCTCCTTTTTGAGGGCTGTTTAGGCTTAATGTTCCACTTATTTGTCATGTGGTGTAAAAAGTGCATTGGTCACGGTTTAGGTGGTCTTGATTACAAGTCTAACAGGCACACATATACTAATGCTTAACTCATTGCTAAATTCAATTTAGCACTGCCTTCCAAAAATTGTGGCTGTGGATAAATGAGAACTGCTACTTGCTAAAACAAGACTTTCCAGTTCCAACCGAAATCCTGCAAAAATATCAAACGTGTTCTGATTTTTTAAATAATTAAGTACATTCCAAACCTTAAAAGACCCTTTAGAAATGAGGCATTTAGGACTTTAAACGTGATGCTGTGAAAGAAGGCGTTCAGGGAGACTGACAGATATTAAATTCAGCAGCTTTTTCATGAAGCATATCAATGGTCTTCTCTCTAACTGACAGGAAGACATAGTGCAGGGGATGGCACACATAAACACACATACACACACCACAAACTGTTTGTGCTACTGACTGGTGGAACCTCAAGAAACATTTGATGGATTTTTGTTATTTCTCACACCATGTTGGCATTTCGTCTCACAGAGACTTCTTAATCCCGGACAATATCAGAGCCACAAAAAGAACTTCATTTAGGATTAATGATTACATGACAGCTGAATAAGGAGATGCTGGCTGTCAGCAGGCCTTTAATACTCCGGCCTCGGTTCTAATGTGCAGGCATGGAAGTAATGAAAGTGAATACGGAAGTTCAAACAAGGAGACCTAATGAGCGTCGGCACGTCCAATCGCATAAACCCTAGTTCTGTATATAAGCAGTAAACTGGCCTTCTTCTCTGCCATTACAGCTGTTCGATTTCGCCCGCCTCCTCCCCTCCACCACCTTCGGCTCCCTGTCTTGGTCCGGGGGCAGGCTCCTTCGCCTTCCTGCCTGGTCTCCCAGCCACATCTGCCGGCTTTAGAGACGAGTAAACCAACGACCAAGCGACAGGCTTCCTCCAAAACGTATCACATACACACTAAAGACAGCTTGTTTTGCCAATAAAAAAACTTGTCAATCTAAACCGAATGGTCTCCTTGGTTGAACTCAGGTTAAGTAGTTTTTGCTGGTACTTGTTCTTTTATGAGTCTGTAATTTTATTTGTACTTGAAAACGTATTTAAGTAAGTAATATTCTAATACTGTGAACACTGAACTATTGCATACCCTTGGTTCAAATTGTTTTGGGGCAGTTGGTAGCGTAATGGTACTTGCTCATGTGTACCTCAGTGGTACCTTTACGGGGCGAACTCCCTAACTGTTACACTACCAACTGCCCCCACTTTTCCTCTCACTGGGGCAGTTGGTAGTCTAACAGTTAGGGTGTTCGCCCCCGTGATCGGAAGATCACCAGTTTGAATTCTGACCCAGTAAAGGTACCACTGAGGTACTCAGTACCATCCTCAAGCACTGCTCCCCATGTTAACTGCCCACTGCTCCTTCATGAATGGGTCCAATGCAGAGGTCACATTTGATTGTGATGCACTGTACGCTGTGCTGTGGTGTGTTCACAATGACATATGATCACTCACTTGTACAATTGGTTATTTTATTTTAAATCCATTGTGTGGCTCAGACACATTTCCTCATTTTATGTTTTTTAAATCCTTAAATCTTCATTTGTAAGACTTAATTTTGTCTTTTTTTGCACTGCTATAGATGTAATCAATATTCTATCAATTTATTTTTTTATCTGATGTATATCTTCTTAAAATCTTTTTACTCTTAATTCCTTTTATTGGTGAATGAGGCCAAGTAATATGATCACTTTGACCGCACTGGCATAGCTAGAGATGAGATTTATACTAAATCTAATGAAAAAGATTCTGACCTATATAATTTACTGAATGTTTACACCATTTAGATACTTCTAGTGTGAACAACATATTTTAACTCTTTATCTCCACTTCATCTGACAACCTTCCATAGGTTTTAACTTCAGAGGGTTAAAAAGAGCTAACTAGTAATGAGTAAAACACTCTCAGTAAGTGAAAATTAGTTATTATTTGTCATTGTGAACACAGCACAGCACACAGTGCACCACAACAAAATGTGACCTCTGCATTTGACCCATCTGTGAAGGGCAGCTAACAAGGGCAGCGCCGGGGAAGCAGTGCTTGGGGACGATACCTTGCACTGAGTACCTCATTGGTAACTTTGCCGGTCCTGGATTTGAACCTGCAACCTTCTGATCATGGCACAAATACCCTACCGTTATGCCACCAGCTGCCATTTCACTTCACTCTGTGCAGTCTGACATCTATGCAGAGGACGAGCACTCAAACCGGACTGAGGGAACAGACTGTGGTTTGCTATAAATAATAGATGTGGATGGAGTGAGGTCATGGCTGTTTTTTAAATAAAACCTTTTCGAACAATACGGTTTATGGCTTCGTCTCTGTACTCCGGTCAAAAGTGGGTGCAAGAGTGAGAGGAAAATGGAGATTAGAGTGGCCGGGAGGGGGGCTTTAATAAAAGATGAGAGAAGACAGGTTTGGGGCGGCTTGCGGAGAAGAGAAGAGAGGTGAAAAGAAGAGGAGAGAGGAGAGGGGGAACAGGTGAAGAGAGGACAGGAGAGGAGAGGAGAGGAGAGGAGGGGAAAGGAGAAGAGAGGAGAAAAAAGGAGAGGTGAGAATCAGAGGTGAGGGGGGAGAGGAGAGGAGAGGTAAGAAGACATAGGACGAGTGGAGAAGTGAAGAGAAGTAGAAGAAGAGATAAGAGGAGAAAAGATGTGAGGAGAAGAGAAGAGAAGAGAAAAGCAGGATAGAGGAGAGAAGGGGGAGAGGAGAAGAGAGGAAAGGAGAGGAGAAGAGAAGACACGAGAGGAGAAGAGGAGAATAGAGGAGAGGTAAGAAGAAGATAGAGAAGAAGAAGGGAAGAGAAGAGAGGAAGAGAGCAGAGGAGAGGTGAGTAGGACAAAGGAAAGGAAAGAAGATGAGAGGAAAGGAGACGAGGACAGAGGTAAGGAGGAGAGGTGAGGTGAGGAGAAAAGAAGAGAAGAGAAGTGTATGAGGGAATTTACCTGCTCCAGCAGATCCTCCACCTTCCTCTGCCAGCTCTCTCTTGCTGCCATCATCTCCAGATCATGCTGTTGAGACAAGTGATTCAACACTGCCTGCTTATCCACCTCATGCTCGTCCGTCAGCTCCTCACGCAAACTCTTCAACTCCGCCCTGCAGAAAGAGAGAGAGACCAGGATGAGAATAAAGCAGATGAAAAGAGAAGATAATGGTGATGACGATGGTGACGATGAGAAAGAAAGAGATCAGAAAATGGGAGAGGAAAAGAAAAAGGAAGAAGTTTAGGAAGATCCAAAAGAGAGAGAGTGATAGGGTAAGGGAAAGAAAGAAGAAGATAATGATGAAGAAGAGAAAAGAAGAGAGAGAGAGAGAGAGAGAGAGAGAGAGCAAGGGAAGCAAAAGAACAAGAAAGAGTTACAGAACAGCAGGAAGGAGGGAGAGAAAGATTATAAGGGAGATATAAAGAAAGAACGAGAAGTGAGAGAGAAAGAAAGAAAGAAAGAACATGGGGGGGAGAATAAAAGAGATGAGAGTGAAAGATATATATAGGTATATATATATATTTGGGATGCAACGGTACAGTGTGCCCACGGTGCGGTACATATCACGGTTTTTGGGTTACGGTATTGGTATGGTTTAGGTACATTACTGTTATCTTAGCTCTTACATCCAGTAGGTTCTTTGCCTTTTCTATTTCTAGAACTGAAACAATTATTCGAATTATAACTCAAATAATTTGAGTACAAAAGTGGTCGAGTCAATTTTTCTAGAATTGAAGCTTCATTTAAATCTTTTCACTCACTAGAGCATGCACTGCTTGTGTTTCACACGGACGCTTATTAGTGACGCACAACGTTTTCAGTTCCGCGATCAATACAAGACCTGATCCCTCTGTATGTCAAAGTATTTGTGAGATATTCCGTGCACAAAAACAGAAGTAAATGCGTAAAACGCACAAACAACATTTTCGCGGTGTAAACATGTACTGGTTGTGAGCGCGGGCGTCAACACCATTACTCGCTAAAACGCTAAAGTTCAGTCAAATCTCCCGCTTTATTACAGACTAAACTCATATTTGAACTGATAACTAATCTGATCACAATTGATGAGATCATCAGCATTTATTCCAGAATGTCCGCCCGCCGCTTCATTGTGACGCGGCTCAGGGGACTGTGAGAAATACAGTTCTCTCCCAGAAACGCCAAAACCAGCTCCTTTTATAGGCCAAAATGAGTCCAAATTGGTTCAAAATTACCCAAAACTTGTAGTTTTAAATGTCGTTTTGAAGCAATTTGGACTCCTTTTGGCCTATAAAATGAGCTGCTTTTGCTGGTTCTGGAACTACATTTTCCATAATCCCTCACGTGCTACTCAGCGACGTGTCACAGTAATGGAATAAACACTACAAAATATGAATAAATGGCTGTATTGTGAGTGGAATGCTCACATTTTAAATCTCATGGATCTTCATTTATTTTAAATTTGCCTTTGTGTTCGATAGACCGAAACCCATCACAGCTGGAGTTCAAGGGGCGGAAGTCTGTCGGAGCGACAGAAGAACTTTAATCCCAGAAAAGTCCCATGTTTTAAAAATTATAGTATAATGTTGGGCGTACCGAACTATCGCGGTTCACCTGGGTGTACAGAACAGAACAGGGTGCACTAAACAGTTCGATAAAATACCAGAAACCATTGCATCCCTAACATATATACATATATATATATATATATATATATATGTAAAGAGAGAGAGAGAGAGCGGAGGAGCACACAGTGAGTACAGCTCTTAACAGGAGAATTCTGATAAAAAATGTATAAAGCCGTGGGAGAAATATCACGTCCTGCATCGCCACCAGACTCGCGTGTAAGCTGCGTTGGAAATGACATGCTAACCTCCTGCTCCTGTAATTTACACATTTTAATCCACAGTTCAACTCCTGTAACCTGATTTGTCACAGTGCTCGCTCTACAAACAATGAATTCTGTACACCCTAAAGGGACAAGTAAAAAGCAAAATAGTATTGCATGCTCATGAGAAAGTATCATTTGAACACAAGAATTGCGTGCTCACAAAAAAGTACCAAATGCTCACATGAACGTGAGTGAGTGGTTATTTTGAACACAGCACAGCATACAGTGCACCACAACCAAATGTGACCTCTGCATTTGACCCATCTGTGAAGGAGTAGTGGGCAGCTGATGCAGGCAGTGCCCAGGGAGCAGTGCGTGGGGACGGTAACTTGCTCATGAGTAAGGACTCGAACTAACTGCTCTCAAGTAATGAGTGCTCATGTGAAAGTAGCATGTGGAAGCATCACTTTCTTATGCACACACAATATTTTCCCATGAGCATGCGATAATTTCTCGTGAGCACGTGATACTTCACAATGAACATGCAATTGTTTCTTGTGTGCGTGCTACACTTCCCTGTTAACAAGCAATACTATCCCATGAGCATGCAGTGCTTTCTCATGTCTGTGCAGTGTTTTTTTTTTGTCATGAGTAAGCAGTACGTTCTCGTGAGCAAGCGAAACTCACGTCTACCCGCCACTTTTCTTATCATAGCTGTGTAGTTCTGATCATCTGCAGTCAAACTTTACCTGAGGGCATCTGTCCACTTCTGGTCCAGCTCTTCTGTGATCTTATCCATCTTCTGCTTCTCTTCAGCCTTGATGGCGATCACTCTGGCATCGTGCTGCTGTTTCTGGCTTTCAATCTCTTCCTGCCAAATAAAAAAAAACAAACTGAGTATGATTTATTTATTTACTCACTGTTTTACCAAGCTTTTAGTTGGAGGATGTTTCAAATGTGCTGCCACTCAGACCTTTTTGGCAGTAAGACTGGATTACTGAATTAAACTTAAAAATCAATCAGATTTTGAGTTTGACAGACAAAATATCGAAACAAGATCAAGCATCAACATGCATTTACACCGAGATCAATTTGCCATTGCCTTAAAATGGACAAACACGACATACAGTTTTATTGTGATTTACCTATGAATAATTTAGTTGTTCAATGACTTACCAAGCTCTTAGTAAGGCAGGAAGATGCTCCCAAATTTTACAAATGAAAATTGTACGTTCTTTCTTTCTTTCAAAAGACACAGTGAGATGCTGTAGGGAAATAACTATAAACTTACAACAAATAGATACACTTTAAGAAGAAAAACAAGTGGAGCTGGACTGAAAGGTCACTACAGCCAAATAACGAGTGATTAGAGTTTGCTGTAGAGCTGATTACACAAAGCAGATCATTAGACACACACTTTCTCTCCTTGCCTGCTTGCCTGCCAAGCCGGGCCAGATGGGACAAGTGGCGTTTAACGCTGTCTCCCCGAAACTGAATGAGGCTTAATTTTTCCTTTTATCATCCCTAACTTCCTGCATTATCCATCTGATCTCACCAGGGTGCTGACGGCCACTCAGAGAAAAACTCTGTCAGGCTTTTGTACGACCGCTTTGGTAACGGCAATCATTATGTGTGCAATTATTTGTAGTTGTGAGCACACCGTTAAGTAGTTTGACCCATCCGTGAAGGAGCAGTGGGCAGCTTTTTGGCAGCACCTGGGCAGCGGTACTTACGGACCTTACGGTACCTTGCTCATGAGTACCTCAGTGCTACCTTTACCTGGATTCGAACCGCCGAACTTCACCGATCCCTAACCATTACGCTACCAACTGTCCCCATATGTCAATACATATACTGTAGCTTCTGTATGCTGTATTAACATTCATGTAGGGTGGTGATGGTCTAGCAGTGAGGGTGCTCACCTCTAGAGCAAGAGTTTGTGGGTTCAAATCCTACCTCCAGCACTACCACAACTAGATCCCTGAGCACAACCCTTGACCCCAAGTGGGTTCAAGGAGACTCTCTCTGTGAGCAGGAAATCAACTGGAAGATGCCGTGGATAAGATTCTCTGCTAAATGTCCTAAATGTAAATGATAAGATGAGAGACTAAATCCCACCTGCATGTCGGTGAGGAGGTTGCTGGTTTCCCTCACTCTGGCCCTGGTTGCGTCCAGCTCAATCAGCAGCTTCTCTTGGTTGTCTTTCAGACGAGTGATGTGCGTCTCGGCCGAATCCAGGTTGTCTTCGTTTTCCTTGACCAGTTCCTTCAGATGAGACACCTAAGGAAAGATGGCAAACAGTGAAACATAAGACACATCATGATCAGACTGAGGGTTCGAGTCCCGGGAACCACCAATGAGCAAGGCCCATGAGCAACAACTTTTAAAACCCTAAGTTTTCCCTGTAATTAAGAAATAATCAGTCACTCTGGATTACATGTCATAAATGTAGAATGTGTAGAGCGTACAAGTACATACAACCCCTTTTCCACTTGACTGTTATGAAATTTGCACAAAATATTGAATATTATTTGTACATGTTACTGATTGTAGTTTTTTCCACTTGACTGCTGTTTACACATATTACTGAACTTCTCACATGGTTAGCTTAGATGCTATACATTATTAAATGCATAAACTAAGATTTCAGTCCTGTCACATAGATGCAGTTAATAGGCTGGTAATATGTTGTCAAATGTGAATTTCATGCATTTCATCTTAAGTCATATGCAATACAGGCACAAAAATATCAATTTTATGTGGGATTTTTTGTATGAATGTGGCCATAATTGTAATAGAAAACACACACATGATAGTAATTCTAGACATGGCTAAGATAAAACTTTGCTAACCATTTGAACGATACAGTATTTTCATATGGGAACACAATTCTCACAATCCACAATCCGTTTCATTGTTGTGGGGACCGGAGCCTATCCCGGGACTTCGGGCACGAGGCGGGGACCAACCCTGGACGGGCACCAGCACACCACAGGACACATACACACACACACACCTTATGGGGCCAACTTAGAGTAAAACCTAATCAACCTGGGGTGCTCCGGTTTCCTTCCACAGTCCAAAAGCATACAGATGTATGCTTCGGGTAATGTGGCTAAGCTATATATGGTCATGTATGCATATATGTAATTTTTCCCAAAGCTCAAAAATCTGCACTGTCACTTTCAATGTTTAGCACAAATTCTCTGAATTGCTGAGGCATTCTCTGTATTGCAGTTCCACACTTTATGTTGCTATCATGTATATCACTATAACGGTGTTGTCACTTGGATTATTGTATTAATTGTATTGTCTAATATCTGTCTAATATCTAAACGTACTAAGTATATATTTTATTGTAATATTAACTGTCTACATTGTGCACTGTAATTTGTACACGTCACAATATCCTTTCAACTGAACTGAACACCAACATACAGCAAGTGAGCAGTGCATTTTACCACAACAGCAGGAAATAAGAAAAATAAATAATTAAGAGTTCAACTAGAAGTTACTAACACACCGACTACAGTCTATACATAACATCTGTTAGAAATGTATCAGAAAATTGACACTTATCGGTAGTAACATCAGGCTACTAAATTAACAATGTTTAAATCTGACAGACAAAATCAAAATACATAATTTTGCAAATGTTCAGTGTTTAGAAATTATGTCAAATTAGGTCAAATGCATTTACATCAAGATCAAGCTTGCCTTAAAATGAATGAGAAAAGCATGACAAAGTTTTCTTGTGATTTATCTATGAATAATTAATATATTCAGAGGGTTAACAAGCTCTTAGTAGGACAGCAGGATGTTTGCAAAAATTGCTGCCAGTTCTTTAAATAATGACAACATTCATGTTCCACACCAATATATTTCCTAAATAGACCCTGTGTTGATCCAAAAGCTATGCACATTGTCATAACGTCATGAAAACTGCAAAAAATCTTTGCTATCCGTGAAATATCTGAGCATAGAAAATAGGTTTAATTTCCAAAAGAATTTAAATGTTGTTACTGGCTACAAAAGTAAGGAAAATTCAGCACAAAGGACAACGAAGCGTGACTTAGGAAAGTGCATTTGCTAGACTTCAGCTCATCTGGAAGTCTAAACAGTGCAGCTTGAGAACAAAGGTCAGACTCTGCTAAAGCAATGACAAATCTGTTCTTCTGAATGGCTCCGAACATTGGAATATGAATAAAATATATGCTTTCCACAATGGATTTCTCAGGGTCCATATGAAAAACCCTGCATGGCTTGGATATGGTTAGCAGACTTTTTCTTACAGTAACCAAGTGTGTTTTCATGCAAGATTATGGCCACATTCATACCAAAAAATGGGATTTTTGTGCTCGTATGAATAAAGTGTAAAGTCTTCAATATTTAAGGAAATTGTTTTAAGCAGTCTATTACCTGCCTCTATGTAAAGGACTAAAATCTAAATGTATACATGTCAGAAATGGCAGACAATATAAATGTGAATACGTACAATTGCTGTTATGTTTCCACTTTTTTTTTACATGTATGTGCGACATATACAGTATGTCTTACAATAATTCATTTTAAATAATATGTACTTGTGTTTTTGGTGTCATACTGATCTTGCATCATTTGACAAAACCTCTATGAATCATTCCTAAATTATATAAATATGTTCCATATGGGTAATCTGTTCAATATTCTGAGAATCTGAGAATGTCTCTATGAAAGCCTTAATATGAAAAATAAATAATCCTCAAAACGCAGCAGAACCATATATCCAAAATAGCTCCGAGGTTAGAACCACATGGGAAATGTAAACAAGGCCAACCTTAAACAACCTGACTGCAAACGGTAATAAATCAGCTGAAAGGAAATGGATCTAACATAGTGTGAAGTGGGGGTGTGATGATACATCGATCTACTGTATTTTGATACATCGATTCAAAATGATAACATAGATCAGACAACATATATATTGTAAGGTCACTTTAGATTGAACTGGAGGTCTATTTTTATAAAAAATTAAATAAAAAAAAAAGAAGATGGAAATGATGAAATGGTTTTCATTTAAATGTCTGATAGAGCTTAGGAATCAAATTATCAAATGACTTTTTTTTTTTTAATTTACAAAACTTCAGAAGGAGTTGAAGGTGAAAAAGTGTGAAGACTAAGATAAATAAAAAATTATGTTCCTAGCAATCTCAATAATAACTAGTTACATGATGTTTGCGATAAAGTCCGTTAAATAAAAGTCATGTGCCCATGATGCCTTGCCGTCATACCTCCTGGTTGGCTATGTTGAGTTTGGCAGTGAGTTCCTCCCGGAGTGTGTCCAGCTGCTGCTGAAGGTGGTTTCTCTGCTCTTCCAGAGAGAGACGCTGGATCTCATACTGCTGCCTCATTTCCTGCATAGGAAGTAGAGCAAAGTATAAAAAAGAGTCTTGGGGGACCAAGAGGTCGGGTCAGTAGAGTGGAGACAGTTTTCATGCCCAGGACCAGCCCAACAGTCTTCTGGGTGGAGGAAACTGAATACATAAAGCCACGATTCTTATTATTCTTTAGATTTTTTTACTAACATATTACGACACACTGTCACATTAAACTCCCTTCTCCATGCCACCAAGTACCGCACTGACACTTGAAACAGTTTTTATAGAAAATAGCTTTAATATAATTTACATTGATTATTCAGTTTTATACTGAGTCTTACATGATTGCTAAATACTTACCTCATCACACTGCACTGGCACTTTCTAACTCCTCATTTATACTGGTTTATAAATGCACATGCTGTTCATACTGTTTTTATACTGTTATTTGTTTTACTGTATTTGAATGCTGTTTTGCACTACACCTGTTTATTTTCTTTTTATGACTTGTAGAATTATCCTGTACTTAATTGCACTGCCATGTCTTTTCTGCATTGTACGTCTTGTCTTGTTAAATGTGTTAGATGGCACCATTTTTGAATGCTATTTTCGGTGGAAAATTTACTCTCCTGAATATTGAATGATTCTTGAAGTCAAAAAAATGAATGAAAATCAAAGTGTATATCGTTTTTAGTTTTAAATAAGAATCAACAGCATCTAGAACACTGGTTTCTACAACTATATTTCCTGATCCTCAGATCCTGCTTTAGTTACTTTATTTTTATCTTCAAACTTGCAAACTCATTGTTTTGTCATATCAGGCTATAAAATATGCTCCCTTACAAAAATTTTACCTTCTGGCAAACGTTTGCAATTAATCTTTGGCAATGTTGCCGCAAATTTGCAGCAAATTTTCACATGCAAATTAGGTTTGTGGCAAACTTGTGGTGAGCTTCTAGCAAACTTTGTGGAAAACTTCTGCACCAGGAAAATTCGGCACCAAAAGTTCACTACAAGTTTACCATTGCTGGCAAACTGTTTTGGCAAATCGCTGGCAATCACTAGTGCCAATTGTTGCCAGGACACTGGCGCAAGTTTGCCACTAGTGGCTGATAATGGCAAACTTGTGGCAACGAATTCTGGCAAACTCCACTGTTTGCCACAAATTAACCACAGGTTTGCTGCAAACCTGCCACAAACAATTTTGTTTTTGTAAGGGCTAATATGCAAATTATTTAGATATCTACGTTCGAGAGCATTATTTTGGTGCTATAAATTGGGTTAGTCCTCCTGAATAAATCTATGTTTTTCACCTCTCCATTTTTCACCACTGCGATAAGCGCAGTGGAGAGGTGTATTTACAGTTACAGTTGGAAAAACACAGGAGTGTTAATTACCGCTGTCAGTACAAACCAAGACCTGCACTCCACCAATGACTCCAAGCGACATAAATCACAGGCTGGAAAACTCGCTCAGCCCCGCATCATTTAACTCCAATGTTAATGCTGCCCCGTCCTGACTGATGCACCTTAGTTTTGTGCTAAGTTAGGGAGCAGCTAACTAAAATCAGCAACAATACTACCTTAACCACTTTTTAAGTAGCTGAAGTAGCTTATCAGTAGTGAAGCTACTTTTAAAATGATGTAGCTTTTCCTTTTTTTGTACAAATAGTGATGTAGTATGGTAAAACGCTACAGTGTTACAAACAAATACTAATACGTTTCTCTCTTTACAAAGAAGGCTATTTTTAACTAGCAGCTGTTTCTCGTTAGTGTTGCCAGATTTGAATTGCCAGAAGTGGCATCTGATTGGCTACCATGCCTGTAAAAGTTTGTTGCATCACAGCCCACTTTTGGCAGCTGCGAGATGGAGTCGGATTATGGAATTCACCTCAGCCAACATGGAAGCAGATATCTGTGGCTGTATTTATCAAAATATATGACTCTGAAAGACAAAACGGACAGAACTTACACATTTGAGCGTAACTTACGCGAACTGAAAGTCAAAACCTCATTGAAACCTTATTGCGATGTGACATTACATTGAAAAAAAAGATTTTCACATTACTTTTAATGTCTTATTTGACATTTTTTGCTTTAAGATTATCATACAGCACATTTATGTAGTATTTCTGGATGAAACAGCTTGGCTGTAATTAGCTACTTTTAGCTTTGCTGCAGCTTAGTTTAAAAGTAGCTTCCCCAACACTGTTTTTGTGTGCGATTGTATAAATGCGATAACTCACGTTCAGTAGCTGGTTTTTCTCTCGTTCCGCCGCGCTCCTGGCGTTCTCCAGCTGGACTCTGTGCTTTTCCATCACCTCCTCTAGAACCTGGTTCTGGCCCTCCTTCAGGTTCTTCGCCTCCTCCTCGTATTTGGTCCTCGCCTGTGCCAACTCCGCATCGAAGTTCTGCTTCTCCTCGCGCAGCGACTGCCAACAGAGCACGGCTGGCGTCAGTATCTTTGTGTTGCTTTGCAGTTGGTGGCCAACATAACATAAGATCTCGTAATTATGGCATCATAATCTCGTATTTACAAGATAATATCTCTTAATTATGAGGACGTATTGATTATGATGAGGCTACACCTTTAGGCCCTATCCACATGGGTGTTCGAATCTTGCATGAATGAATGCACTCTGAACGCCCTACAAAAAATAAAAATGAAAAATAACTTGTACATGCATATAAAGTTATGAGTATTTAAAAAACACATGAAGGACAATCTTTGTGCTGCACAGTCGATTGTGCATCACCCACTTAGGCGCATAACAGGAATATAAAATTAAATTAACACACTCATCGGATAAATTCGGTCAATTGAACGGCGTGTAAATGCAATAGCAACGGTTACTTTGCGTTCGTCTGGATTTCGGCAGAAATTGGTGCCAGGAAAACGTATGCAGCGTTTATTTGATGCCATCCAAACGCGCAGCGACCAAACGCTGGTCACGAATGCCCATGTGGACCCTCTGATTCACTCCAATGAGCAGAAAAATGGTTAGCACTCAGTCCACGGTCACCTGACGCCACGAATGCCAGAAAAGCGCCTGATTCTGACATCCATGTGGACTATGCGTTAAAGAAGAGATCTCATAATTACTACATTATATTCTCACATTTACAAGAAAGTCTTGGAATTATGAGGAAAAGATCTCGTATTTAGGAGAAAAGATTTAGTAATTACAATATTATAAGATATAATAATAAGAATATTACTACGGTATCATGATCTCAACATTATCAGAAAAGATTTCGTAATTACATCATGATCTTGAATTTATGGGAAAAGATCTCAAAATTATGAGAAAAGATCTTAATTACACGATCATTTCAAGTTGTAATTATGAAATCTTTTCTGGTAATTGTGACATCTTTCTTGTAATTACGAGATCATAATGTCATCACTATAAGATCATTTCTGGTAATTGTGACATCTTTTCTTGTAATTTTGAGATATTTTATTGTAATTATAAGAGCATAATTATGTAATTATATAGTTTAAGTAATTACATAGTTATACGTTTGTCTTCATAATTAGCCCTTTTGTAGGAATTTTCACAATTATGAAATGTTGTGTCAAAATTAGGTAAGATAATTACATTTTGATCTTCACTAAATGTAATGCTCTTCCGTAATATTGTTACCATGCTCTGTTTCATATAAAACATATATGTTCTCACTTGGATAATTCTATTTATTATGCATGTAAATCATTGCACTGTTTAATGCCTAGGTAAGGTAAGAATTACTTTGTACATATTACAATAAACCTTCAATTAATTGACCACCAGCATAGGAAAACAAGTCATTATCACATTTTACCACAGCAACAGTCGATCTTACTGAAGCTGGAAGGTCTCATCGAGCAGTGACTGCCAACAGAGCACAGCTGGCATCACGGCCCCGGGCGAGCCTTGCTGGCACCATTTACACGGCGTGGCACCAAACACAACCAAGTCTAATCTTGGTGTGAAGGCAGCTGAGGGACATGCCTCCTGCTCCTCATCCACATCTCATTATCAGAGATTTTAAGAAACATGCACAAGCCAAATTTGCAGTGTTCCAAATCTGTAGTGGGATATCAGTCCTCTAGATTCTGATATTTAACAAAGGAAACTGCAAAAAAGACAATGGGGATATTTAGTACAATGTACTCATTTTTTAATGTCTGGTCCCTATTATCCAGTATCTAGTAGTAGCCACTTATGTGCTAAAATAGTCACTTTGGTCAGCTTCTGGCTCATCAGAAAACAGAAACCTGAACACCTTGCTAGATACGCTCAATATTGGGTTAAAATGTTGTGAAAATAACCATGTTATGTATTTTTACAGCAAGCATTGTGCATACTGTACAATACTGTCAGAAAGTATTTATTTGTCATTGTGAACACAGCACAGCACACAGTGCACCACAACCAAATATGAGCTCTGAATTTGACCCATCAGCTCGGTCATAAGTACCTCAGTGGTACCTTTACTGAACTGGGATTTGACCCAGCGACACTCTGATCACAAGGCCAACTGCCTAACTGTTACACGAGTAACTGCCCCATGACTTCTGCATTTGACCCATCCGTGAAGGAGCAGTGGGCAGATTTATGGCAGCTCCCAGGGAGCAGTGCTTGGGGACGGTAGATTGCTCATGAGTACCTCTGTGGTACCTTTACCGGTCTGGGATTTGAACCACTTCGATCATGAGGCCAACTCCCTAATTGTTATGCTACCAACTGCCCCCCTTTTCTGTAATTACAAAATACAGTGCGCCACATAAAGTATGCCAGTATGTATTCGATCTTTACAGTAATACTGTAATTTTTATAGTACTGTGCTACTGCAAATGAGTCTTTTTCAGAAGCAAGAAAAAGACTTCATATATATATTTTTTGGCATAACTTTTACATTTAAGCTAAGTGAGCTACGTTTAGCTATTTATCTTTCAACCTATTTTTCCGTCACTGTATACACTGCAGTGAATCAGACCAAAATGACACTACCAAACAAATAAAATCTTTTAAGCATTTCAAACTTCTTGATGGCTCTTACACAAATTCCTTTGAATTTGAATGCTTTAGGTATACAGTATGTAACTGTAGTGGCAAAGAAACAACTTGAAATGTTTGCTGCAGATTCACAGTTTTGCCGGGTTTCCTTGGTTGATTTGATAAAATATTGAATGGATTCATTTCAAGAGTCAGCAATCAATATGTGACAATACCATATTCTGACATCAGACTTTTCATAAAAACAGAACTCAATTTACAGCAATTGGTTATAGTATGTGGTCAGTTTTTGTCTCACCATAATTCATAAACAATATGAGACACACAGTGTGTTGGATATGCTGAATACTGGGCTAAAATGTAAAAATAATGAGAACTTGGGGCAATGAGATACGATATGACGTACTTTCTCCAGGCTGAGCACCTCCTGGCGTTGTCTCTCATCCAGGGCCTGACTCTGACTCTGAATCTTTTCCTTCTCCTCCTCCAGCTGGATGATCTTCTCCTTTAAACGGCTGTGCTCCAGGTGCAGGTCTCTGATGGTAGCCTCGTGGCTCATCTGCGTCGCCTGCAGCGAGCCGATATGACCTGCGATGTGGAAAACGACGAGAACATGTCAAACTCTTTAATAATAGGTTTGACACTTCTGATACCTGGACTATATACTGTAACTGACAATTAGCTGGCAGCTGACACGGATAGTGCCCGGGGGCAGTGCTTGGGGACGGTACTTTGCTCTTGGGTATACTCTCTGACAGGGCCGTGCACAGACCTTTTGAGGGGCATGTGCTGAAACTGAAAAAAGGGCACCACCCCCAACCCCTCCACGACCAAAAAAAAACACACAATAATATTCTTATATTATATTTAATTAGTATTAATAACTTTTATACAGATAATATATACATATAGAGGGTATCTTTAAAACTAATTACAACAACACTCTTCTTACACCGCGGGTTTTTGACCAGCGAATGTGTGCAATTTGTCCATCATTAAAACGACATCACATTACGTCCACATCACACCGGTGTGGTGATGCATTATATGAACCTTTATAGACATACTAGTGTTTATTTCATAAAGACAACGCTGCACTTATTCAAACAACAAGATATTTTACCGTGACAAGACGAAGACGTTCATCTGCTTCTGCTGTATGACTCTGACTGATGCTGAAACGTAAGTTCGCGGCGCTCAGGGGGCGGAGTTGTGAAGTTTGACTGACAGTTTGAGCGGTTCTAAGAGATACGCTTTTAAATGCCTTTAATTGGTTAAATATTTGTTAAAAAGACAAACAGACGTAAAGGGTTACCAATAGCATTGATTTATTTAAAAAAAAAAAAAAACTCCCCCCAAAAAAGGGCACTTCCGAGTGTAATTACAAAAAGGGCACGTGCTCTGCACAGGTTGAGCCCTACCTGTGCACGTGCCTGCTCTCTGACGGAAATAACGGTGTTACTAACTGCGTTATTTTTATCAGTAACGAGAAATCTAACTAATTACTTTTTACACTGTTACAACGCCGTTACCGTTACTGAGAACAAAATATTACTATACTTAAGCTCATTAAAGCTGTTTTCATCCGGCCAAGCTCTCTCAAGTTTTTAATCCTTTTCTTTGGTAGGGGAGGAGCGAGACAACCCAATGAGCGATGATGATTGGCTAAGAAAGAGTACAATTTCATAGTAAGCCAATCAGAAGCAGAGTGGGGCGGGACAAATAGAAACGCACGCGCACAGTCGCTCATGCAGCCGACCAAGAGACACACACAGGAACAGCGAAACCAGAGAATTCAAAAGTAACGTTTTAAACGGGAAGTACAGACATTACTGTTCCTCTCACAGAGGTAACAGGCAAAAATGTATATGTGCAATGTGTGCATATTATTCCCAGGAAGAAAGAGTTTTCTCCACGTCGGTTGTAAACCATTCTAATCTCATGAAGTACCTCTCATCGTCACACGCTTTCATTTAAGATAGGGGGATCCAAGTTCTTTGACATATTTGGACATTTAAAAAAAGTGTGACAATAGTTACTTTCCCTGGTAACTAGTTACATTTATAATGCGGTAATTAATTACTTTTTAAAGTAACGTGCCCAACACTAGTGGTATTTTTAATCGGTGCGGGATTCGAAGCGACGACCTTCCGATCACAGGACCAAAAACCCCTAACCGTTACATTACCAACTGCTCCACATTTCTGACAATAGGTATGTTTTCATTTTAGGTCAATGCTGTTAGCTCAATGCTCAATGTATCAACGCAGACTTATGTATCATTACACCGCTAGAAAGTAGCTGCCAAAATTTACACTGGTGAAAATAGCAGTGATTTGAACATAATCAGACGTTGTTCAAGAAGCAGAGACCGGATGTAATTGCGCCGGCCGTTGTCTCGCTATGACACTGAGCGCTTTGCGCAGGGTGGGAGGATTTGATTGCATCCCGCCGCAAATCATTTACCGGCTTTGTGGAGAATCTCGGTGGCCTGCAGCTGCACTCGATCTCTGCTCGCCTCCAGTTCGTACTCGGTGTCTTTGAGCTGCATCACCCAAATCTCTCCGTCCTGTATGGCCTCCTCCAGCTGCTTGTGTAACTCCTGTGGAGGAAAAAAAAAGCCTTTTTAATATCGCAGTCGTAATTCTGGGAAGTAGAGATAACACACCACCAACAGGCATTTGTGACTAAATTAGCCTTTATAAAATCCCTTCACTGTCCAGCAAATTTCAGTTCTCTCCATTCAGCGTTGGGCAGTCACATAATACTGTATATTCTACAAAACGTAAATAACTGTATTCTGATTACAATTACAATGTGAATATATGGTAATCAGAATATTGTCACATGGAATTAATGGATTTACATCAGGAGTGTCCAGGTCCGGTCCAGAAGGACATGTTCCATCATACTTGGGTTCAGAACATACACACCTTGTTGCAGTAGAAGCTCACCAAAACTGACTGACCAGGTATGATGGAAATCCTTACATTAATGGATTACCTATTATCTGTTTCACATGTTTTTGGTCTACATTTAAATGATGACAATTTGAGGTATTTCTCAGAAGCCCTCGATAAAAAAATATGCAACGACAAGCCTACACACGATTACATGCGTTTTCTGTTCTCTCCCTCCAACTCAGAGTAACTCAACACAGCCAGTACATTAATGCATGTCTGTTTAGGAAATAAAAATAATATGTGACGTTCAATAAAGGAAAAAGACCTGAATATCATTGCTCAGTGCAAACTCAAATTCCAGCCACCAACTAGCTGTCGGTTTCCAAATACTCCACTTCCAGCCTAAGGAAGCATCTTGAGTTTGTAAGTTCTTTGTTTTCAGCCTGGCTAAAGTCATATGCAGCTTATTGGTTAGCTTGACTATAATAATTATATTGTAGCTTGACTATAATAATTATTGTTATAGGCAGTGTTGGGGAGTGGCTAATAAAAATAGTGTTGCTACTAACTTAACTACATTTTTCTGGTAGCTTATCAGTAGCGCAACACTACATTGTTACAAAAAATACCATACATTTTCTGCCAAAAATGTGTATTTTTCAACTAGCAGGTGTTTCTGATTGGTGATGAATTGACAGAATAGGCATGTGTTGCAGTCTTTGCTTCACAGTGCGCTCATGGCAGTTGCAAGATGGACTTGGAGAATGGAATTCGCTTTAGCAATGTAAGCAAGAATCCGGGTCATATTTATCCAAATGTAAGTCTCTGAAAGGTTAAACGGACTGAACTTACACATTTGAGTGTAACTTACCAAGCCAAAAAAACCACAACCTTATTGAAACCTTAATGTAATTTGAAATTACATTGTAGATGTAAAAATATAGATTTTCATATTACTTTTAACATCGTGTTTCACAAGAGCATTCTGTAATGCAATAAACGTGTGTCACATGGAGCCAATCAGATGCCACTTGTGGAAATTCAACACCAATCAGAAACACCTAGTAGTTCAAAATATTTATCTCTACAGAGAGAAAGATCAAAAGTAGTTTTTGTTGGTATTGATATAGCGCTCTTTGAAAAAGTGAAAGCATATCGAAAGTAGCTTTGCTACTGATAAACTACTTAAAAAGTAGTTATATTAGTAGCGTTGCTCGTTTAAATTGGCTACTCCACATTACTCAAATTTAGTAATCCAATGGAACATACATTACAAATGACATTTTTAAAAGTAATCCTCCCAACGCTGTCTCTAATTGGTAATTGAATTGTGTGCACAATCCACGCAAAAATAGGTCTTGTGAGCTTTGTTGCACCGTTATTGCAACATCACCTTGATGGTGACTTCTGCGTTGTTGAGAGATGCCTGCAGTCTGTTGGTTTTGTCTCTGCTCTCCCGTGCCTCCTCCTGCGCCCTTTGTAGGTCGGAGCGGAGTTTGCACAGTGCTCTCTGCAGTGCCGCTTCCTGAACCTGGAATTCTTTGCGCAACTCCACCTCAGTCCTCTTCCACGCCAGCAGGTTCTCTGTGGTGAGCTGCTGGGCGCGACGCATGGCATCCAGCTCCCGCTCGTAGAAGGCCTGCGACTTGCCCAGCTTGGCCTCGTACTCCTCCACAAGATGTACCTGAAAATGAACATGTAGTTATTATGTCACTGTGTCCACACCACAACATAGAGGGGCAGTGGTAGTGTAACACTTAGGGAGTGGCCTTTGTGATTGGATGGTCGTCAGTTCGAATCTTAAACCGGTACCACTGAGGCACTGCCCACATCAGCTGGTCACTTATTCTACACAGATGGGTCCAGGACTGGTAAAGGTACAACTGAGGAACCCATGACCCATCCCCAAACAACTGCTCCCCGGGTGCTGCCCACATCAGCTGCCCACTGCTCGTTCATGGATGTGTCAAATGGGTACCTCACTGGTACCATTTCACCAGTCCAGGATTTGAGATTACATTTGGTTTTGGGGCCCTGTGTACTGTCCTGTGTTTACTCACTGCAATTCACTTTAAATGAGGATGGTACCTTGCTCGTGGGTATTTTAGTGACAGAGGTACCTCATTGGTTCCTCAGTGGTACCTTTACCAATTGAGGATTTGAAAAGACCTGGTGATCCTGTGATCTTGATCAACTCCCTAATCCCTCCATACACTCCCACTGACCTTGTCCCGCATTAGCTCCTCCACACGCTCCATCAGGGCCTCGAGCTCGGCCCGCTGCATTTCGACCAGTTTCTCCTGCTCGGCGAAGGAGGTTCCGCTTTGGCCCTGCTGGCTATCCATCAGCTCCTGTAGCTCCTGGCGATGGACAGCTCTGAGTTCGTCCAGCGCCCGCTGCTTCTCCTGCTCAAAATGGGCCTGCGTCTGGCTGAAAGCACGTAGTTTGTCCTCGAAGTCGCGCCGCATCTCCTCCACCTCACGGGACATGGAGACCACACGTTGAGTGTGCTGTGCCTCGGCGCATAGCTGTGTGTCCTCCACACGCTGCCGGTACATCTCAAACTCGGCCAGGGCCTGGCGCTTCATGTGCTCGTGCAACTCTACCGACTCCTCCAGGGACTGCAGCCGCCGCTTCAGGTCGGCCTCGTCCCCCATTTTGCTCTTGTACTGCAGGATCTTCTCCCGCGTCTCGGACAAGATGTGCTGCACCTCCTCCTCGTGCGCCTCCTTCAACGACTGGATGGCATCCTCATGCTCATCATTCTTGGTGTTCAGGGCGTAGATGACCTGTGCGGATTCAGTGAAGAAGGAAAGTGCAATTTGAGGAGGGTTGCATGATTATGGTCACAGAACATGTGTCAGATCTATATTTTGTGTCTTTATTTTAAACAAATAACTTCCATTTTTAAGTATATGTATGTATGTATATGTGAGCAAACTTACTGTATTTGCTTTGATTTTATACAATCCACAAATTAATGCATATTTAAAATCAAAGTAAATATGTTTTTTATTTATTTTAAACAAATAACTTCAGTTTATAAGTCTTTATATATGTGTATGTGTAATCACATATACTGTACACTACCTTAGTTGGGGACATTAAATGTCCTTCTTTTTGACAGAAAACATTTTGTATCCATAAAAATGAGTGGGGTGTGTGTGACTCTGTGAGTGTGTGTGCCCTGTTGTGTGCTGGCACCTGACCAGGTGCTCCTTGTTCCCCACCTTGTGCTCATAGTTACCGGGATAGGCTCTGGTTCCCCGCGAAACCAGTTAGGATTAAGCAGTTCGGATAATGAATGAATGAATGAATGGAATGCTATGTTCGCTATCACAAGTATGTCTTTTAAAGTATAACTAATCATTAGAAACCCCTTTTGCAAATTTCAGAATTATTAGTGTCTTCATCAAATGTGGGTTCAGAAATGAGAGATACAGTCTATCTGCTACATTATTGTACTACTCCCTTCAAAGAGCAACACAAACAGGCTCTAACAGAAAAAGGAGTGGGAGGCCTTGGTGCTCAACTGTACAAGAAGATAAATCATTAATTTAAGTGAATGATTATTTGCATTATTTGAACACAGCACAGCACACAGTGCACCACAACCAAATGTGACCTCTGATTTTTGACCCATCTGTGAAGGAACAGTAGGCAGCTTTGTTTTTGGCAGTGCACAGAGAGCAGTGCTGAGGACAGTACCTTGCAGATGAGTACCTCAGTGACACCTTTATCAGTCTGGGACTGGAACCGGCGACCTTCCGATCATCACCATTATGATATGAACTGTCTAGGTTGAGAAACAGACGTGTCACAGGTTCTCAACTGGCAGCTTCAATGAATGTGACCTACAAGAGACTAGACTCATCTATAGTGAAGAGAACCATAGGAACTTCAGGGACAGTCTCTCTGGACCAACTTGGAGTTAACTTGGAGTCTTGCTCAGGTACCCAATGGATTCAAACCCATACTATAACCTCTTGGTCTACAGAGCTCAAGTGTCCTAACCACTACACCATGCCAGACGCTGGAGAGTGTTCTTGACACTCTCTGTAAAACATAGGGGAGGTAATGTGATGGTCTGAGGCTGATTTGGTGCTACTTAAAATGGCAGATTTGTACAGGGTGAAAGAGACATTTGAAAAAGGAAGACTATCACTCCATTATACAAAGCCAATGACCCACAGAAAGTATGCAAGGACTATTTAGGAAAGAAGCAGACAGCTAGTATTCTGCATCTAATGGAATGGCCAGCACAGTCACTCAAACTCAACCCTTGAGCTTGAGCAAACGGCACATAAGAAGTGTCTATCAAGCCAAAGTTGGGAGCATAACGGTTACCAAGGGATCAGAAGTTCCCCAGTTCGAATCCTGGACCAGTAAAGGTACCACTGAGGTACTGATGAGCAAGGTACCATCCCCAAGCACTGCTCCATAGGCATTTCCCAGGTCTGCTGCCCACTGCTGCTTCACGGATGAGTCAAATGCAGAGGTCACATTTGGTTGTGGTGCACTGTGTGTTGTGCTATGCTGTGTTCACAATGACAAATGATCACTCACTTTCACTTCCAATCCAATTTGTGGAAGCTGCTCCAGGAAGCATGAGGTGAAAGTATGTCAATAATAAGTCTGCCAGGTGGTTAATGCTAGAAATGAAGGATTTCGACAAAAGTACAATTTGAATGTTTTATTTCAAATATAAATTCTTTCTAACGTTGTCGATGACTATGTCTTGTTCATATTTTTTTTATTCAAAGTCATTTCATGTAAGTAAACCTAAACTTTTAATTGGTTTATGAATATAAAGATAAAAGACTTAAAATCAATGCAAAAATTATTTGCTTTTTAGGTCTAAAAGATGATGGTGGTCTAGTGGCACAACCTCTTGGAAACTTTGCCGTTTTACCCCCAAACTTACATTTGTTTCTCAGCATCTGTGTTCTGCTTGCTGGCTTACCACATTTTCAGGGCTCCTCTCACTTGCTGCTCTGTCAATTATTCCTCCTTTCATCTTTAATTCATCCCACACTCTTTCTCATCCCATGCAATTAGCATAGTGTAAGCCATAATGTTTGGCTGAGGACGTATTCAATTCATGCCAGTTTAATGTTTGTCAAAACATTCTCGCTTCAGTCTCTCATTTCGTGAATTTTCACAGCCTCTCGAAAATGAGCTCATTATCACGTTGTGACTGATCAGTTTATATCAGTGTTACATAAGTAAATGATGCAGAGAGGAAGGCATTCAGCATGTAATGGCACTGTCAGAAAATAAGTTAAGGGGGTTTGTGTTCTCTACCTCAGGATAAAAAAGTCTGTCAAATCCAAATGATTTCTTAATGGACTGGTATGAAATATATATATATATATATATGTTTACAACAATATATATGATAAATGATAGAGTCATATGGTATTTCGGGGATGATTTGCAGCGCGTTCAATAAATTAATCTGCAGTAATGATGCGGTCACGTTGCATTATATAGGATTAAGGAAAAAGGGGAATTGAGAAGAAGTGATCTTTAAGAAGAAGCATTTTTGGCTCCTTTGAGAGCCATTTTTGATTGATGCCACAGTGCAAAGAACCTGTCTTCCATTACAAAGGATCAAACATAAAATGAAAAGGTTCCTTAAGAGTTAAATAGACAAATTGGAGACAAAGGAAAATTTAGGATCCTATATTTTTTAAGAGCAGATCGCCACAAAATGATAATTTAAAAACTAGGGCAACAGTTGTAGCGGAGAGAAGATTAAAGATCACGCAGATTTACACAGAACGAAAGTTTACGTAGAAAGATGCACACAGACAAAAAATATATTTATTTTTGGTTTAATTCAAAATTTAAATTTGATATTTATTTCTTGCTCGTTTGTTTTTATTTTTATAAAATTTATTTATATTAACATTTGATTTTTTTTTTCCTTTTTCTTTTAAAAAGCTGTAACTAAAGGTATTGATGCAATAAATTTATAAAACAGTACGAACCTTAGTGAGCTGTGCTATTTTCTTACTCATCTTCAGGTGCAGGTCTTGCGTGTACTCCATCGCCAGCCCGGAATCGTAGTACAGGCTGGTGCTGGTGCTGGTGCTGGATGAGGAGGAGGAGGAGGAGGACGGACTGGTCCCTAATCCGGATGCGGGAGGAGTGATGCCCGGACTGGTACCGTACTGCTGCTGCTGCTGCTGCTGATGATGATTTTGATGCTGCTGCTGCCTCCCCGCTCCGGTCGCCATCTTCACGATCCCGCTGTCACAAAAAACGCTTTCAGCCCCGTCTTAACACCATCCTGCACCCACCTGCCAGCGATCCAAACGCATACACACACTCTCACACACTCTCACCGTATCGCCATTAAACACGTCTCACAACAAAAAAGCCCTGCGCATGCCGAAAAGTGCAAGCGTCTAAAACAGAGACTAATCCTTGGTTTATTTTCACCCCAAAGACGAGAAATGAGTGCACAAGTCCTGCATCGACACTACTACGTCTGGCACAAGCAAAACACGACAGCATCAGAGCATCGGCGGCGCAGCATCATCATCTTCATCCTCTTCAGATGCGGCGGAGTTGTAAACCGATGACGTCAATTCAGCATCCACTCAATTCAGCGCATCCACCTCCTGTCCCTCATCACTGTACAGTTAAAAATCATCTGATTTCAATTATATTTAGAATGCAGTGTGACGTAACTGTGATGGATTAAAACATGCACTGAAACATGCATTGGATGTTATTAAAAATGAATGCACCCAAACCCTCCTTTGTAAGATTCCATCAACAACATGCGATTGATTTAACCTTTTATTATTCGTCTGTAATCAACCAAATAAAAATATTATATGGATCAATCCTATTTAAAAAAAAATCTTTATTGAAGTGATCGTAGTTTCTTTATTTTTATGTGTCTAGATCACCTGAAGCAATGGTTAATTAAATATTAACAAAAGATAGGAACATAAATATATGTTCATATTTATTGTACTATAAACATTATAAACATGTTATATTAGTGCATTATTATAATATAATTACTAATAAACATAATACAGTTATATAATTTATCATCTGTTTTTTCTCCAGAACTTATATTTGTTTTCCAGACATATTTGAGGGTCAACATGTGATGCATTGAAATGTACCTAGACCCTCTTTTATATAGTTCCATCAACGAAATATGCTTGGTTTAAGACCACTGTATTGTATGAAAGAATTTTTGGGATAGAAAAATTATCCATGGTAATCAACAAAACAAAAATTCCTTTCATAGTTTCTTTAATTTTCAGATGTGTAGGTTGTCTGAAGCAATAGTAAACAACATTAATTACTCTACCAATAAAAACATTACAATAGTTGCTATATCCTTTAACACATTGTCATCAACCATCAAATGTATTAAATTCAAGAAGGCCATGTAATGAAGAAAATGGATTCTGCATTACAAATTTAGATAAGATAGTTAGACAGGCACAATATGTACACTGATTTTTTCAGAAGAAAAAAAGAAGTTAAGCTAAAGCAACATTACAAAAAAGAAAAAGTTATAGAAAATATATTGAAAAAATGTTAACACTAGAAATGTATACTATAAAAAGTATATGTACATGTGCAGATATTATATTAAATCTGCTTATATAAATAGGATATGACAAGACCTGACAAATACAGATCCATGTCTATTAAATCATTTCTTTGTGGTCTAAATATAAATTGAATCAGTACTGTCTGACTACTTAAAATCCTCCTTTCGAGTCTGAGTCAAGTCTGCTTAGCACCTGACTGTCTGACTGCTGCTATTAATTCTTTAGAGGGTTTTATTCAAACATGATTTCCCACAGTGCTTCATGCTCATACCTCATAATATCACTTTCCTGGGTTAAAAGGATTACATACAAAACAAGAATGTGTTATTTTATACTTCATTTCTTTACATCTTAGTTTCATACATTGAGATTTTAGTCTAATAGGCTTTTTTTTTTTTTTTGGTCAATTAATGCCACCTACTGGCAGTTCATTTTATCAAGATATTGTCACGTTTCCATTCACACAGAGGAGTCGGACGCAAACGCAGGAGTTCACGGTGAAGTGCTTTATTCACAAAACACACAATGTTCCACATAAATACACACAGAGAGTGGAGAGTGTGAGGGTGAAATGACAAAAACCAACTGAAAAAACCAACTTATATACCCAGACTAACAAGGGGCCTAACTAGAACACAGGTGAAATAATACTATTTGGTAACAATATCTATTCTAAGAAAATAACAAATAGATGAAGTAAAACTAAAGTGAGCAACAGCGGTCTTTGAAGCATCATTTTCCAGGCTGGACGTGTATGTTTTTACCTTAACATAGTAATCATACTCTATCTTGAATATATAATTTTGGAACCCTTTGTCCCCTTTAATAAAGCTTTATAAACAATGGCTATAAACTTAACCAACATTTGTGGTACTTATTATTGGCTCTTATCCATGGTAACTTACTTTTCCAAGTTCTGCTTGGAGGCCCAACGCTGGTTTGGTTCTTCCAAATGAAATTCAAACCCCTAATCTTAAGGTCACCAACATATGATTACAGTCACCATCCCCACAAATCACCTCCGTCTTCAACACAGGAAACTACAGAAACCATCTGAGGATGTCAGATACAATCTTGTAATGTTTCCTGCTTAATTACACAACCATATTAACTTTCTACTGCTGTCTTCTAACTCAGGCATACGTGTTCCAAATTACTCCATACACTTGTTTTAACATGAAAAAGGTGTGGTTATAAGCAGCTGCAGAGCTGCAGGCACCTTAGTTCTGTCCTAGTCTTTTCCCCAAACAAAAATTATCAACATAACTCAAACCATAAACCCTAGCAAAGCATACTATATTGTGAGTATGTCTTAACTGAAAACCTGTCAGAAATCTATTTTAAGTTGACCAACAACTTAGCCCAGTCCATATCTGTACATAATTTTAATGTTGGTTTTTGGATATTATTTTATACACTTGCATAACACTTTCAATCAGCATTTTCTTGTATTTTCTTAGATCTCTTTGCTTAAATTGGTTAATGTTTGTAAAATTCCCCAAGTCTTAGGAGTGGACCACCCATACGAAAATGAAGTATATTCTAGAGTACAGTTAATATAGTTTTTCTAAAATAAAAATGTCTAAGTATACTCTCATTTATGAACTGGGGTGAACTAGCTTAGAATGAATAGTACATGTGTAGAACTCAACCTTGTTGTTTAATGCGTAGTGTCACTAAAGCACACAGAAACACGGTTTGACTAATAAGGTTTCAGATACTGTAACAGACTGAATTCACACTGGTTGAACACACGTCATCAAGTAAAAGGTGTATTTTGGTAGTCTAATGGTTAGGGTACTTGCCTCGGACCAAGAGGTAGTGGGTTTGAATCATACCTCCAGTACTCATTCGGTCGGTTAAGGATCGAGTGAGATCCTTAACCTCTCAGGGAAAATTGTCCCTGGAAATGAGGAAAAATGGGAGTCACTCCCAATGTAGTAGGAAACTATAAGCTAACCTTAAAGAAAACTTGTAAGTATACTTACAGTAGAAAAACCCATATATATATATATATATATCTATATATCAAAGTCAACTTTAAAGTCAAAACAGTATACAGCAGAGATGACAATAAAGTTTTGACTTTAAAGTTGACTTTGATATATAGATATATATATATATATATATGGGTTTTTCTACTATAAGTATACTTACAAGTTTTTGCTGTTAGCTTATAGCTTATCTAGTTGTACGTATCTATATATATATATATATATATATATATATATATATATATATATATATATATATATATATATATATATATATATATCAGCTCTCTATGTATCTGTACAGTATATAGCAGAGAGATGACAATAAAGTTTTGACTTTAAAGTTGATTCTTGATATATATATATATATATATATATATATATATATATATATATATATATATATATATATATATATATATATGGGTTTTTCTACCATAAGTATATTTCACAAGTTTTCTTTAAGGTTATTTTATCTATATATATATATATATATATATATATATATATATATATATATATATATATATATATATATATATATATATATATATATATATACTGTATAGATTCACGTACAACTAGATGTAAAAATTAAAAATGTTGACCTTGATCAAACACATTTTACTTGATTTGTTATGAAAACCTGACTTATACCATGCACAAAAATCAACAGTAAATGTCTTAAAGTGTTTTCTGAGGCTCTGTAGGTCTCTTTAAACATATTACAGGAGGCGAGCCTCAGCGACGCTCCTCCCGGCGTGTAAAGCGTCGTCAGGTTGTGAGTTGAGTTTAAGGAGAGTGAGTCTGAGAGAATCGCTCAGTCAAACACGTAACTCAGTTTATCTGGACACAGCCAACCCGGACACCACCTTTTAATTATTTAACCACGATGAAATCGTCTAGAGACGCCACCATTTTTATCGACTTGAGTTTTCTTTCCCCCGACGAGGAAACAGCAATTCGCCAAGTGCTACTGAGGGACGATCATTTAAAACGGCAAGAAATTGGACGCGTGAGGTAGGCAGCAGACTGTGCCAAAATGTTTATTTCATCATCAGCTGTTAAACAGGTTACAAATGAGTGCATGTGTAAGTGGATCCCAGTGGTTTAATGGGCAGAACGTGTTTGCTTTTGGCTGTTAGAAAGTTCAACACTCTTTCGTGCGCTTCATCTTGATGGATGTTCACTATGTAGTGTGGGTTACGGTGGTCTAGTGGTTAGGATACTGGCCTCAGGCCCAGGAGGTCGTGGGTTTGAATCCTAAGACCCTTATGTGAAAATGTGAATTTGCGGTAATATTGTCAAAAGTTAACGGCAACTGTTTGCCCGAAGCCTAACATTTTTGTAAGGGGAAAATTCTATGATCAAGGCATTTACCCGGTGTTCCTTATTTAGCCTACATTTTCTTAGAATTCTTAGATAGTAGAATCGCATGCATTCTTTGCAGGGGCTCTCATAGTTCTGTTTTCATAATTTTATTGAATGTATAAAAATATGGCAAGACATACTGGTCACGTTGGCAAAAAAAAAAATTGACCCTCATGGTATTTCTTTAACTTTTTCTTTTATTTTATTAACTTCATGGGCACACACAAAAAGGAAGTCGCATTTTGGCAAACAGCTGAAGATCCCTAATTATGACTTTTTAGGTTGTGGTATTAGGAATGGAGATACAACTTTATCTTGGTCTGCCAGTTTATGAAAAGCGTTACTTATGGCATCATGGTATAATTATTTATGCCAATTCTGCAAATGATAATTATTTAAAATGAGAAAATTAGGACACTGCTTTACGTAGCATTACTAGTATCCTGCAAAACTCTGCTAAAGCAAAATGTTTTATAGACAAAGTCTATAAATGTGTTACTGTATGGGATTTTTTTGTTAATATGCTAGGAAGCTTAGGGAGTCTGTGTCTGACCGCAAGGACTTGAAGGTTTTAACAGGTGAATGGTTTGAGGATTTGAGGTCCAAGAGGTACGGACGACAACCAGACATCTCGGCCGTGGTCAGGTCCTCTATAAGATGGAAGAAGTCAGCAGGTACAAAACACACTCTTAGGAAGAAAGTCTGTGTTGTGTTTCCCTCTTTATTTTATTTGCCAGTCTTGCATCAGTATTGCATCTTCTGCTCACTGGTTTTCCCCATATGGTATTTCAGTAAAATGTTAAAGAAATATAAGGCACAGTTATGACAGTTGCTGATAGTTCATATCAAAACTTTGCTGACTTGTTTAGTCTTAAATTATAAGATCTTTTGTTGTTTATCAAAATTTCTCTACTTGTAGGCCATAAACCAAACCCTTTCCTTAATGCTGTACTGGAGGATGGTGACGAGAACAAGACTCACCCAAAGTAATGCCCTTTACTTAATGTGCAGTGCAAGAGATGTCTTTTGGCTTCTAACAGTGAAATGTTGAGAAGCACCACCTACTGTAAACATATCGAATTGTGATGATGGGTGTGTGCTGTGTTAAATACACACTGTTTACTTATTAACTTTCCTGACAAACATGAAGCTGACCACAGAAACTCAGCAGTCTCGCAGGCCACTTCTGCCAATCAAAACAATAAGCAATAATAAAATTCATGTGGTTAGATTAGCTGTGCTCATGATTATTATGATTATAGAATATAGAAATGTTTCTGCATTATGTCCGCATGTGCCAAGTATACATAAAATAATGTTTATATTTTAGTGTATCAGCTGATCCCAGATCAATCCACCCAGCTCTAAATCCAGAGGTTTGTCATCGTTTGTGCTTCATATTTATCATTTGTGTTAATTCTGATTTGAACTATTAACTTTTACTAACACACATTACAGATGGGCCGGGAGTACAAAGATGAAGACTTTGTTTTGGAAGTTGGTGAGTTTCATTTGGAAATTTGTCATAGTTGATTATATGCACAAAATCTGATTTTCTTTCTTTTGTCTGGCAAATAAAAGTATCTTGAGTTTAACCTTTAACATCTATAATCATTGTATATTTATTTATTTTATCAGAGGCCCCTTCTGGTCAGAGTTCAGCCAAGAACATTCCTTTGAAGGAACAAAACATAGTTAAAGTCACTAATCCTATCCACAATGCCTCTAATCCAGGGACTAAGTCAACAGGGAACCCTAACCATGTCTCTCGTGACAAACCAGCTCTCACCCCATCTCCTGGGCTTGGACCCGAACCTGTTCGGGAGCTCAAAACTAAGGAAGCTTTTACTACATATGTAACAACAAACACAGAGCCTGAGAAAAAAGTGTCACTGCCTCCAGCACTGGTGAAAGACAGATCATTTGAGGAGAACTGGGTGAAGATTTCTGTAGAGAACAAATCGGCTGAATCAATTGGACCTAGACTGACAGATGGAAATGTGCCTGAGGAAGCGCTGGAGGTGACATCTTTTAGTGAAACTCGACAAGCATCAGGCCAAAATCTTTCAGATCAACTTGCTGAGTCGAGTAAAAAAGCTGCAAAGGTTGAGGCTGGGAAAATAATATTATCCAGTAAGCATACTGATGTAGAAGTTAAGCAATTGCAGCGTGATCCAAAAAATGAGTTGATCATGATGAAGGATAGTTCTGCTTGTAAGGAAGTCTCCACAAGTCAGTTGTTACCTAGTGAGCCAAAGATAGGAGACACATTGCTCACTGTCTCTATTCAGGAAAAAGAAAGCACCACCAAGGTTCCTACTGTTTCCTGTACAGAGACGATCAAAATTCTGCAGTTGTCAAGTAACGCTAAACCTCAAATGGAGAGGAAAAATGGTAAAGTAATTGAGGCTACAGATTTTAAAAAATCACCCCCAACAGATGTGTTGAGTGTGGATATAAAAGTGGAAGAAAGCGCTGGTGTTCCTCTGCTTGAAAACACCAGGTCAGCTCAAGACATAAGCAGACCAAAAGACGGTGGTTTTGATCAAAATGTGTTGGCGGAGATGAAGGGAGACAAATTTGAAGAGAAGGTTATGAAAAATGCAGGTGCTAGAAGAAAAGAGGGCTTTGATGTAGAGTTTGTGGATTCTCAAAGTGCTGATAAAATAGCATCGACAGTATCGGAGGAGATGGATCAAAAAAGCACCGTGGAAAAAATTGGCCACGCAGAATCAGGGCTGGAGATGGCAGATGCGAACGACAGTTTGAAAGGGGAGCTCAGGAAAGAAAGCAATATCCTTGCAAGTGTGTACGCCCGGGCCCTTAGGCTGAAATTACCCCTGGCTAAGAGTCCTTCCCCTGATGATCCAGAGCAGGAGAATGCAGAAGCTGTGGTTCCTTCAATAGTGATTGTACCGTCTGAATCTGAGGGACAAGAAACAACAGAAAGTAAGAGGTTTTTATTTTGGTGTAATAAAGTTAATCCTTTAATCCTTTTGTAGATATTCTCATGTTCTGTCTTGTCGAATGTTGAGCAAGTATTCGGTTCTTATATCACTGTTCAAGGTTGAATTCTGGTTATACCTGGTATATTACGTTCCGTACCCATTCTTAAAGTTTTGGTGTTGAATATCTTTTGTTTAAAACCTTTACCCAAACAGTACAGGACATAAAAGTTCTTGGCACAGGCGCACCCTGTATTAGATGACTAACTTTTGTACCTAGTGTTATTTCAAACAATGACTGCTGATATTGATATGACCCATTTTGCTTTTACAGGTGTGAACAATAGCACACCCTCGTCAGAAGCCCAGGTGGAGGTCACCACACCTGTTACTCCTTCCTTCACTGCAGATACCTGGGAGGTGGGCTTGTAGTCACCTTTTTCCAGCAAATAAGCTTCTCCTTCTCCTTTTGGCTTCTCCTGTTAGGCTGGGCGAGATGGCTCAGAATTCATATCGCAATATTTTTGCACCAAATACGGTTTTATCCAATTTTACTCAAATAGTTGCACATTTATGTTGTATTATGTATTCAATTATTTGAATCTCACTGCACAGAATTGACTTAATGGCATAAAAAAATGCACACATTAATGCAAAATGCTCTCCCTGTGTCCGCATGGATTTTCTCTGGGTGCTCCGGATTCCTCCTACAGTCCAAAAGCACACAATTCAGGTTGATTGGCAATGTGTTGGCGCCCGTCCAGAGTTGGTCTGAGCCAAGCGTCCATGATTCTGGGATAGGCTATGGTCATCGAGACCCCAGTTTAAGGAGTTCCGATAATGAATGAATAAATGCTCTTTTTACGTTGTGTTTTGTGAACAAATAAACTCTGTTAGAACAAGCATTCACAACTTTTGGGCAAGAAATTCCAGTAGATTACTGTTCCTGGGCTTTGGGCCTAGTGGTTAGGACGCTTGCCTCTGGATCAAGAGGTCGTGAGTTTAAATCCTACCTTCAGTACTACCATCATTGGATCCCTGAACAAGACCCTTACCCCAAGTTGCTCCGGGGAGACTGTCCCTGAAATTAGGAAAATGGATGTTTTTTTGGATAAGAGCCACTGCTAAATGGTACCTGAAGCAAAAATATCAGTTTCATGGTATTATGGCATTGCGATTAAAGCTCTAAAATGTGTTATTTGGAAATGTCTGAGTAAAAAGGCAGTTTCCAATGAAGCTTTTTTCAACATACAGAATATTTGGCCAATCAAACTGGAGTTGCTCTGGATTGAGGGTTTTGTCAGTGAGACAAATCAGCCTTGAAATGTCAGCAAAGCTTTACTCTATACTATGCAACTATACACCACCGTCTTTATTTGACAAGTCGTGAAGAACAGCATTTAGTGAAAAAATTCAGTTGCAACTTTTTTTCAAATTAAAAAAAAAGAAACTGTACCATTCCTACCTGTAAGTAAGCTTAATAATGCCTTAAATGTCTGATACTGTTGATGACATTAAGCTAAAAGTGCTGCACTAATGCCTTGAGATGAATCAGTTGTTCTGATTTTGTTGTGATTTTTGTTGCTGTGATGGTCAGGATGAGGGAGTGGACTCGGATGATGACAGCAGCTCTGTGTCAAGCTACGGCTCGGATCTCTCTGGCAGAAGAGGTTTTTCCACAAGCACACTCTCGGTTACGGAGGTTAGCCAGATGTCTTTTAAATTGTCTCTTCTTTTTAAGGCTGAACTGCTATCTTATCAGCCACATGTACCGTCACTTCCAGGTCACGCAATTTTTGGGTTTTGTTTTAGTTTTCAAAAACCAATGAACAAATGGTTGGATATTGAGCCATACTGTATGTGGCTTTAAGTTGAGCGAGCGACTGAGTGTGGTGCACAGCACACAGTGCCTGGGGAGAAATGCTTGGGGATGGTACCTTGTTCACGAGTAGGGGTGAGACAATTAACCGGTTTTACGATTAACCGTGATTTAAAACATAACGGTTAATTAATCGTAAAAGCTCCTCTACACCGTGATTATGTTGACGTTCTTTAAAAACGCATTTTACGCCGGTAGCCGTTACCTTAGACCGAGTGGCACAACTTGCACGGAGCGATAATAAAGTTACACCAGCAGTACACAGGTGAAGCTACTACACGCAACTGCAGTTGTTTACAGCTGCATGGCTTCTTATATGACTGTGAAAAATAAGGGACCAATGACGACTGTAGATTTATTTCCTCCGATAAACGTCTTGAGTCGTCAGCGGCACCTGTTTTTAATACAAATCCTATGAGCTTCAGCGCTCACAGGGCTAAGCACCTTCAACTGGGAAAAATGACACAGGTGGAGGCATTTTTTTATGCAGCACTCAGAGCACTTCAAGTTGCACTCGTCAATGTCTCTTCTCTCCTGCTAGCCAAAATCAAGGAAGGGCCGGGACATACACAGTCAAGAACTCACTAACAGTAAAGATAATCTCATTCATGTCGACTTAACTACCGAGCTCAAAGGAACATGTTACAATATTTGCATAAAATAGGAACGAATGCAGAAGTCCAAACCTTCAGTTTTGTTTATTTTGATTTTCACTTCGAAGACCTGCAAAAGAAACTGAAAAATATTCAATAATTTTGTGTTAATATAATGCAGAACTCCTGTATTGTCTTTTTTCCTACAACAAAATGTTTTTTATTTCTGTTTTACATTCAGCAATAAATGACAAACATAAGGAACTGTGCATTGTTCCTGTGTTTTTTATGTATTGGTACTTTGGTAAAATGAATTAATGCATATTATAATAATCATAGTAATCGCGAAACCGTGATTATTTCACAGACAGTAATCGTGCTGTCAATATCTGTAATCATCTCACCCCTACTCTTTTTTTTTTGAGTACCTCAATGGTATCTTTACCGGTGTGGGATTCAAACCGACGACCTTGTGATTATGAGACAAACCCCCTAACCGTTACACTACCGACTGTCCCACCACCAAATATCCTATAGTATTAGGATGTTATTAGGAAGTTCTTATTAGGAAACTGTCCCTGTAATTAGAAGATGGAAGTCGCTCTGGATAAGAATGTATGCTAAATGCTGTAAATGTAAATGTATGCTGGTATTCTGTGCTGTTCTTCCTTCAGCGTACAGGCAGTTTGCTGAGTGTGTACAGCGATGCAGGCGACTTTGGCAATGTAACAGTCCAGGGATCGGTGGAGTTTGCGTTGATGTACAGCCCTCTCGGAGAGATCGTCATTATGGTGGAACAGTGTCAGGACCTGGCCATTGCAAATCCACGTAAACAGCGCACAGACCCGTGAGTTTTCCAGATAATTTATTTGTCACATACACAGTTATGCAAAGCCAACATATAGTGAACCATACCCCAAACGTCCCTAAGACTGTGTGCACGGTTTAAGGGAAATTAGTGTTAAGGTGAGTGATTACTTGTCTTTGTGAACGCAGTGTGAAACCCATCCCTGAAGCAGGACGATACATTGCTCATGAATACTTCAGTGGCACCTTTTTACCAGTCCAGCACTTGAACAGACGACCTTCTGAACACGGGGCACAACTCCCTAACCATATTAATACCAGCTGCCTCAAAGAAAGCTTATAAGCAATGTTTCTAAATAGAGATGTATACTATAAACAGTAACTAGAGATGTAACCGATCCGATATGTGGATCGGTCCGATAACGGCTCAAACAGCTGGATCGGGTCTCGGTGGCATTGGGCCGTTCTATGGAGCTGATTTGCAAATGCGTGCACGCTTAAGTCGTTATGCATGGGAAGTGGCACTGCGGTAAAGTAGAGCTGAAATGATTATTCCAATAACTCGAATAAACAAAAAATGAATAAACAGTTTTTTTGGAATCGAAGCTTCATTTAATTCATTTTACTTGCTCCGCTTGTATTTCACACGGTCGCTTAATAGTGACACACAACGTTTTCAGTGGCGCGATCAAGACAAGACCTGATCCCTCTGCATGTGAAAGTATTTGTGAGATGTTCCGCGCACTAAAACAGAAGTAAATGCATAAAATAAATCACGTTTTTCGCGATGTAAACACGTGCACTGTGTTAATGAGCGTGCGCATGAGCGCCATTACTCGCTAAAACGCTCCAGTTCGGTGAAAATGTCTCCTTTATTACAGACACAAACCATATTTTAGCTGATAAATAACCAGAATAACCAGCGTTCTACCACAATTCTGCCGTTTATTTAGATTTTCCCATAGATTTTCCATCGTTTATTCTGGAACGCGTGCCCAGTGCTTCATTGTGACGCAGCTCTGGGGCACGTGCAGAGGATTGTGGGAAATGTAGATCTCTGCGAAAGCAGCTCATTTTATAGCCCAAATTGGTTCAAAATGACAAACTTCAGTATTTCATTTTCAGTATCGCCCCATCTCTAACAGTAACCACACGTGCATACAGTATCATGGTAAAAATGTGGAATTATACTATAAAAGTGAAGTGCAGTGTGCCTTTGCTGTCATATAAGAATTCAGGTTATAAAGTGTGTTCTGATTTCAACAGGTCTGCTCAACCAAGGACAATGTTTCCTTTCACAAGGACCACAAGTTCGTTAACTGATTGCTAATGTGTTTTTGTGTCAGATATGTGAAGACCTACCTCTATCCAGACAAGAGGAGCAAGAGAAAGACGACCATCAAGAAACGCACCGTGAATCCAGTCTTCGTGGAGTCTTTGAGGGTATGGGTGTAAATCGCAATACAGTATTCTATTGATTCCGTGGACAGCTGCAACTTCTCATTAAACAAAGTGAACCAACACATCACTTTTACAGAGGAATTATTAAAACTAATGTGCATTGTAGATGTTAAACTTTTACACTGCTTTCAACATATTTTCTCAAAATTGCCTCTCTGCGAAAAAAGGGCTTCAAAACTTAACCAGCTCCCAGAGAGAGTAGAACTGCACCTAAGATTACACCTTTAATCCCCACATCTTTTCAGCAGCTAGTGTGGGCTTTTGCTTTCTTCTGCAGATTTCTTATAAAAATTGGTGCACCTGTGACACTGCCACACGTCAGTCTTTGAAAATGACTGGGAACCCCTGCTCAGTGCAGTTTTCATAACCGTACTTGTTGCAAAGTAAAAAAGTCAATTTTCTGCAAGTAAATGTGTCTTTTCTCTTGAATTCGACTCGCAGTACAAAGTGAAACGTGAAGAATTGCATGAGAAAACCTTGAACTTGTCTGTGTGGCACAACGACTCCCGAGGCAGAAACGTCTTTCTGGGTCAGGTGGATATAAGTCTGAAGAGCTGGGACTGGAAGCACCAAGCCCTCACCTGGTACAACCTTCAGCCCAAGGTTTGGAAAACACAGAGTCTAAAATGACTGTGTAATGCCTCAGATATATTCACATTCAATTTTACATTCATCCAACTGACTTCTTCTTATTTGACAGGTTAATGTACTGTATGTTATTGAGACGCCGTTTACACATAGCCAGATATCTGGGAAAACAATGATATATCCATGCGTTTTTGCCTTCCATTTACACAAAAACAGAGGTTTAATTCACTGAAAACAATTATTGCTACAACCTCCGGCCAAAGTGGAAATATTGGAAAACTTTCACGTTTGCGTGTAGACAGAGGAAAGCGGAGTTTTAAGTTTTCAAACGTCACATTATGTGACAGAAAATGCATTAGCATCAGGAACAGGAAGTTTTGTTGTTTTCAGGATTCTGATTGGCTAACAGGGCTTTATGCTTCTCGTTACACTGACGCCTATGGTTTTGGCGTGCTCATAATAGCTCTTGATGGCGTATTTGTGCGTATTTGTGTAAATGAATGCTTTTTGGACAATGATGTGGTGTGATGAAGGATATCATTGAAAACGGAGAGGGCGGTTTCTGTAAATAAATGGCTGTGTGTAAACGTGGCCTGGGTGTTGCTCTTCCTAACATATAATGATGAGAAACAAGTCAAGAAATGTCATTATATTTTATTTGGAAAATGAGATAATAGGTATAATGATTTAGTAGAGCATGTGCAAAGATAAATGTTAATACAATTCCTCAGAACTTCACTAAAAACAATTAAGTCGGGAGCTTTGGAAGCAAAATATGAAGAATATGACTCAAGACATTTGCACTTATATTACTGAATTGATAATATTCGCTGTAGTGAACAATGATCTGCTCAGTATATTACACATGAGCACAATTACTAATGTTTTCATTTTAACTGTAATGGCAAATGTGTGCTAAAGTGTCTGGCTGCAGTGACATATGAACTAAAAACTATGAACATGTCATTTTGCAGGAAAAAGATAATCAGGATTCCCAGGAGGATTACGGACAGCTGTCCTTCTCTCTTAAATATGTACCACCAGAGACCACAGGTATTTGAAGAGGAAGACATTTTTGGGAATTTTATCATCATCTTCTGTCAGCTGCTCCCATTAGTGATCGTCTCAGAGGACTGTCATTGTTCGCATATTTTTGATCTGGGTTCGATCCCTGGGTCGGCCGTAGGGCCGTTCTGTGTGGAGTTTCCTGGTTTCCTCCCACAGTCCAGGGCTTGGTCCCCGCCTTGCGCCCATAGTTCCCGGGATGGGCCCCCCTGCAACTCCGGTTGGGATTAAGCAGTTAGGATAATGAATGAATGAATTAATGAATTAATGTTCTTCTTGACTTTTATTCATTATTTTAAATGTAATTACTAATGATTCAGTCTGTTTTACATGGTCCAACTGTAGGTGGTTCCAAGGTCACTGCAGGCGAGATTCACGTTTGGTTGCGAGAGGCAAGAAACTTGCGTCGTTTGAAGACTCAAGGAGTCGATTCCTTTGTAAAGTGGTAAGAACCTGTAACACAAAGATGGAGAAACCTATTTTTTTGGTTTATATATTTGATTGGGTTAACAAAGGAGTCTTTTATTCTCCATGCAAGTATTGGTTCTCAGTCACCCAGAACATGGTAGTCTGGATCTTGAATCAAAGGTAGCTGGACTTCTTTTAGGTTCTTGAAGTCAATTTAATTGAGTGATTATTTGTCATTGTGAACAAAGCACTGCAAAGCACACAATGCACTACAACCAGATGTGACCTTTAGGCAGCATCCAAGGAGCTGGTACCTTGCTCATGAATGCATCAGTGGTACCTTTACCAGTCAGGGACTTTAATCAGCGACCCTCCAATCACTGGGCCTGCTCTCTAGTGCCACAAACATTTCACCTCTCATTTAAAATGCTTCTTCAGTTCTTCAGTTCAAACTGAAGACATCTTCAACAACTTAAAATAAGTCCAGTTGCCTTCAAATCAGGCTTTCAGATCTCTCATTCTCCGCTCCCCAGTTGTTGTTTAATTTCATTTTTAGTTTCTCATTCATCCATGCAATGTCAGGCACCAAGTCCTGCTGTTTGTTTAAGGGGCAAATGTTACCGTTTGCATTGTTTACCATTTGACTCATTCTGTACTTAACACAAAGTTGAGCTAAAAAAGCTCTGAATGGATGTGATTGCTCGACTGTTACCACAACTGCTCTACATTGTGTGTTTTATTTGATGTAGGATTACTCATTCATAATGTGTGTTAGTTCAGGCGTTAAAACGAAACCACTGTTATGCTCATTTCTCAGTTACATGTTGCCAGACACTAGTAAGAAAAGTCGCCAGAAGACTCGGGTGGTGAAGAAGTCCCAGAACCCGGTGTATAATCATTCCATGGTGTATGAAGGCTTCAGGCCTGGCGAGGTTCGTGAAGCTTGTTGTGAATTAACTGTGTGGGACAACAACAAACTCTCCAACCAGTTCCTGGGAGGGGTACGACTCAGTCTTGGCACAAGTAAGCATTCCTCTCTTTATTTGTGAATTTTATTTTATTCCTATGTTTGCAAATCTCACCGTCCTCTGTCTACTTTCAGGGCAAAGCTATGGCAAGAAGGTTGACTGGATGGATTCGGCAAATGGGGAAATTGAAATCTGGGAAAACATGTTGGCAAGAGCAAACACTTGGGTCGAGGCAGATCTTCCACTGAGGTCTTCAATGACTCCCAGAAAATAAAACATATTTAGGACAGTTTTTAAAATGATCTAATAGAAATCTCAACATTGTCATTAATCAAACCAAAACCAAGTATAGCCTGCAAGTTGGGCCAAAGTGTCATAGCATAAAAGCAGAAAGAATTTAAAATAAAAGCAAATGTTTGGATCCTAACGGTTTCATTTGAATTACAAAGCACTTTATGCTTGGTCCCCTAATTACAAAATTACAGAATCAGGTGCAAGGAGATTTAAATGTGTAGGTTTAAAAAATTGTTTCAGAAAAGTTGGTATTTACTGGGCCTTAAAAAATTATATAAGTAATAATAGATGTTCAGTGGATGACATTGAATTGTATTAATGTCCATTTTACAATACTAATAGTGAACTTTGTTTACCGTTTATAAAAAGAAATTGTTTGTAAAAATGTGATTTCATAAAGAATGTAAAGAGTAAGGAATAATAAATATTGCAGTTAAGGGTGTATTTGTGTCCAGCTGACTGTTTCACAAGGACCAGATTAATAATTAACTGGACAAATGGATACAGAGATGGGTCTTGGGTTTCTGTTTGTAAAATGTTTGTCTGTAGTTTTTTTTTTTTTTAATCACAGTTATTCCATATTTAACAAATTGCTTGAGACAAATTGGTACAATGTGAACTTTATCTAACTGTCTTCTGAGTAACGCTAAAGTACATTACCTTAACTGTTCTAAACCAATAATGATTTAACATTTCTATTGATTGGAACTTTGGTAACTTGATAATAAAATGTGAAATTCAAAAATTTAACCTGAAAGTATCTTGTCACATTGTTTCCTGTATGCTTTTAAGTTAATTTTTA
This sequence comes from Distichodus sexfasciatus, assembly GCA_032718565.1. Classification (NCBI taxonomy): domain Eukaryota; kingdom Metazoa; phylum Chordata; class Actinopteri; order Characiformes; family Distichodontidae; genus Distichodus; species Distichodus sexfasciatus. Next base: position 301,055 of record JAVGVS010000324.1, on the reverse strand, counting down.
TCAAAATGTTGAATACGGTTGAGCCATGTTTAATTTAAACTTCAGCATAACCAAATAGCAAAAATAATAGTTAAGAATATAATATTTATCTTGATTTTAAGCTATGAGCTACTTATGATTAAAAGTACAGCCAAGCTACTGCTTTAAAAGTTAGCTACACAACTTCAAAGTAAAAGTAGCTAAATACACCCAAGCTGTTTCATCCAGTAGTACTTAATATTTGTCTTGTAGGATATTCTAAAAGTAAATTAATTTTTTTAAATGAGGTTATATGGAAAGCTTATTTTATAATAAGGTTTCAGTGACATTTGGGAAGTAACATTTTTGTCTTGCATAAGTTACACTCGAATGTGTAAGTTCTGTTTTTTGAGTGTCATTAATTCTGAGAAATACAGCCAAGGATTGATGCTTCCATCTTGGCCAAGATGAAATCATCTTTCAACTCCATCTCACAGCTGCCAGGAGCACACTGTGATGCAATGAGAGTGCCACTTCATCTCTGGAAAAGATGCCAATTCTACACCAAACAGAATTTAGAAAGTTAGTAGCGTCAGATGATGTTGGTTGTGGAATGGTTAGCGAGTTGGCCTCCTAATTGGAAGGTCACTGGATGAAATCCCAGGCCAGTAAAGGTACCACTGAGGTACCTGGCCACCTGTCCAGCCTACAGGGAATGGTACCTTGCTTGCTTTTTTTAATGGTCTGGCCCGGGAGGGAAATCTCTCTCCCGGCATGCTGAATGTTATGTTAAAGTCAGTTGTGTTTACACTTGTAGGCAACGTGATCGGTCGGGTTGGCGAAATGTCCCATTTTTTGTCAGACCTAGGTGGCAACCCTAATTCCTGGGCACTGCCAAAAAACACTGCTCTCTGCTCATTCGCAGATGAGTCAAATGCAGATGTTTTGCCTTTGGTTGTAGTGCACTGTGTGCTGTGCTGTGTTCACAGTTCCAAATAATCCGTCATAAGTAATTTGAATAAACTACTCCCCTATACCACTTTTGACAAACAGTTGCTGTGAACCTTTGGCAATGTTGCCGCAAATTTGGTGCAAGGTCATATTTTCACATGCAAATTAGGTTAGTGGCAAACTTTCAGGGGACTTCTAGCAAACTTTGTGAAAAACGTATGCACCTGGCAAATATGTCACCAAAAGTGAATTGTTTTGTATGTGTAACTTGCATTTTGTCTATAGTTGTTCGAGAATTTTCACGTCCTCAAAATTGCTCACCTCAGAAAGTCTCTCTGCCCTCACAGCGTTCTAGTGCTTTCCCGCTGAGTGATTTTCCGAATTAGGTCAGAGTGGGTCAGAGTTGCCTCCACTGCATTTCCCCCTTTTCTTTTCTTTTCTTTTCTTTTTTTAAATCTAGGGGAATAGAAATTGCCTCGAGGATGGGCATTGGATATTTTTGGGTTTAAGTTTCATACCTACCACTTCACAACAGTGTAATGCTAATAATTGGATTCAATTCAATTTTATTAATAGACTAAATTTGTCTATTGTATAATAATAACAACAACAACAACAACAACAATAATAATAATAATAATAATGATAATAATAATAACAATAATAATAATAATAATAATAATAATAATAATAATAATAATAATAATAATAATAATTATTATTATTATTATTATGATGATGATGATGATGATGATGATGATGATGATGATGATGATGATGATGTAATTCTCATAAAAATGGCCATGTGGTCTCGTCTCTTTGTATACTTGTATACAATGTTGGGAGTAACGCAATTACAGTAATGTGTTACTTTTTGCTGTAACGCAGTAATAATACGGCATTACTAATACATTTTCAGCAATATTATACTAGTTACATATTTCAGTAACACGTGTTACAACACACTTTTAACCCGAAATTTAGTGAAAAAAATCACCAACACGGTCAGACCTTTGGCACAAGGTAATTGCAGTTTGTAACGGACCATAACATAGAAGATATTGACTTTAACGAGCATATTTGCCAATTACTTTGAAATAACAGTAACTAGTAATCTATTATGTTTATACAGCTTTGTGCATTTACACTTATCCAAAGCGACTTCCATTTCCCAATGTCAGGCTAGTTTCTGTGTGAACAAGAGTCTTGCTGAGGGACCCAGTGATGGTAGTTAGTGCCAGTGATTCGAACCCGCGACCGCTTGGTTTAGAGGCGTGTGTTCTAATCTAACCACCACCACCCTTAGCCCTGAGACGACAACAACGTTTACTCTGACTTTGACTAAATCAAGAACCGGAATCAGATCTGGAGTCGACTCCAAACGCACCGGGTTTACTGCTCAGTGATGCAACACTACCACACCAACAGCAGGGGGCGCCACATCCCCACGTGCCGCTTACTGCGCTCACACTGCAAAACGGTCTGAAGAGAGGTTTTTTTCCACCGCAGAGTCTCCAAGTTAAGAAGTTTGAGAGCCGAGTCAGATGACCGCACACTTTTTCCAATGTGACGCAAGCACTCCGATGGATAACTAACGGCACATTTATGCCTCAAGTCTAAGAAAAACGCTGCTGTAGTTTTACTCAGCGTCTTTACTTAAGCCTAACTCATTTCCTGAGCCCGTGTGATGACGATTTGAAGACTTTTTAACAGTCTGCACTGACGCCGGAGGAAAGCTCAGGTAAGAGCAAAAATCACTGAATCTCTATTTATAATCGACTGACTGATCGATGTTATGGAATGAAAATACAGTACAGTAAAATGCTTATTTTCAGTATGAAGTGTGAATGCTGATTTAAAGATTAGAAAGCTTAACAGGGAATAAAACACCAATTATAACGTTAAAACAATGTATTATTCAGCATTTTAAAGGATGAGTGTTGTTTTCAGTTTGTTAAAGATTGTAATATTTTTGGGCAGCTAAATAGCAGCAAAGGTCTTACAAAGCGGATACTGTGTAGATACAGAGTAGTTTAGAGTTTCTCAGTCTGTTCCACATCCCAGACTATCCAAAAGTATTTGCAGAGTTGAAGCTCAGGACCTGAGCACATGGCACAGGTTTGTTAAGAGACTGAAAACAACACGAACATGAGATGACCAGATTAAACTCTGGACTAGTTGATGAATTTCCGCTTTATTGACAGCTTGAATCGAAGGCAGCTGGACGTCTTTAAACTTCTTGAAAACAATTCACCTCTCATTCAAAATGCTTCTTTTTCAACATTAAGAACCTAAAAAGAAGTCCAGTTGCCTTTGATTCAATCTGTCAAGATTACCACGGCCTCGACAACTGAAAACCTGCACAGATGAATTTATTCTTGTTTTTTGCAGACTGCACAGTATCCCCCTTGGTGGTAAATTGGATCCAGAACTTTTTTCAGCATGGGTGACTGGAGCGCTTTGGCCAAGCTGCTCGACAAGGTGCAGGCCTACTCCACGGCCGGAGGTAAAGTCTGGCTCTCGGTTCTCTTCATCTTCCGCATCTTGGTTTTGGGGACGGCTGTGGAGTCGGCGTGGGGTGACGAGCAGTCGGCGTTCGAGTGCAACACCCAGCAGCCTGGCTGCCAGAACGTCTGCTATGACAAATCCTTCCCCATCTCTCACGTGCGTCTCTGGGTGCTGCAGATCATTTTTGTGTCCGTCCCGACCCTCCTCTACCTCAGCCATGTGATCTTCCTCATGCACAAAGAGGAGAAGCTGAAGAAGAAAGAGGAAAGGCTGAAAGCACTGCAGATGAAAGGAGGCGACGTGGATGCATATCTCAAAAAAATTGAAAGCAAGAAGTTCAAGTACGGTCTGGAGGAACCCGGCAAGATCAAAATGAGGGGAGGCCTGTTTTACACGTACATGGTGAGCATTGTGCTGAAGTCCGTCTTCGAGGTGGTCTTCTTGTTCATCCAGTGGTACTTGTATGGCTTTTGGTTGTCGGCAGTGTACCCCTGCCAGAGGGTTCCGTGTCCCCACATTGTAGATTGCTTTTTGTCACGCCCTACGGAGAAGACCGTTTTTATTATATTCATGCTGGTGGTGTCCCTCACCTCGCTGGTCCTCAATCTCTTTGAGTTTGTCTTTGCCCTTATCAAGAGAACCAAGGATCGAATAAAAGCATCAGAGAAGGAGTTTGAAATTAAATGCAACATCGGGCCTTGTCCTGGAGACATGGCCGGATACGGTTATTACAACCACTGCTCGGCCATAGCGACCAATCTGGCTTACAATCTCGACACAGCAGATAAATCGAACTCCTCAGACAACTTTGATAAGCAGGCTAACGAACAGAACTGGACAAATTACAGCACAGAACAAAACCAGCTAGGACAGAGAAACTATTGCCAGTCTCAGCCGTTTTCGTATCCAGACAAAATGGCTCTGGGAAAGGACCTTGTGCTCCTAAAACAGCTCGATCCTCGACCCCAGAGTCGCTCCAGCAGTCGGGCCAGACCTGACGACCTTGACATTTAAATTTTGAGATTTTGTGACATCTTTTATGTCTTTAAAATGGCAAAGGTTTCTTCACGACATATGTGCAATTAACATGTAACTGTCTGGGTGGGGAGTGCATTGAAAATTTCACAAATACCGAAGTTAAAACCTCATTTCTCGTTCATTCTGGTACATTTTTTTGTTCAATGTGTTCTCATGAGCTGTTACAAACTACAGCATCCAGATTCCTCATATGGCTACATTGCACAATTGTGAAAACTGTTGTTAATTTATTGTTATCAAGAGAAATGTATAAAAGTTCTATGATATGGTTTCAAGTTAATCTGCTCTGACTAGTTACAATTTACAGTTTTAATAGTGTTCCAACACCACTGCTGTGAAAACAGTTCATTATTGCTCGGCAGTTTGTGACTGATGTGTACAGATTTTTATTTAAGATTTCTTTGTCTTTTTCCAGTGTTTAGTTCATGCCAAAACATTTCCACTTTCACTGTTTTAAGGTTGATTTGATGTCTGGGTACTGTAACACAGATAGTACAGATAGCATAGATAGACAGTTTGCACTGAAACTTATCGATGTTGAAATCGATTGCAGACTGTCCAAAGATGTTATAAAGATCTTTTTAAAAACTCTTGTGATTGGAATCTGCAGTGCTGCGTAAGTGGCCCTGAATTGTGTGATTTCTTGCCATTTTAGAATACAACACTCAACAAGATGTGCTCGAGTCTTACACAGATGTATGAGGTTTTTAGTTCTGGATTCTTGATGGGCTCATTTTCCACTCCTGAACCCCGAAATTGCTTTTCTTTAGGTAACTGTAGTACTGTGGGCACAGATGTGTTGAGCTGAAATGGAAAAGCCTGACTGACCTGAGGGCTGAACCGAGAAACCGGTGTATAATTTGATCCTGGTCATATTCATGTTCATGTTCTTTCTTAGAAGCCTTTTTTTGATGTGTGTTCCTAATACTTGACATTTGTGTGTGTGGTTTATGATGAAAATACACGAACTATGCAAGTGTAATAAATATGTGCACCATTTAACCGACTTGCAAAGGATTCTGTTTAACTCATCCAAGCATTACAGACAAAGAACTTTCTTCTTTATTGTTATACATTTTCCACAGTGGGATGAACGTTAGCAGGAGGAATCATGTTTTCTGCAGCCCCGTAAGTCAGTACATAAACACACACACACACAAACTCTGGTTTATTTTTGCTCCTGTTCCGTTTTGCTGAAGTGCCTGATGTAAAGGAGTTGTCGTGGTTTATTAATATGCTTTTATCCAGTTCAATGGATTTCAAAACAAAACATTACAAAACATAAGTCATTACATAAAGTCATTGTCGATCATAAATGGAAGCCTTTTAGGAGAGTGAAATTAAAAGGGGGTAACGTTTTTCAGTCTTTCATTCCTCTGTTCAGAGTTTCCTATTTATACACTAAATGAAACCACATGTCTGCACTGAGCTCTGCCAACCACATGGGGCTTGGTCAGAGACGGGAAAAAAGGCACTTGAACTATGTATGCACATTCAAAAACTTGCTAGCTCTACCTTCATAAATGCACTCAGGCTGCATGAATTTCAGAATCCAAATGTTATCTTGACACCCTCAAAGACATATTTTTACGGGTTTAAGAACTTCAGTGACACCTGTATGGTCTAATTGGTTATCCAAACAAATGATTATAATCCTACATAATCTCCGACATTGTCTAAGTGTACCTATAAGAGCTGATGTTGGTTTGAAGTCAAAGCGTAGGCTCACCAAATACTGATTTTAGATTTTTCTCCTGTGAACTCACTTTGTAAATTGATCAAAACAAACTATTTAAATTTACCCTTTTTTATTGATTCATTAATTGATTAATCTTTGAGTAATTTCTGAGTAACTTTGAGTAACTCATTGAGTAATTTTTTTTTTTTTTAACAGTCAAAAGACAAGTCTGAAAATGTAGAGTCAGTTAGCTTTAATGCCAACTGGGGTCACGGGGAGACCGGAGCCTATCCCGGGGGCGCAAGGCGGGGACCAAACCCTGAGCAGGCGCCAACACACCACAGAGCATTCCTGAACATTCCTTTGTAAAAATCAAAATGAACCCTTACATCCGTAAGAGAATTTGGGGTATTTTTCTATGCCTTTGTTTTTAGGCTTATTTGTATATGCTTTATGCTGTGTTCAGGAAGTCCTGCACTACTCAGATTTGTCATAGTTTGATGGGTAAATGCTGACAGAGTCTTGAAATCAGTCCATTTCTGATGAAAACTGACATGCCCCTGTAGAATTTTTTTTAGCTTTATGTAGTACAAAAGTTCTGACTTGTTTTTGAAAAAAAAAAATTCTATATGTTTTTTTCTTTTGATTACTCTCTAACATTAAAAAATTGAATTAATCTGATTAATTTAAAATGAAGAAATACTGAAGTTTTGGTCATTTTGAGCCAATTTGGACTCATTTTTGGCCAATAAAATGAGCTGCTTTTGGCCTTTCTGGGAGTGAACTACATTTCCCACAATCCCCTGCCCGCCACACTAACGCAATAAACGCGAGCGCCGAAATAAACTCTAAAAATGTCAATAAATGGCTGTATTGTGAGTAGAACGCTGGTTATTGTTTTGAGTTTTGTCTAAAATTAGAGTTTTGTCTGTCATTAAGGGGAAGATTTGACAGAACTGGAGCGTTTTAGCAAGTAATATTCGGTAAAGCTGTAATATTTGGTTCCTTTTTAGGATTTAGCTCTCTCTGAGTCACCCACTAAACTGATCCGGGTGTGCGAGTCACTTGAGTCACTTGAGTCAGTATTGCCAAATCGCCAGCTGAATTGTCAGTTTTTCATAGAAGAAAGTATACGCGACTTGTGTGAGTTTGAAATGATTATAAGAGCTATGTACGTGATGGGGTTTATATTTTAGTCATGGTGTAGTTAGGACTCGTATTTGCGTTAATGGAGACTTCAGATTCGTGACTCGTGAGTTATTTAGTGGATCCGGGTGATTCACCCTGGTGAGAATTGAATCACCCAGCTCTAACAGTATGGAAGCGTAATAGATCAGAATTTAAATGTATTATAAAGTGCAGTGTTTGCTGGTTGAAGAACATAAACATAAGAAATGAATGTTATAATGGCCAGTGAGTTTAGAAATGTTTCATACGTAAGCAACTGTATGTTTTACTACACTGAGGTATAATTTTCTTTGTTCTTGGACTGAATATTATCAATATAAACCTTCACCCTGTACTTTACAATCAATATAATGGGCCTCATTCACCAAGATCTTAAGTTTTGTCTTAAATTTGTTCTTAAAAAAAGCTTGTTCATTCATTATCTAAACTGCTTAGTCCCTGTCAGAGTTGCACGGGCTGGAGTGTATCCCGAGAATTTGGGCACGAGGCGGGGCCAACGCATCACATTTATACTGTACAGGGCCAATTTAGATTAACCACTCAACCTAAACTGCATGCTTTTGGACTCAGGGACTAAACCGGAGCACCTGGAGACACAGAAAGGCCCTACAGCAGACCCGGGGTTCAAATTCAGGACCTTCTCGCTGTGAGGCAGCAATCGTACCACTACACCACCGTGCCACATTCTTAAGCAAGTTAAGACATTTAAATAGTATAACACTGTTGAATTGAAGAAAATCAAATAAGCTAATGTTTTGCACAATCAGGAATGCACTAAAAGAGTCACTTTTCAGCAGTACATTATGTTCTTACATAGAAACAAATCTTAAATATTGGTGAATGTGCAAATCTTTGTGAAAACTGCGTAGAAATGGTTGATGAATGAGGCCCAATGTATTGTTTTTACTCTAAAACATTTCTATTGCCAACAGTTGTTTCTTGCATTTTGTATACAGTTTTTTATCTTTAACTTCATTTTTACTTAAGTATGTGTTACAGATACCATATGTTCAACTAGACCAGATGCTATATTTTTGAGGTGCAGTTTTAATCCTGTCTATGTTGAGCATCTTTTAGATTCTGGTGATAATATGTATGTTTATATGGATGCTGTTACATCATTAGTTACTCATAAACAGTCATTTTAACAGAAATTTGACTTTGCAAATGCAAACTCTCCCAGTGAAGCACTGGCCTTGTCTTCTCTCTTATCCTTTGGCACAGTGTAACATACCACTTGGACTGGAAGCTTAATTGAAAACAGCAGTGTGTTGCTCTCTCTGTCTGCACAGAACACACAGCAGCGAAGCGCAGTGTAAATAGTGGGATTGGACTGTGTCAAACACAGCTGAGTGTCTCATATTTTATTGGCTTACATTAATGACCACACTGTCCTTGTCTGTACTCAGGCTCATGATGTAAAGTCATGGTGTGTACATATGCTCACTATGTGTGACTGTACTGCGCCGTGTTCACAATGACAAATAATCACTTTAATTCATTTCACAACAAACAGAAAAGAGCAAACACGATTGCTACTGACCCTGAAACCGTCATCTTTCAGCTGCCACATGCAAGGGTGAGATACCAGACTGTTAAAACTAAGGGCCGGGCCGATTATCGGGGGTGTACTATTAGGCATTTTGGCAATTATCGGTGCCGGTGTTTAATTTTGACCATCAACGATATTGAGCAATTATAAGGTGTGCTACTGTGAGTCCACTGCCATCTCTTCTATCTGTGCCGTTGCTGTTTCATTTAACATCCCGCCCAAAACCCTGGTTGGCTATATGTCACACAAGATCTAGGTTAAGTGAAGAGCATGCTGAGCAGCTTTGCTGTCTTCACCACAACCTGCTGCTTAATTTGGAATGCTAAAACATTTAAGTTTCACTATTCTATAATGCTGCTAAAATATTTCTTTAATTTGATTTAAAGTTCAAATAAAATAATTTAAAAAGTAAGTATTTTTAACAATAAAGTTAGTTTAATAAAGTTTTGTGTTGGTGTTTTTATTACATTTATTTATTTATTTATTTATTTTTATTTTCATGTCAAACCTGTATTTTCTTATTTACTTAATATACTTTTTAAAAAGATGGTAGTGTAGCGGTTAGGGAGTTGGCCCTGTGATCGAAAGGTCGCAGGTTCAAGTCCTGGACCAGTAAAGGTACCACTGAGGTACTCATGAGCAAGGTAACCTCCTCAAGCACTGTTCCTCTGCGCTGCACGTCAGCTGCCCACTGCTCTTTTGTGGATGGGACAAATGAAATGTTCACACGGTGTCAAGTTGTGTTGTGCTGTGTTCACAATAACAGATAATCACTCACTTAAAATCACTTGCATTCACTTTTGCTGAAAATTAGACAAACAGAACATGTGCAAATAGAAACATCAATTTCTAAGGAATCTGTGTTTTCATGGTAGCCCTGATCACCAAATATGCTGATAAATAGTCCTTTTATTCTGTTTCTGAACAGCATATACCTCATGTTACCAGTAAAAACGGAATCTGACTAAACAGTTTAAACAGCTGGTTTAAGACGTTACTTTGTTTGGAGTTTATGTTACAGGAGTTAGAGTTTAGAGGGTTTATGGAGTTTCCAGGCGCTTACCAGCTTCACAAGAATTTTTCCCGTCGTTTCTCGTCCAGCTGACTGTGACAAAGAGGTGCTTCATACGGCTTGTGGCTTACTGTAAAAGTTTGTGGTAACACTGGGTTTAATTCATGCTCTTTGGTGCAGCCTTAATCACATGGGCTTCTGTTCTAGACCTAGATACTTTGAAATGTTTAAGACCATAGTCAAGCACAGTTGGGTGAAGTGGTGGAAAGGAATTCCTAATATTCTGTCCTGTTCTGAATATTCACTCCTAATACAGGCATAAGCAGCACAAGTAGCCTACATTTCTTGGACATTAACAACATAAAGCGTGGTTATATTTGCACGTGTGAGGTTTAGATGTAGTCTGTAAGTAAGGAAAGTATTTTTAGACTTTCATGTAAAAAACAATGTCAAATTAGGGATAGAATTAGAGGTGAATTTTAGGCCTTGTGTGTTTGACGGATAAGTGGTGATGTAATTAAAGACCTGTTTTTACGCCTGGCACAAAGTGAGTCTGCCGAGTTGAATCCACCTTGGTGTAAATACGATCAGTCTTTATCTTGTGTACAGAATTCCTTACCATATATGAGAAAACATGCCACATCCAAATGTACAGTGTACACTAATTTCCACTGGGAATGGGTCAGTGTTTCATGATTTATTTCATACCACATTGCTTCAAAGCACAGTTACAGGAGTACAATTAACAAGTTGGAAAAGGTTTTAGGACGATTAATTCTCAGATTTGTGCACATTTGATCGTGTTTACCAGCGACAAGCTTTAAATTATATTAAACGTCATCATCTGTAGTTTAAATGAAAGCAGTGTAAAGGATCTCAAGAAACGTGCAGGTCGGAAGAATGGTAAAGACGTTCTGAAACTCGATTGACATCTAGTGGAGATCAGACGAAATGACACATCAACATGTCACATTTCAGAGCAGTATTGTTTAATTTGTTTGCAATATCCGAGATTTGTGAGAACAGCTCAAGACACACACACACACACACACACACACACACACACACACACACACACACACACACACACACACACACACACACAGAAACACATACACTCACACACACACAGAAACACACACACACACAAACACAGAAACACACACATACACACACAGAAACACATACACACACACACACACACACACATACACACACACAAACACACACAGAGAAACACATACACTCACACACACACAGAAACACACACATACACACACAGAAACACACACACACACACACACAAACACACACACAGAGAAACACATACACACACACACAGAAACACACACACAGAGAAACACATACACACTCACACACACACAGAAACACACACACAGAAACACACACACACACAGAAACACACACACACACAGAAACACACACACACACACACACACACACACACACACACACAGAAACAGAGACCTCTCAAATGTCCCCATAAAGAAAACCCCCCCAAACGAATAAAAGTGATTTAGGGGACAAAAAAGAGTTAAAGTTAATGTAAAATCGATGTCTATATAAACTCACATCTATGCGTCACTGTAACAAGATGTATTATGTAGATAGATTTGGAAATTTAGGTATTCAATAGCTAAGAAAATACAAAAATAGAAGAAGGCTATTGATATTTGTTAAAGAAATTGATTCATAGCTTGTATTTAAAGATGAAATTTTAAAAATATATATTTTATAGATCTAAGAAGGCTCGCCGTGATTTTGACTGGTCGTATATATATGAAGTGCACGCTGCTGACCGGCAGGGGGCGCCAGAGGCTGATGTAAAGTGTAAAGTGAAGCATCAGTAATATTTTAACGTGTGTTTGTGTTTGGCAGAAAGACCAGACGATTTTTAACTGCAGTTTGCATTTTTAAAGGGCACACTTTTTGTGTGAAAACGAGAGTTTTGAAAAAAAAAAAAAACCAAAAACGTGTGGCGTATATTTATATAACAAATGATAATTTATGTGAATCTTTTGAAGAGAAAAAGAGAAAAGGATAAAACAGATTAAAAACCTGAATAACAATGCTGACGGGTGTGTCTTGAAATGTTATAGCCTCGAGCATCATCATGTGTAAGGATCTGAGTGAGGCAAATTGGGTTGTTAACATGTAATATGTTGTTAGTTATTGTTAAATGTTTCACACAGTTTTATGTTCACACAAATATATGGATATTTTACGCAAAAACGATCGGAATAGATTCTGAATTTCTAATCAATGACTTCCAAATAATTTATTAAGGCAAACAATAAGTTTGAAAATATTACTTTACGAAATATTTCAAACGCATTTGTATTTTCAAATGCATTTGTATTTCAAATGCAGTTTCTGTTGTGCAGGTAGTTTAAACAACCCATACACAACAGAACATTTTGGATCTTACTGTCTAAACATCACTTTCTGCTGCAAAAAATATTTAAAATGTAGGGCTCGGTAATTATGCAAATATTTATTTGTTAAAGATGATGCACAAAAAAATGAGACAGTTAAATGGGCTAGTGTGTCATCAGAGTTTAAAATCCGTTATTGGATTAAACTCCCGAAATTGCACTTCAAGTTCTCGCCATCCGTTTGGTCCAATCAGGGTTCGAGAGATCGCAAGAGCTGACCAATCAGCGTGGGCTTTGGCTTGGCCCCGCCCCTTCAGTAGTATTAATTAGATTGGATTGTGCACTTCACGGTCTGTGTGGAACTCAGAGGGAATCTAACCTGATCTCATCCTACACAGACCAGACTTCTCCTTAAACTCTCAACATGGTCGATGCATTTTGTGCAACCTGGAAGCTCGTAGACAGCCAGAACTTTGATGAGTACATGAAAGCACTTGGTAAGTTAGAATAGTGAAAATAATAATACAACTTTTCTAATAACATAGCAATGATTTTATGCATTATGCAGTTGTTTTGACTAATTTCTTGGTTATTTCCTCAGGGGTTGGTTTTGCAACAAGGCAAGTAGGCAATGTCACCAAGCCCACTATTGTCATCAGCCATGAGGGAGACAAAGTTGTCATTAAAACACTGAGCACCTTTAAAAACACAGAGATTTCCTTCAAACTTGGAGAGGAGTTTGATGAAACCACTGCAGACGACAGGAATGTAAAGGTCGGTGAGCGTTGATTATCAGTATTTTGCAGGCATGCCAAGATGTAATGCATGCAAAATTCATCTTAAAGAAGATTTGTGAATTTACAACTATTGCAAGTACATGCAAATGTTTTAAAGATTTCGTATTTCGTATTTTTAACAATGTGTTCCTAGTAATCTTAACAAATACACTTTTCTTTTCATGCTTTTATTTTTCTGTTGGCAAACTATCAGTTCTTGCTTTAAGTAGTGCAGCATATAGAGCATCAAGATTTTATTTTGCAGCCAAACATTAACCAAGACATTTATAACACAATCAGTCACTTGGCCTCTATTCATTTTCTCTGATAACAGTCCACAGTAACCCTGGATGGGGACAATCTAGTACATGTGCAGAAGTGGGATGGCAAAGAAACCAAGTTTGTCAGAGAAATCAAAGACGGTAAAATGGTCATGGTAAGAGCCTTGTTTCTGTTTGCATATTTAGCTGTGTTTTACAAGGTTAATGAAGGTTATTTAATGACACAATTACTGTTTGGAATGTGTAGCCTCCAGCAGGTGTTTCAAAATTATTCACAATATCTTTCTTTACTTTTTTCTACACAGACCTTGGCTTTTGAGGGTGTCCAGGCAGTCCGCACATACGAAAAAGCTTAATGTGAAAGCGCTGGCTTCTTCAGTCTACTCCTGGCAACTTGACAATGTTAGAACAGCAATTTTTATCATTACAACATTAGACTGTCCCCTTTTAAAGAAACGGGGCATCTTTTTTAACTACTTTTTTGTAAAAAACAAATGAGTTGTGGAGTGTCTTTTGATTGTTAAAGAATCATCTTTGTTTAAAACTGACTGAAATACATAATTGACATAAAACCAGACCACTGTTTCTTTTTTGCTGCACAAACATTCTCTTTCTTTTACAATCTCTTCTTACTAAAGTGGCAACAGTAAAAGACTCAAATTGTGCTAGAACATTTCAAACAAGCTGCTGTATAGATAAGGATCCACTTTACGCTCGACTAATGTATCCTTTAGTTAACCTTGTTTAGATTTGGCTACTCATTAACAATCAGATTGCCCCTAACAGTCCCTGGAAAGTAATGAGGAGAGACGGGTTCAGAAAAGCGTACAGTTCTTTGAGTTGGCACTGTCATCAGAAGGTTGGCGGTTTAGGTCCCAGATTAGTAAAATTTTAATCTGCCCTACTGGTGAAAAACAGTGATTTTTTGGAATTTATAACATTTAAAATCACAGTATTTCAGGAATGGGGCATTTAGTTCCATTCCATTCTAAATACATTCTTTATAAATGGATTTAAGATTCTAGCCAGTCAATTAGTATTGAATGGAATTTAAAAAGTATTTCAGCAAATTCTCCACAGATTCTAGCCAGTCATTTAATGATGAGTGTAATTGTCATTTAAAATCTACAAAATCTTAAATATATACTGTATGCTAGTACATTATTTAGTATGTACTTGAATTAATAAAATTTAAACGAGTATTTTTCATGATTTGGACAAATTCTAGCCAGTCATTGAATATGGAATAGAATTGATTGCATCAAAAATGACTGCATTTCATAAATGGTGCAGATTAATACCAATTAAAATGACTGTTAATGAATAGGGCAGATTCTAGTCAGTCATTTAGTACTACATTCTCATTTGGAATAATCATAGTTAAATGGAATTAATAACATTTATGCACCCTTAATTTATCTCATTATCTCTGTAGTGTCTCTCTAGTATTTATTTTCACTAGTAGAATTGCCATAGCTGTAACAGAGGATATTTTAGAATATATGTTGTTACGGATATGTCATTCTTACTCATTTTGTTTAGTTATTATACATATGATATTATTGCAAGTAATGTCAGGATAAAAACAACATTACTACATCACTGTCTACAATCTCTCCTATTTGTGATATACTGTCATTTCATATGGAATGCATGCCTAATTTACTATGGAATGGATCTTTACACACACTTTCAATTTCTACATTTGCATGTTGACTTGCAAGTTAACTTTCCACACAGCAGGAATTTTGAAACCTTCATGCTAATATCACACTACATACTGATATTAGTCATTTATTAAATGAGTTCATTGGTTTTTAACACAAATAATGCTGTAAATAATGCTGTATCTGATGTAAGTTCCTATTAATGTCCAGCATTAATCCTCTACCTGGAGTGTGAAATGACCAGAATTTGATTTGTCACGACGCTGATACACATATGGTTTAAGGCCATCACATTACCTCATGTTATCCAATCTTACAGCAGGACACACAGACATCCTATCCCATTACATAACACGGTTAGTGTTGGGAGTATCAGAGGGAAATCTTGGCATGTCGAGTCTGTGATGGTCAGCTTGACCAATCGGCTTTTGCTGCCTGTCTCAGTTTTGGCTGCCAAGCCTAATTTTGGGTGAGAACAAATTTCCCCTGGTGCCTCCTGCTGCATGAGGTTTGGACACAACTCAGACTAAATTTAGTTTTTACTTCCACTTCCATTTGTGTCTTCATATCATTAACGAAAACAAATGTTGTTGGTGTTTAATTACCAAAAAGCAAAATTTAACTGAGCATTCTTGCAGAAATAATGTGATCTTGACGTTAGTTATTTTAAAAGTAAAAGATTTTGTAACTATAAAAATTATTTCAATCATTTCAAAGACTAAACAATCATATTTAAATGTAATTTAACATGTATTACATGATGGATGCAACTTTTCCTTTGTCTAAAACAACCAGATAATAAATTAATCAAATTAATTGATTTACAAAACAATCCTTAACTGCAGCCCTTTTTTATAAGGGTGAAAGCCTTCATACCATTTTTACAAAATTGCAATGTGAGTACATTGAGCGTGCACGGCTTGATTTTTGTCATGCAAACATAAAAATAGGTGTTGGAGCTCATTTTGTGCAGTTACTATACATTGGCTCATCATGGTCATTATGCAAAGGTAAAGGTAAACTGGATAAAGAATAAGATTGCTAAATTAGAATTTGCCCCTGTGTAAAATAGTTATTTTAAGTGGAAGAAATCACATTTAAATATCTTTACTGCACACACTGAGATTTTGTACATGTTACTAAAAATACACTCAATATTCTTTGTCAGCAAATGTACAGGATGCTCACAAATTGAGTACCATTATTTGCATGAAAATATCATTGATCACACTTCTGATTTATCAGTACTGACTTATAAAACAAAAAGCCACCTCATATAACTATTACCTGGTTCAGGGTTAGGGTTAGGGTTAACCCTAACCCTAACCCTAACCTTGGGGTTAGGTTCTAACCCTAACATGATTTAAGTGACAGCCAATGGGATGAAACAGTTAACTAGTGCACTTAAAGTTAAATAACAACCTAGAACGTGATGATGCCAACACTACCAGTCATTATTTTTAAAAATTTACTATTTATTTATTTATTATTATTATTATTAATTATTATTATTATTATTATTATTATTATTATTATTGTGTGTGTATTAATTTTATTTATTTTTTCACACCTGTAATTATAATGGCTGTAACTGACCATATTGTAATTCTATTCTGTGTAATTTGTTTCAGCAGATTTTATGGTCTAAAAAGATTCTGCATTATGTGCTGCTCACAATATTTAATACACTATATAAAAGAAGTCTTTTAGTGGCTTTGAGTCGATTAAATGCTATGGTTTTTATGCAGGCTGAAGTAAAGCAAGTTTTGTAAGTTTTCAAAACCTGTGGCACAAACTCAGCCCTAGACTACAGTTTATCTGAGGACAAAACTAACTTGATTTGAATCTCATTTACTTTTCACTTCTCCTAGATATCACAACAAAGCAATCCTAACTTTAAAGTACAGACTGTGATTATCTGTAATGATTATTGTTATATAGCAGCAGGTGTGGCCAGAGATTGCTTTTGCTACATAGTGATGTTTGTGATACGGCAGATTTAAGGAGATTATTGGTCTGAGATGCTTATTGTCTCTTTCAGCACTGCTACAAATTAACTTTTCGTCTTGGCTAAATGTCTGACTACATTTGCATTTTCTGCATGGGTTTCAAAACCGTTTTTCTTTGCTGCTCAGACCGTTTTTCACATTGGCAACTGAATTAAAACAGAGCATGAGCATTCAGTGTACAACCAACTTTATCAACTATTGGAGTCAGTTGGAAAGAACCCAGTCTGGAAGAAGGACAATCTCCTCTCTGTTTCACGATGCTTCTCGTTGACATCTGAGACCAAACGGGATTTTTTTGCATATGGCAGTGTGCTGTTGGAGCGGGATGACCTGTAATAACCTTTCAAAGCGTCGCTTGCTGTAGGGAGACTCGTATTGAGCTCAAAAGGTAATCTCATCGGGCCATTACGTAGGAGCATCATTAAACTTCTTTCGTAACCGTGTTAGGATGCGACTATAAGTGGATTATAAATCATTGTATAGTGTATAGATGTATAAGGTCAAACCATTTCAAAAAAATCTTTAACTATACAGAAATAAATACAGAGTTGATTTTATTCTGTGTAATTTATTTCAGGTCTTATATCGTCATGACCTTCTACTATAAACATTGCATCAATTTTTTTTTTATTTTAGTATGAAAGCTTAATTTTAGAGCTTATTCTAGCATAGGACTCTGGTATACACTGTTTATCAGTGTTGGCCTTTCAACATGTCCTTCTTTTTGTATCGTCAGTGTTGCTCAGGCTCCATCCACATGGGGATCTAAATAAGGCGTTTTTCTGCTCATTGGAGTAGAGATTGATCGATATTGGTTTCAGGGCCAATGCTCGACGCGAAATACTTCAGATTAGCAGACGTTAACCAATATGCAAAAAAGAAAAACTGTCAAAATTTAGTGTTTTACAAACATCAAGCTCAGCTGAAACTCTCCTCGCTCCTCTTCCTCGCTCGGAGCTTCACGCTATGCTCGTGTAAGTGTGGTGTGAGTGACAACAAGGCTTCATTGTTGATTGGCTACTACTCGTGTGACATATAGCCAATCAGAGACTGTTGTGGGCGGGACATTAAATAAAACAGCGAGTGGGGAAACCCAAACAACACCGAGGAGGCGAGACGGCAGTGGAGCCACACTAGTGATGGGAATTGCAATTCTTTTAAGAGTGCCGGTTCTAAAAAAAAAAATAAAAAACTATTTTGGCTTAACTAATCCTCAAATTGTTTGCTAGTTAAATTAATTTATTAACAAATATAATGTCAAATTATGTGTAAATAAGATTACACATCTTTGACAAAAGATCCATTAACCTTGATTGATTATGCGATGATTGAATGTGTAATTATAATGTGAACTGTTATGGGGTGAGGCGATGTAACTAATAAAAGGCCTGCTTCTGTACACTTACTGAGTTGCCCTTACATACCTATAGACCCACAGATGCAAGTGTTTTTCAAAATAAAATACCCTGGGGACTACGTTGGTCAATGGAAAATGACATATAGCGTTTTTTATTGTTTGTACGTTGTAGTTGACCAATCCGTCTTGACGAACATAACAAAAAAATAAAGACACCCCCCAACAAACAAACAAACAAACAAACAAACAAACAAACAAAACAAAAGCAGGTCCGGCTCCCGGGCAGGTTCAAAACCGTTCGTTCGCGACCGACACATTACTGAGGCGCATTAGCCCATCTTGTAATTACCTAATATCGGTGATGGTCAATAATAAACACCGATACCGATAATCTTAAACATGCCTAATTTGTCTGGATGCCTAAATGCCTAAATCAGCCTGACTGATTATCACTGGAGCAAATCAGAGCGTCCACACAGGGGTTCATTTTTTTTATCCGTGTTACGATTACGGCTGTGTTGGGATGATACTGCATACCGGCTTTCTTGGCGTCAATTTCTGCCGAAACAACGCCACAAAAAGCGTCGCTATTGCGTTTACATGGCGTTGGTGACGTTCGGAGGACGAATATGTCCCATGATTCCAAAAATGTTCTGATATGTTAATTTATCCAAGACTCGCCCGTGTGGATGGGGCCGTATTACAGAGGTTCTTTTGCGAGGTCTTGTAGCTATGTGTTTAAAGTATGGTGGGCAATATAATAAATAATCTTGTAAGTATAACCAGAGCCAGTTAATTATCGTAACAGTTAGGGGAGTTCAGACTAGTAAAGGTGTCACTGAGAATTACTCTCAAGGAGCAAGAATTACTGTCCCCAAGCACTGCTCCTTGTGCCCTCCCTAGGGTCACATTTCCTTGTGGTGCACTGTGTGCTGTGGTGGGTTCATGTTGACAAATAATCACTCACTCTTAATACCTCAAAAATAATTGTTGCAACTGTTATTCTGAATGCAACATTGAGAGAATTTGGAATTGTAGTCTTCATTTGCCAAACTTGAGTCCTGGAGAACCAAATTCAGAAGTCCTACGCTATAATAAGCTCCTAAACTTAGTTTACAAACTTGAAGGAAGAATTGTTGTTTTTAGCACTGTTTTTAGTGCAAGGTTGTGATCTTAATGGAACATTTTATTTAACTGTTAGCACCTCACGGCCCCTGCATTCAGCATGTAGTCTGTAATCTCACAGCAGGTCTTCTCTGAATGGACTAATTCAGTCACAAAAGCGGTGGAATTAGAGTGGAAAGTAATCGGCTATTGTCTTGTGCCGTTTCCTCCCGACCAACTGCAGGCCGTCTCACGCTGCCCAATCTCTAACTCCACTTAATGATGCAATTCATCTGGTAATCTTTATACGAAGAGCGTTGAGAGCTCTTCATTCTATTTTTTAGGGACTCGTTTTTGGAAGTGCATGAAGTGTTATGTCATCTGTGCTGGCTTGGTAATTCCAAGTGTCCTGATGTGTCTTTGCTGCAGAATGTGTGTCATCAAGTAGGAAGAATTTCTGAAAGTATTGCCCACAACTTTACAGAAATCACATGTGATGATGATGATGCTGATGCTGATGATTATTATTATTATTATGGTCCAACCATATAATATTTTATTTATCCCTTTTATGTTAACTACCACTTTTTGTTTTACCACATAACCACACATAACACTGTGGTGTTTGTCGTAGAGACACCATTTATGGCTGACAGTGGTCAACTACTTGATGACAAATGGGCTTTTATTTATCTTTCTGATGTTCGTCCCTTATTTTTATTGCTTTTTCTTCAGATGAGCTCAAATGTGTGCTTGGATTTTTCCCAAACAGACTATGGAGTAACTGCCACACTCCGTGATGTGATCCTGATTTTTTTTTTAATATCCCTGATCCGCTTACTTTCTGTGGTTTTTTAAACTTTATTTCTCTTTTTTACCTGTTTCTTCAGCTGGGAATCATCACAACGCTCTTGTTTCTTTTCAGATCGTATGAATCTTTAGCTTTTTACTAAAGATTTCCATGGAGAGGAACATTATGAGTTTTAAGTAATGTTTTAGGGTCAACTGGTAGGTACCATACCCAATTACTGCATCCTGGGTGCTGTCCATATCAGCTGCCCACTGCTTTTTCATAGATGGGACAAATAGAGATGTAATGCTGATTTCGCTGCGGTGCACCATTTGTGGTGCACCATTTCTGTGCTGTGTTCACAAGGACAATCACTCACTTTCAAACTGATGCCACATTGTCATTTTGGGGGAAATATTTCACCTTCTCCTTTATTCCACCAGTTTACCTTTCTCACCATGCAGGTTTATGCATTTAACACCATCTGTAATTTTCTTTTTTTAGTTATTTCTATTTTTATATTTATTTACTACTTTGTCCACTTTAAAGATGGCACCCATCCAATATGTGGATGGGATATTGATCCGATAACGACTCAAATAGCTGGATCAGTTATCAGTGGCATTGGGCCGATCTATGGAGCCGATCTGTAAATGTGTACACGCTCAGCTAGTTATGCATGAGAAGTTATGCATCAGAGATTGCTTCAGATGTGTATCGTATCGGCAGATATCCAAATTTACAATATCTGTATTGTATCGGGCATAAAAAAGTGGTGTCGTGCCATGTTTAGTCCTATTCTGCTTCTTTTTACACAATTTTCTACTTAGTTTTATGCAATCACACTATCACTACAAACTATTTTTTCATGCACATTGCACATCAGTTTTCTTCAGATTTTAACCTATTTTATGTTTTTTCTTCAAGAAACCATGTGACTAAAGCTTTGCAAACTTGCTTCTCTTTTTAGGCCGGCTTTTAGGCTTGGGTGGCAGTTTGTCTGACAGCATGAATGTATTTTTTCTTCTTCTTCTTTTTTGCATCCTGCTGTGATTCAGGTCTAACTTTAAGCCGATTTTGCCTCCACTCTGTGGACTGAGAGTAGCCCGTTCTCTGGGAGCCAATGGCCTGCAAGACTGAGCGTGACATCACTGTCAGAAGATGCCTTTGCCAAGTATCATGAAAGGAACTGTCCCCTTTGTCCTCTTTGAAAAGAAAAGAGGCAGCGAAGGTCTGGGAAAGACTGGAACTCCTCCATGCTCGCCATGGGAACTACTAACGGGGAAGCAAAAATATTTCGGGCTGACAATGGACAGATTGTAATCAGGCAGAGGTCCAAGCAGGGGAAGCCTTTAGTGTAGTGGCACTTATTATTACATCAAACCCTCTAGTGATTAATGAGACTGATAATGAGGTAAGAGATAGGCTATTGTTTCAAAGAATGACAATAAAACATTACTGAAGGAAAAAACAATAAAGGCAAATAAATATATCAGTTCGGAAATTTGAAACTTTATGAGCATGAATCCCAAACAAAAATTTAAATGCATCTTATATAAGTATAAAGGCTGAGATGCCATCAAGAAAATGGTAAAATTTGTATTTCGAGGGTTTTCAGTGTGAAAACAGCCTTTTCTCATAATCTTTAATAAAAAAGAAATTCCCTCCTGTAGCATGTACGTTATAAATTATATAAGCCAGTTTCAATCTTCAGAACTAATTTCTGTTTTGAGCAATTTTATAATTATGATCTAAAACATTTTCCACGTTATGTATTGTTTCTGTTAGTAGGGAGTTGGGTGTTTTCTGGAACCTGTTTAGAATGCCAATTCTGTGTCAGAATGAAACGCCATGCCTTGCATATTAATTGGCTTAAAAATCCCTGCAGTGTTTGAGGAATTTCTGGTTAATATTGTAATGCATTTTAAAAATCTGTCAGTAAATGCAGTTCTTTGTTCCGGTGAATGTTAAAGGTCTGATTTTTTTTTCAGTCTTTTTCAGGTTTTTGAAAATGCTGCTTGCACAGACTGTAGATGTGTTTAAAGTCCTGAAAGAACAGAGCCGTATGAAATCTCGCTTCAGTTTGCGCAAACGAACAACGCCACCGTCTGGCGACACAGATAAGCTACATAACGTCCTTAACTCAGTAAGTTTCTGCTGAATAGCACCTGAAATAAAGCCTTTAAGACAGTCCCTGCTTAGAAATGCATAAGACAATCACAGATAAAGACAAAAATTACCACGAATAAAGCATTAATAGCAGTATTTATTTTGAAAGTAATTACACATATTTTAATAATGTGACTAAAATAGCAGTCAACAGACACTTTTACTACATTTCTTTACTTGTATTCAACAAGTAACATGTTTAACATTTATTAACATGCTCATTAAAATATCATCTTTTTGATTTTTCCAAATTTAATACAGGTTTGCGGTCATACACTTTACATGCATCATGTATTCCCAGAAATCTTGTAACACATGAGACAAAAAAAATCAGTACCCCATAGATTGCTTATAATAAAACACAAGATTCAATATTTCATAGTTATATTAAATAAGCAACCTCATAATCACCGAAACGCCATGTATGTTTTCGGTAATTGCAAAGTTAATCCTATCTGTATTTAAGATTTACTTTACAGGTTGTAATTATATGCTACACTAACCACATTTTAAAATATATACTAAACAAACTGATCACTCATAATGTTGGGGTTGATAGGTTTATCACTGTTCTTTCTTAAAATAGTTATATTTCATAATCAGAAAGCATGCATTCCTCTTCAAAATATCCCTTGAAAATATTCATTTACATGCCAATTCTTTGCAGTGTTACAAAGTATATTCCAGCAGTTTCAGCAGTACATCGTCATCAGATTTCCAAAAAAACCAACAACATATTTTAACACCTCAGCAACTGCAGATGGAGAATCTCATCAAGTATTTCTCCCTAAACATCAGGTAAAAATAACAATTATTTATGTTTATTAAAAATATTTAGAATTTTCTGAATCCTCATCTCCTAACAGTGGTATTTAGAAGAAGGAGCTCTTGAAGTAGAGTTTAGCTCCTTTCAAATCTGCTTGTCACACTGTGTTACATGGTAAATATGACATTCATAAAGTCATGTAAACAGAAGTGTGTAAACACATCCCAGGTAGTATAACGCATCAGTATTTTTCTACTTATGGAACAGCACTTCACCTTTTTAAGATATATTTGAGAATTTACATTATCCATATGAAGGTAGTCAAAAGTGAAAAACAGCTTCACACGAAAGTGCAGGATCCATGAAAATATAAATAAACAAAATACTGACCACTGAACAATTTACACATATCCACTCTTGTGACCTTATAATCAGTCATCAGACGTGCTTTAACATACATTTATATAGGTATTAATAACTTCATATTTCTGCAAAAGGTACAAGTAAAATAGGTATGCATGTGACAGCACTACCTCACTATGTTCCCTTTCTTCTGTTGTATGTATAATAATAATATTTAAAGGTTTTCGCATATACAGTATTTGTATTTAACTTCAGTTGCAATGTTGCAAACTAAAGTTTGGTCGAGCTGGTTTCTGAAGGAATCAACGGTAGATTAAGACTCATTTTTCATATTGAGTCTTCATATTTAACATGTCTAACTGAACATGTTGCATTTAATCTGAAATATCATCTAAAAAAAATAAAAAAAGATTTTTCCAGAATGAATGTATTCCACCAGCCAGACTTATGAATGTTAAAAACATGTAGACAGTGTCTTTGGCTGTTATAGTAAAAATGGTTATTTGTCATTTTTTAAAACATTAATATTAATAAAAATATTAAACTACATGATCCAGGAGGAAAATGCCTGACACACGAATCATGTGGCATTAGTCTTGTAAATCTGTATGTCGACTCTTAAAATCATCATTTTGATAGAAATCAGTGGAATGCTTTAGATCAGCACCCTATCAAAATGAGTTAGAATTATCATTCATGACCAGATGAAGCCACTTGATGATTTGTTACATCATGGCCATGGCTGTGTGTTAAATTCATAGTTACGAAAGTTACGAAAGTTACGAAAATGACACAAGATCTCTTGGAATTAGAGCTCTAAAAAATGTGTGATGTTCCAAAAAGCCACTGTGCTATTCGTAACCCTGTTAAAAATCCTCGCCTTTCTACTCAGTGTGAACATTTCTGTGATCAGAAAGTCTGTTTTTGTATTTTTAAACTTTGACTGTCAAAGCTTTCATTGACATTCAATTCTATTACTGATACATAACTTCATTTAAACCAGTAAACAGAAACAGAACAGACAGAGTTGTAGGATTCTGATTCTGATGTCTCACTGATTCATTAGCACATTTTGGAAAGACTTTTAAAGTTCTTTACCTCATGCATTGACTAAGTCTTGAACCAGACTGCAATTAGGTGTACATTACAATGCCTGGAATATGAGTTACAGGACAATTAAACATGATAAAAATGGAATCAGGTCTATCGTTCCACTTTATAAGCTCATCGAGGACTTAAATAAATTGGTTTTGACCCTCCTTGGCTCTCTACATATACATATAGAGGGCGAAGTTGCGGAGCAGCTGCAGTCCAGCAGCCGACGCTTCCACATCTGAAGGAGACTGTTGCAGTAAAACAACCCAACTATATTTCCTTTATAGTGAAGAACGACTCTCACAACCAGGGTGGTGAAAAGGGGAAGAAGGGATACTGCATGTCATATTCATCCACATAGAAACACTGGAAGTAAGGAACTTCTTCTGAAATGGGACACAAGAGGAGTCATCAGGCATTTTAAAGATATTAGAGAATTGTCAAACCTCTTCAAAATTCTTTCACAGTCACAATCCTTTCATTCATTCTCCAAACTGCTGAATCCCAACTGGGATCGCAGGGGGACTGGAGCCTATCCCGGGAACTACGGGCGCAAGAAGGGGAATCACCCTGGGCAGGCGCCACACTCACACAATCACACTTTACAGGCCAATTTAGAGTCACCAGTTAACCTATATTGCATGCTTTTGGACTGTGGGAGGAAACCAAAGCACCCGAAGAAAACCCACACGAACACGGGGAGCGCATGCAAACTCCACACAGAAAAGCCCTACAGCCAACCCGGGGATCGAACCCAGGACCTTCTCACTGTGAGGTGGTGGCGCTAAGCACTGCGCCACCGTGCCGCAGTGGAAGAAACTTTAAACTCTAAGTATATTTAAATTTTAAGTAAATATTTCTGTGGCACTTACCCTCTTCTGTCAGTTCGTCATCCTTGGTCACCTCGGGCTCTTCTGATTAACAATTAATAAAAAATATTAATGGAGAACAATTGATTCATCAGCATGCGAAATCACTGAAGTACAACATATCGCACACTCTACCTTTTGTTGCCTTTTCCACGATCATGGGCTGCTCAGTGATTTTTTCTGTGTGAAAATAAAAAGCAAATTTCAAGACCATCAAGGTGGAACTACAATATCGGTGATATGTTAAATTGATGTGATTCCCCAGCCGGCCACTAGAGGGCAGTCCTGTACTGTTTTGTGTCAGTCTCAGTGTGGTATGGCAGTCATATCCCTCTGTCCTGCCTTCTTGTGGTTAGTTGGTTGGTTAGTTTCGTCTAATTATCAGTTACACCTGTGTCAGCTTAGTTCTTTGTTCCTAGTTTCCTTTTGCTCTGTTTGTTTCATTGGTCCAGTAGTTTTAGGGTTTTTTTTTGTTTTGCTTCCTGATTAGTTGCGCCGTTTGTGTCTAGCCATTTGGACTAGAGGTTAGGATACTCGGATACTTGGTCTAGGAGGTTTTGAGTTTGAATCCTACCTTGTGCACTACCACCACTGAGTCCCTGAGGAAGACCCTTAACCTCAAATTAGGAAATGGAAGACGCTCTGAATGAGACAATCTACTAAGTGTCGTAAGTGTAAATAAATCCTGTATTTACCTTTCTCCTTAGGTTCTGCTGTGATCTTTCCTTTAGAAACCACTTCTTCTATAGATACAGAAATGTTAAATAGATTACTTTTGCTTTGACAAAAACTGGCATACAGTAATTAGTAGTTTAAAACATACCTTTCTTTGAGGAGACTGATGGTTTAGTAAAATTTTTCAAAGGTCGTTCTATGTGAAAAGAAAAGGATATTATTAGTTGAAAAAATACTGTCATGTGCAAAAGTCTTGAGACACCTCTGATTTCATTATATTTTGCTCGAAAAATTAGGGAATAGGTGTCACAGATCTGCCTGGACTTTCCCCAGTTGGCCACCAGAGGTCAGCAGTGTTCTGATGTTTCAGTCTTGCCTTTCATCTGTCTGTCTTTCAATCTCTTGTTTGTCCTGCCCTCTCTTTGTTTCCCTCATTATTTTTTCAGCTGTTTTGGTTAAGTTTGGTTAAGATCCAGTCTGCTTATTGGTTCAGTGTTTCATTTAAGTTTCTGGTTATCCCTGTCTGGCATTTCAATTATGAAAAAAATCACTTTTTCTGTTCTTTGGACACCCATTTGGGTCTGTACTGCCTCTACGCACACTATAAGTTTGACAAAAATGGTCAATGGTGTTAGTATTAATTGACAAAATCGTATGCTCAAACAAGCCATTTAGATATTTCCCCTACCCCTGAAATACAGGGGTAAAAAGCAGGTGAAAACTCCTAATCTAAGAGGTATTTTCAGTAAACTACTTAAGAGACATGTTTAGTGGAGCTCATAGACCTAGTTTAACTTGTTGAAAAAAATGTGTAATATGGGACCTTTAACTCTAATGAAGGAAACTTTTCTGTTTGTCCTGGCCCTCACACCTCATTTCTGTTGAAATAAAGAAGGAATGGCATGCATTTATGTACAGTGATTTATTGCAATGTGCATGCTATTCCTCAAGACTACATTAAGCTCACTGAAAGTATGGCTGTTTGAAAGCAAAATATGCAGAAATGAAAAGTGGCTCAAGATTTTTGCATAGCACTGTATACTTATCTTGATGTCCATTTTCTGTATCCATACCTCTCTTTACTGTTGCAGCTTTGGTCATGTTCTTCAAAGCTTCACGTCCTAGAAATAAATATTACACATTATTTGTAAACAATTAGTAGACCACAGACTCAACAAATTTATGGAAGTATTTATGTGGTACCTTTCACTACAGAAGATACTTTTAGTTTCTCTTTTGAAGGCGCTGGTCCTGTTCAAAGACATAAATTGCAATTCTGAAAGTTTCAAGTATATAAAATAACTCTTGCACAACTCTTATTGAATATCATATTGTTTTATGTTAAAATTTACTTGCATTCCCCAAAAGGTAACTGTCTTAATATGTATAATTTCACACTTTCAACAAAATGTTTTTATACAGTTTATGGGTATGAAATGAATAATCTTGCAAAGTACGTTTTGTGCTTCATGTCAGAGCAAAAAATAAATAACAGATCCATAGTAAACACCACAGGACACAATGGGCAGGCGCCAACACACCTTACGGGGCCAAATTCGAGTTGCTAATTAGCCTACATAGTATGCATTTGGACTGTGGGAGGAAACCGCATGCAAACTCCACACAGAAAGGCCTTATGGCCAAGCCAAGGCTCAAATCCTGGACCTTCTTGCTGTAAGGGAGGTGGCAGCACTAACCACTGCACCACCATGCCAAAATATGTATACCTTTCTTTATCGTGGTCGACTTTGCTTTCTCCTTGACCTTCTTTGGCTCTGTAATAGCTGTAGTAGATAAAAGGTAATAAAGGTAATTATTTAAGTGGAAAAATATCCATAAAAATTGTATGTAATAATATTTCACAGGAAGCAAAAACTTGTTTCTTATCAATCCTGTGAGCATATTATATCCATTTTAATGGATTGATTTTCTCAGTTTAATTTACCTATATATTCCCAATTGCCAAAATAAGTTTGGAATAACCTGAACAAAAATGAATGTGCCGTTTACTCATTACTTATCATTTGCAGATTGACTGGACACAAAAATTGTTTAATTGCTATAAAGAATGTTACAGTGCATAAATGACTGTAAGACTGTAAATTAGAAATCATAGAAATACCTTTAACGGTCCGGTTGTCCATCCTCAACTGATCTATGTGGCTTTGTGTGAGCTCTAGATCAGTTCTAATTTCACCAATGTCTTTCCTCAGTATATCCAGGACCGAGAGTTTCTGATTGATGGCTTTCAGAAGCTCCATTTCCACAGCAATGTCTGTAGGCACAGAGAAGTGGCCAAAGTGCTTACTTTGGTTTAAAAGATCATACATTATATCAGAAGATTATACATTACATAGAAATCTGGTTATATATTCTTTCATTCATTCATTATCCAAGCTGCTTAATCCAAACTGGGGTCTGGGGGGCACAAGGCGGGAAACCACGGGCAGGGCACACACACATTCACACCTTACAGGGCCAATTTAGATTTGCCAATTAACCCATATAGCATGTCTTTGGACTGTGGGAGGAAACCGGAGCACCCGGAGAAAACCCACACAAACACGAGCATGCAAACTCCACACAGAAAGGCCCCATGGCCGACCTCGGGCTCGAACCCAGGACCTTCTCACTGTGTAACCATTCCAACTGCCTTAAAGGTATATGCTGTACTGGAGATTTGAACCAGCACTCTTCAGCTTCCAAGTCTTAACTCTTACCACAGAGCCACTGGAGCTTATACAGTATTCATATATGATGCCCAAATTAACTGACTGAACCTGTTCTACAAAATGTAAATAATTTAAAAAAAAAGTGTATATACCTTTTGGGCTGGGATACACCACAGGGACTGGTTTTTCTGTAGAAATCTCTGGCTCTAAGAAAGATTTTGAAGATGTTAATGTTTTAAAGATATAAAATCATGTTAAAAGCCATTTTCAGTCAAATGTACAACATACAAAGAAGAAGCTAAGCCTAAAGTAAGTGTTGGTTCTAGGAAGAAGCTAGGCCTAAAGTAAGCGATGGCTAAAGAAAGAGGCTTGTCTTAAAATAAGTGTTGATTCAAGGAAGAAGCTAGCCCTTAAGTAACTGTTGGCTAAAACAAAGGAATAATGCTAAAGGAAAGAACTAGACTAAGTAAATGGGCTAGCCTAAACTAAGCTAAATAACGATTCTAAGCTAAAAAAAGGAGTAAGCCACAAAAAGGGTCTAGGGCAAATGAGTCAGGCTAATCAAATGCTAAAAGAAGGGGCTTGGCTAAACTAAGTGTTGGCTAAAGAGAAAGAGGCTGGTCTAAGAGAAAATGCCTTTATAGAAAATAGCTTGTTAGAAGAATACCCTTCTTAGAAGGAGGTTCAGGTTTTGCCTTCTCTTTTGGAGCAGGTTCTGGTTTTGCCTTCTTTTTAGGGACTGGTTCTGGTTTTGCCTTCTCTTTTGGGACTGGCTCAGGTTTTGCCTTCTCTTTAGGAGCAGGTTCAGGCTTTGCCTTCTCTTTTAGAGCAGGTTCTGGTTTTGCCTTTTCTTTTGGGAGTGGTTCAGGCTTTGCCTTCTCTTTTGTAACTGGTTCTGGTTTTGCCTTCTCTTTAGGAGCAGGTTCAGGTTTTGCTTTCTCTTTTGGAACCGGTTCTGGTTTTGCCTTCTCTTTTGGAGCAGGTTCAGGTTTTACCTTTTCTTTTGGAACTGGTTCTGGTTTAGCCTTTTCTTTTGAAACAGGTTCTGGTTTTGCCTTTTCTTTAGGAACCATTTCAGGTTTTGCCTTTTCTTTAGGAACCGGTTCTGGTTTTGCCTTCTCTTTTGGAGCAGGTTCAGGTTTTGCCTTCTCTTTAGGAACTGGTTCTGGTTTTGCCTTCTCTTTTGGAGCAGGTTCTGGTTTTGCCTTCTCTTTAGGAACTGGTTCTGGTTTTGCCTTGTCTTTTGGAGCAGGTTCTGGTTTTGCCTTGTCTTTTGGAGCAGGTTCTGGTTTTGCCTTCTCTTTTGGAACAGGTTCTAGTTTTACCTTCTCTTTTGGGACCAGTTCTGGTTTTGCCTTCTCTTTTGCAGCAGGTTCAGGTTTTACTTTCTCTTTTGGGACCGGTTCTGGTTTTACCTTCTCTTTTGGGACCAGTTCTGGTTTTGCCTTCTCTTTTGGAGCAGGTTCTGGTTTTGCCTTCTCTTTTGGAACAGGTTCTGGTTTTGCCTTTTCTTTAGGAACCGGTTCTGGTTTTGCTTTCTCTTTTGGAACAGGTTCTAGTTTTGCCTTCTCTTTTGGAGCAGGTTCAGGTTTTACCTTTACTTTTGGAACTTGTTCTGGTTTAGCCTTTTCTTTTGAAACAGGTTCAGGTTTTACCTTCTCTTTTGTAACTGGTACAGGTTTTGCCTTTTCTTTAGGAACCAGTTCTGGTTTTGCCCTCTCTTTTGTAACTGGTTCAGGTTTAGCCTTTTCTTTTGGAACAGGTTCTGGTTTTGCCCTCTCTTTTGTAACTGGTTCAGGTTTTGCCTTCTCTTTTGGAACTGGTTCTGGTTTTGCCTTCTCTTTAGGAACTGGCTCTGGTTTTACTGTTTCTTTAGGAACCGGTTCTGGTTTTGCCTTCTCTTTTGGAGCAGGTTCAGGTTTTGCCTTCTCTTTAGGAACTGGTTCTGGTTTTGCCTTCTCTTTTGGAGCAGGTTCAGGTTTTGCCTTCTCTTTAGGAACTGGTTCTGGTTTTGCCTTCTCTTTTTGAGCTGGTTCTGCTTTTGCCTTCTCTTTTGGAACTGGTTTTGGTTTTACCGATTCTTTTGGAACAGGTTCTGGTTTTACCGATTCTTTTGGAACAGGTTCTGGTTTTGCCTTCTCTTTTGTAACTGGTTCTGGTTTTGCCTTTTCTTTAGGAACCGGTTCTGGTTTTGCCTTTTCTTTAGGAACCGGTTCTAGTTTTGCCTTCTCTTTTGTAACTGGTTCAGGTTTTGCCTTCTCTTTAGGAA
Source organism: Distichodus sexfasciatus (assembly GCA_032718565.1). Taxonomy (NCBI): domain Eukaryota; kingdom Metazoa; phylum Chordata; class Actinopteri; order Characiformes; family Distichodontidae; genus Distichodus; species Distichodus sexfasciatus. The sequence continues at coordinate 269,912 of JAVGVS010000324.1, read as the reverse complement.
CTGGTTCAGTTTTTACCTTCTCTTTAGGAACCCGTTCAGGTTTTGCCTTCTCTTTTGTAACTGGTTCAGGTTTTCCCTTCTCTTTAGGAACTGGTTCTGGTTTTAGCTTCTCTTTTGGAACAGGTTCTGGTTTTGTCTTCTTTTTAGGAACCGGTTCTGGTTTTGCCTTCTCTTTTGGAACAGGTTCTGGTTTTACCATCTCTTTTGGAGTACGTTCTGGTTTTGCCTTTTCTTTTGGAACCGGTTCTGGTTTTGCCTTCTCTTTTGTAACTGGTTCTGGTTTTTCCTTCTCTTTTGGAGCAGGTTCTGGTTTTGCCTTTTCTTTTGGAGCAGGTTCTGGTTTTGCCTTCTCTTTTGGAACAGGTTCAGGTTTTGCCTTTTCTTTTGGAACTGGTTCAGGCTTTGCCTTCTCTTTTGGAACTGGTTCTGGTTTTACCATTTCTTTTGGAATAGTTTCTAGTTTTGCCTTCTCTTTAGGAACAGGCTTTGGTTTTGCCTTTTCTTTTGGAACCGGTTCAGGTTTTACCTTTTCTTTTGGAACAGGTTCTGGTTTTTCTTTCTCTGTTGGAGCAGGTTCTGGTTTTGCCTTTTCTTTTGAAACAGGTTCTGGTTTTGCCTTCTCTTTTAGAATAGGTTCAGGTTTGGCCTTCTCTTTTGTAACTTGTTCAGGCTTTGTCTTCTCTTTTGTAACTAGTTCTGGTTTTACCATTTCTTTTGGAGCAGGTTCTGGTTTTGCTTTCTCTTTTGGAACAGATTCAGGTTTAGCTTTTTCTTTTGGAACCAGTGCTGGTTTCGCCTTCTCTTTTGTAACTGGTTCTGGTTTTACCTTCTCTTTTGGAGCAGGTTCTGGTTTTGCCTTCTCTTTTGGAGCAGCTTCATGTTGTGCCTCTTCTTTTGGAACTGGTGCTGGTTTTGCCTTCTCTTTTGGAACTTTTTCTGGTTTTGCCTTCTCTATTGGAACCGGTACAGGTTTTGCCTTTTCCTTTGGGACTGGTTCTAGTTTTGCCTTCTCTTTTGGAACCGGTTCTTGTTGTGCCTTTTGTTTTGGAGCAGGTTCAGGTTTTGCCTTCTCTTTTGGAACCGGTTCTGGTTTTGTCTTCTCTTTTAGAACCGGTTCTGGTTTTGCTTTCTCTTTTGAAACCGGTTCTGGTTTTGCCTTCTCTTTTGGAACCGGTTCTGGTTTTGCTTTCTCTTTTGGAACAGGTTCTGGTTTTGCCTTGTCTTTTGAAGCCGGTTCTGGTTTTGCCTTTTCTTTTGGAACCGGTACTGCTTTTATCTTCTCTTTTGGAACAGGTTCTGGTTTTGTCTTCTCTGTTGGAACAGGTTCAGGTTTGGCCTTCTCTTTTGGAGCAGGTTCTGGTTTTGCTTTCTCTTTCAGAACAGGTTCTGGTTTTGCTTTCTCTTTTGGAGCAAGTTCAGGTTTTGCCTTCTCTTTTGGAGCAGGTTCTGCTTTTGCCTTCTCTTTTGGAACAGGCTCTGGTTTTACCTTCTCTTTTGGAGCAAGTTCTGGTTTTAGCTTTTCTTTTGGAACAGGTTCTGGTTTTACCTTCTCTTTTGGAACTGGTTCTGGTTTTAGCTTCTCTTTTGGAACTGGTTCTGGTTTTGCCTTCTCTTTTGGAGCAGGTTCTGGTTTTACCTTAACTTTCAGAACTAGTTCAGGTCTTGCCTTCTCTTTTGTAGCAGGTTCTGGTTTTGCCTTCTCTTTCGGAGCAGGTTCTGGTTTTGCCTTGTCTTTCGGAGCAGGTTCTGGTTTTGCCTTCTCTTTTGGAGGAGGTTCAAGTTTTGACTTCTCTTTTGGAGTAGGTTCAGGTTTTACCTTCTCTTTTGGAAGAGATTCAAGTTTTGCCTTCTCTTTTGGGAGTGGTTCTGGTTTTGCTTTGTCTTTCGGGGCAGGTTCAGGTTTTACCTTCTCTTTTGGAACCGGTTCTGGTTTTAACTTCTCTTTGGGAACCAGTTCTGGTTTTGCCTTCTCTGTCGGAACAGATTCAGGTTTTGCCTTCTCTTTTGGAGCAGGTTCTGATTTTGCCTTCTCTTTTGGAACCGGTTCTGGTTTTGCCTTGTCTTTTGGAGCAGGTTCTGGTTTTACCTTCTCTTTTGGAACCGGTTCTGGTTTTGCCTTGTCTTTTGGAGCAGGTTCTGGTTTTACCTTCTTTTTTGGAACCGGTTCTGGTTTTGCCTTCTCTTTTGGAGCAGGTTCTGGTTTTACCTTCTCTTTTGGAACTGGTTCTGGTTTTGTTCTTTCTTTAGCAGCAATCTTGCTGTCTGCAAACAATTCATACATTCATTTAGTTCATGCAGTCATATTGATTTAATGACTGGTGTCTATGTTGCACAAAATGTAATTTCAATGAAATTAGAAAGAAAAATCTTTTATTTTACTGAAATTCTTTTGTCTTCCCCTTTGCAACTTCGTAAATCCCAAAATATTGTAATTCCCAATAAAAAATATAATATGTCTAAACTGTATACATAAAAATGAATTTAGAAAATTTATATGTTCTATTTTAAGACATATCAGTTCACACCCATCAGAAGACTTCTGAACAGAATTACAACAGCTCACTGGTGCCTCCTTGTGGCTAATCTTGGTTCTAAGGTTTATTAATGCTGTACTTCATTTCACCTGATGAAAACGTAATGAAATCTGCTCTTTTGTGACCCTGAACATCACATATGTTTTACATATATTGCTTTTTGCTGTATAGTGTTCTTGACTGCTTGATGTTATTGTGATATAACTGGAAAATATTAATTTGGGGAAAATAGGTTTGGTTTGACTGGGAAACTGATTTGTTAATGAAATTATTTTTTCACATTAGCATAGGATGGGATTTTTATGATGATGGGCGTAAAAGAAACACCACTTCACTATATGTTGCCTTCACCTTTTTTGATACTGACTTCATCAGCTTTCTTCTTGGTGACCTTTATGTCTGTGGAAGAATGAGAGAAAATATAATTACAAGGCACATTATAACCAACAGTGTTATAACAGTGTATATAGTACAGGAATGATATGGTGTGCTTTAATACCTATAATTGTAGCATTAATCGTTTCCTCAATGGGCTCTGTATAAAGGGGCAAAGGTTTGAAGAAGAAAAAAAATTATGCATCATATTTATATTAACCATCCATGCAGATTTTTGTCAGCAGTTTGTGCGGTGGAAGGACAAGGAGTTAATGAATTAGGATAGTTACCTTTCAGTTAAATCAAACTGGGTTTCACTTAAACGTCAAGTTTACTGGACAGTCTCTATTTATTATTACACAGTTATCAAGGTTTATTTTAAACTGCTGAACGACTGGTTTAATCTAGGAGATTGTCAAAATAAAAGAGTAACTGACATGTTTAGGGAAGTGTATGTTTATGGCCCTTACTATATCAAATCTATTTATTTCTACTGAATAGTATTTACTACGTATTGCCTATCTATCAGTATCTTTATGTATACTGTGATATTGTGATATAAATATACTATATAATGATATAGTATACTATATGCGTGATACCAAGTTTAGTTTAGTGAGTTCATAAATCAAAACAGTTGCATTGATAATTAATGTAATCTGTAATGCATATTAGATGAAATGAATATTGTGAAGTGAACTTTAGTTTGGAAATGCAAGGAAATGTGACCTCTGCATTTGACCCATCCGTGAAGGAGAAGTGGGCAACAAACATGGGCAGTGCCTGGGGAACACTGCTTGGGGCAGTACCTTGCTCACATTTATGGCTCTGAAACTTGAACCAGTAACCAGCTTCCTTGTGATTACGGTGAGGTGCAAGCATTCATACAAACATTATTCCTTGAAACTACATTTAAAAAACACAACTATTCCTCTTTGGAAGCAAAATATGAAAAAATGAAGGTCGGCTCAAGTGAATTCTAAGAGTGTGATTAAGTGAACACAGCGCATAGTGCACCACAATGAAAAGTGACCCCTGCATTTGCTCCAACTGTGAAGGAGTAGTGCACTGCTTTTGTGGCTTGGGGATGGTACCTTGCTCATGAGTACCCGTTACTGGTTTGGGACTTGAATTAGCGACCTTCCAATATGGGCCCATCTCAATAACTGTTACACTACCACACTGCCCCTACTACTGCTAATGTACATGTATAATAGCATTTTTAGATGATTTTGTCCTGGATTTGGATGCTGACCTTTAAGCTCTGGAATCACAGTTATGCTGGGCTCTTCCTTTACTTTGGTCTCTTCCATAACCATCTCTTCTTTCACCTTTTCTTTTTTCTTCTCTTCTGCTTTCTCAGCTCTCATCTCTGGAAATACAAATGAGCTTCTGTGTAGAGGCACATCTTCCTTCTTGAACTTTTGAACACAGTTAATAAATCAAAATACGTGCATGGAAGTAAAATAAATTCATCACCTTGAAGGAATTTGAGAGCTTCTTCCCTGACCTTCTTCTCCTTGGCTATTTTTTCTTGCTCTAGAACTAAAATTAAAAATCTAAGTTGATATAGTTGATAAAGAAATTTGTATTTGCCATTGTCTTTGTTAGGTGTACTTCTCTCACCATACAGAAAATAAAAAGCCATACATCCACTTTGCAGTGATGACGTTATTAAAAACTTACTATAACACAAATAGAAGCAGCACAGATATTTCAGGAGTTATTATTATATATAATTATGTAATATAAGTGCATAATTATATAAAATCGTTATATATGTCAGTGTTATCTATTATTTGAACTTTCCATTAAATTTTGCATGACCTGCAGTAGGGTTTAAAGTATATTTAATTGCATTAAAAACATAAACGTAAACATCTTTGTGACTATGGAATTTCCTGGTAACAGTTTTAAGAAATAATATAACGCTCTTCATACGATTTTCACTTCAAGCAATTGGCGAATTTTTAAAATTGCTTTTATAAAGTGCATTCAAATATTAAGTGCAAATGGTGCATAAAAATACAAAAAGTGATGCGAACAAAAAATAATTGAAGCATTATTTACCAGAGCATTATTCATATTTGTTAAACATATGAAAAAGTAAAATTATAACAAAAATACTGTGAATCCCTTACATTTAATTAATGGAGGCAAAATTAATGAAAGTACATACACCATAATGAAAAACTTATTTTATACCTTTTCGGACATCTTCATTAAGATCATCAACATCTTCACCAACAGCAGTTTCCTTGGAGAGACTGACATCATCAACATCAGTCTTGGCCATTATTCTTTGTTTCATGCCATCTCTCTTGTTTGTGCGCCTCTTTTTGTCATTATTGTTGTTATTATCATCATCATCTGAAATTGTCAAATTCTCATCTTCTTCCAAAATAAACAAGAATTTTTCCTCCTCCTCCTCCTTCTCCTCCTCCTCCTCCTCCTCCTCAGGAATGCTTGCATCAGGTTGTTCTGCAACTCTCAATATGTCTTCTTTTTTAACATCTTTGTTTTCAACGTTATAATTAATGTCAAACTCTGCATCATCCTTGTTCAAGTTTTGCTGTTGTTTCAGACTTATTTCATCCTTTGCTTGTATTTGATCCACTTCGTTTCCCACACAAGTCTCACACTCTTGTCTTAAAGTAGAGGGGTCTTTTTCCACCTCTACTTTATCAAGAACTGTTTCAATAGCTATTTCCACTGAGGTGTCGGAACCTGTTTCTGTTGATTTATTGTCATCTACATCAATAAAAACATAATCTTCAAGTGTGTGGTCATCTGTGTCCTCCTTAACAATGATCTCTGAGTCAGCATTGTCCATTTCTGTGTGGTCTTCATCTGTGTTCTCCAAAGGAGCTTCAAATGATTCTTTTATTTGCCACTTATTTCTGTCAAAAATGTCAGTAAATTCTATGTCACCACGTCCTGATTTGGTATTTGTTAATTCATCATTAAACATGTCACTAAGAATGTCATCAAGAGTTTGAGTTGCAGACTCATCTGATAAAACTCCAGATGAGTCGGCTTCTTCATTTATAACTTTGGATGCTTCTACAATTTCAGGTTTAGCAACATTAATTTTGGATTCACTCGTTTCAGTTTCAGTTTCAGCTTCAGCTTCAGCTTCAGATTCGCTCATTTCTGTTTCAGTTTCAGCTTTAGCTTCACTCATTTCTGTTTCGGTTTCAGCTTCAGATTCACTCATTTCTGTTTTAGTTTTAGTTTCAGTTTCAGATTTATTCGCTTCAGTTTTAGTTTCAGCTTCAGATTCATTCATTTCAGTTTTAGTTTCAGCTTGAGATTCACTTGTTTCTGTTTCAGCTTGAGATTCACTCGTTTCAGTTTTAGCTTCCAATTTGCTGACTGCACTTTCAGCTTCCTCCTCTTCCTCGATATCAGTCGTGACTTCAGATTCTCCAGCTACATCCTCATATGTTTTTACCTCTCCAAAATCAGCCTCCAGCTCCGTTTGGTCCTCCAAGAGTGTGGTTTTAACGTCTTTGACATGTTTTGCAAGACCCAGCTTCTTAAGCATGGTTTTCAAAGAAATAAAGGCAGCTTCCTGTTTCCTGCCCATAATATCTGCAACTGTTTCATGAAGTGAAAGTTAGGAAAATTCATATCTATCTATATCTTACAAATAAATTCATGTATGAGCATTTCTGGAGAAGTGACATTACGAATATTAATATTTCTTATGTTACTAGCTATCCATTCTGTCACTGCAAGCTACATCGCTTTAAAAATAGCTTACAGTAAATATTAAATTAAAATATTTTAAAAATCAAATCCTATTTCTATTTAGCTACTGTCCAACGCTGCTCACAAAGCAAGTGTTTAAATGGCAACTGAATAAACACAATTAAAGGACGATAACCCACAGCCCAACTAGCTTTGAACAGAATGACAAATGCTCAAAACTTCTATCAGAAATAATGTCTTGCAACCATTTTTTATATATAAACTACCTGCTGAAAGCTGCATCTGGGTTTTACAACCTTGCAATATTCTTACAACATAAGATATGCTTCGATGGCTGCATGCTGAACGTTTGTTAAAAAGTGATGGGTGAAAGTTAGGTTAAAGACTTCCAGGACGTACACCGCATCAACAATGCTAAATGTAGATGAGACGAGGAAATCAGACAAACAAGGAATTTCAAACAGGCATCTTTATTTTTCATCCGGTCACTTTTCATGCATTCTATAAAATCATTCCAGGTTGATATGGTGAAATCTTTTTGCAAATGTAAAATGCATTTGGAACTGATTCATTGGTACAGAAATGCAGATGTTTAAAGAGACAGGGATAAAGTAGCATCCACAACATTTAGAAAAGGAACCTTTATCATCTGTTACTTGTATTTTTCATGCACCATTTGCAACATTCCATTTTGCAGATGAAATTTTTGTCATTTGTATAATTTTCCTGTGAGACTTCAAGTACCATAGAAAAGGATCTACCAATTTTAGGATGTGTACTTTTTAAAAGAGGGGAGTCATATTGGAAACCAACATGCAGCAGTTATTCATGCCTTGAGACAATGGAAGACAGAGAATATGTTTTGCTCAGTTGAGCAAGACTTCCTTTTGTCAGTAATTAGCAAAATAATATAACAGGTATTATAGTGAATTTAAAATATAGTGATTACTCACCTTTTTCCATTGGTGGCAAGAATTCCCCTGTGGTTATTAAACATTATAATATGATTATCACAAAAAGTTTGATTTCATTTAATTTGTCAATTTTTGAGTAATAACAAAACTTGACTCAGAATAATAAGGTAACCACTGTCCAAATTTCAAAGTCAAAGTGTGGTTTATTGTCATCTCAACTGTATACAAGTATACAGAGACAAAACAATGTGACCCTAGTTGTTAAAGAGTACAAGAAACAAAGAAGGCACATAGACAACATTTGAAAAAACTTTGAAAAAGAAGTATACCGACCTTTTCTTCGTATCACATGTGGAGTGTCATCTAAAAAGTCAAGAAGACAGTCTAATAAAAATCATGAAAAAATTAGGACACTACATCAAAAATTTCTGGTTCTACAATTCATCACGATGTAGGCATGCAAAATCTACATTTCATTGTTTTGTAAACATTAAAAAAAAAAAAGATTTGAAATTCCAAATAAAAATATTGTCATTCAGAACATATATTTTGCAGAAATGTGTCTTGATTACAAGTATTTGAAATGTTAAATTATGTCAATTAAAGGTTCTGAAAGTTGGATACATTTTTTATTAATTGCCCTGCCCTAGCTCACACCTCCTTTTTATTTACCCTTATTCTCCATCAGGACATTTGAGAGATACGCCAAGAACATGTCTCTCCTGTCAGCAAATTCCTCCACAGTGTCTGTAACAACTTTCATGGGATCAAAGCTGATATCAGAAATGCCACCTTGGAAAATAAAAATAAATCTTAGGTCAGTTTTCCCATTTTAAAGTGTAACCTGAAAGTTGTTAATCCGGTTGATTCTAATTTTATACCATACCTTTCTCACCAGCAAACAGGCTGGAGATGTGTGTAACAATGGCGTTTTTAAGGTTTCCTGCCCCTTCCAGGCCGTTACTGACATATTCAATGGGATTAAAGCCCATTTTAGGGATCCAAACTAAAAAAAATATTTTTAACAATCTTAATGTCCATGCTGCATGTGACATTATGTACAGTATGTCTCATGTTTACCACACACTTACTTTCAACGCCTTTTAACAGACTTGTGAGAGAAGCCATTGTGTTAAAAATAAATGCAACTCCATCACTGACTATTTCTAAAGGACAGAGGATGACTGTGTCCAGCAAGTCTGAAATGGAAGGAATTTTGGATTATACAAGTTCACTGCAACCCGTATTTTCTTATATGATTATGGAAACATTCATACAAAAAGTTCCACGTGAAATTTATTTGGAATGTTTGTTTTTGTATGAATACAGTAAAATGTCTCCCATATTGTTATGTTATAGTATATGAATTTTATTATCGAATGTACTGTACATGTGACATCATATTAACGTAGGCAAAATTGTACATAGCATTCCTTACCAATCACCTCTATGACTCTAACAGAAAGGACTGAGAGGTGTTTCTTGTTAGGTGTGTCTTGTAATATTGACTGTTTAATCATTTTGTAGCCCTGGATATCTACTATCAGTTTAAGCTTTTGGCCATGCCATGCTTTTTTCACTCTTACCTTCAAACATGTGGAACAAATAGCCAACTGGCATCCTAACCCAGTCATTTATGTCATCCAGAACACCACGCCCAAGTTTAAGGACTGCAGTCACTCCTTCACTTCCTGTGGGTAAAAACTCATTAAAATACATTTACAGTCTACAAGAAAACAAAGTCTACAAACACATAACTAATGTTGGATGCCATACACACCCAGTATTCCTGACAGATATCCCACAGATCCATCAGTCAGCTGGTTTACCGCACTCAGAGGATCATAAATCACGTTCGGGATCAACTCTGTCAACCCAACAACACAACACAGAGAAAAAAGATTACTTTTGGAGATTTTACAATAACTTGGACATGGCTGGTCTCCAAATTGGAAAGTTGGAAATAAATTGGCAAGAAAGTGTAATTATTTTGCCCACCAGACCTTAAATGTTTTAAATACCTTGCAAACCACAACAATGTGTTTGTGATTGCTGTTCTTGTAAGTACACGTTTAAGATGTGGTGAAAGGAAAATGATCACATTACTGCAATTTTAATTTTGATTACTTGAAAATCTGTCAACATTTGACTAAAGGTTATGGACGAAAGTACTTTTCACTAAAAGTATATATTAGTGCATGTGTAATAGTGTACATACAGTTCCAACAAATCTATGTTGACGTCTTATGTTATTAACAGAACCTTCAGGGAACATTCCCTATGGGTTATTTTATGGTTCTATGAAAATAACCTTAAGGGGACGTTCGCAAAACGTTTATAAAGGTTACAAAAAAATTTGTCTTAACAGAACCTTGAGGGAGCATTCCTGAAAGATTATTTTATTGTTCAATAAAAAATAACCTCAAGGGAATGTTCACAGAACATCCGTAAAAGGTTACAAAAACTTATCCTTAAATTAAGGATAAGGGGTGGGCGATATATCGAGTTTTTTAAATATATCGATATATTTTCATACGAGATATAGGATTACACAATATCGTTTATATCGATATAGTTTATTTTGCTGTAAAATTATACTAAGTCACAAGCGCAAATGTGAAACTCGAGAGCACAAAATTAAGAGTCGAGTGCGTGGTTGTGATAATATTGCGTGCAAACTATAATTTTTCTCCCTCGAAAGTCTTTTTTCCTCTCGATGTGTTAAATGGCCTTGCGCGCAAAGTAGATTACCGAAGATGACGGAGGAACAGCGACAGGTAGGCCATTAAGTAGGCACACGACACCATTTAACACATCGAGAGGAAGAAAGTCATTCGCGAAAGGAAAAATACAGCTTGCACGGAATATTATCACAACCGCGCACTCGATTCTTAATTTGGGGCTCTCGAGTTTCACATTTGCCCTCGCGCCTTTGAAATTTGCGCCCACGAATTTTTTGCCATTTTGCGCGCTCTAGTTTTGGCATTGATGTGACGCCATACAGGTAGGCACTGTTATGAAAAAATAACATCACTGCTGTAAAGGAAAATAACAAATAAAATAAATTTCCCCTCCCTTGCTGCCACTGTGGGGAAAAATCCCGACCGTCCCATGAACTCAACTGACAACCAACTTTTTTTTTCTTAGGCCCTAGTTTGTTATTTATTTTCTCAATATTTGACTTGTTATTTGAGAATTGCACAGGATACACTGACCAGGAGTTGAACAATTTTATTCAGTCAGTTTTGTTGTTTGTACAGGTTATTGTAAAAGAGGAAGCACTTTCACACTCGTTCTTTTTGCTCTGTATCTGTTATATTTACATTTATTTTCTTAATCAGAAAGCATTTTTATTCAATATATATTTTAGTTTGTTTTTAATAAAAGTGCCCCGTGACAGTTGGTACATGTGGCTTTGACCCAGAATTGGTTTTTGTTATTACTTCACCCAAAATAATATCGAGATATATATCGTATATCGCCATTTACCAAAAAATATCGAGATATGATTTTTGGTCCATATTCAAGCAGCATTCCCTAAAGGTTCCATAAAACGTGACCTGTAGGGAACGTCCCAAGAACGTTCTCTAAAGGTGATACTTTGTGGAACCTTCGGAGAACCTTGAAGGAACGTTCCCTGAACGTTCTGCGTTTGCTGGGTGGGTACACGACGCCTGTCCTTAGGTTACTGCAGTTCAATCTACAGCCAGTGGAGGCCGATGTGGTGTAGCATAATGATGGTGTTGGTGATTTAAAACAAACAAACAAAACACACACAAAGCAGCACTAAATATACGGTTAAAGTGTCTTGTAACGCGAAATATGTAACCAGTATAATATAAAAATATTAATATTAAATATTAAAAAGTAATGCATTACTGTAATCGCCTTACGCCCAACACTGAATATAATCTATGAACACTTTTGTGTTATGTTTATATTTTATTGTCCGTACATTAAGGTTCCTGAAATAATTTAAAAATAACAGTATAAACATGTTAAGTCCGTGTTTAGCTGTTCATTTCACCCACATTTGTATCCACAATTCTGTGTCTGTTCCTGCTGTGGCCGTGTATTGCGTGGCGGCGCACATTCAAACGACGCAACCACCTGCACTCCTCATCACTGAGAAGGTGCGGGATTTGAATGGACGTCGTTCATTCAGAAAAGAAACGCGTTTTTATTGAGTAATTCGGTTTGTTTTATGGATAGTCAGATTGTCAAAACGGTAATAACGCAGCCTGCTCGGACAGTGTGGATTTACAGTGAGTAACGACTGGTACTGACCGTACTGCGCCTGCATGTAACCGTAGAGGACACGCGTCAGTCGTGAACTCGAGATAACGTGTTATTTTTCCTCATTATCTTTATAATGAAAGTTGTTTTCATGAGATTATGGCTGATTTTAACTCGTTGCGCGGCTAATTAGGGCCATTGTAGATTAAAAATATTAAAAAAAACAAAACAAACAAACAAACAAAAAAACCAAACAATTGACGCTGTTGGTGGATCTACATTGCTGAGGTTTTTTTTTTTTAAACTCGGAAATTGATTTTGCAGTGTCAGAATAATTTTCTCATATAGTTACGACTGAATTTCATGAATTTCATCAGTCCTTACAAAAACAAAATGTTTGCAGTAGGTTTGTGGCAAACTTGTGGTTAATTAGTAGCCAACAGTGGAGTTTGCCAGAATTCGTTGCCACAAGTTTGTCAGCCACTAGTGGCAAACTTGCGCAATGTTCGGACAACAATGACAAATTCGGAAAATGTATTAAAAAATTTTTTTTCTTTCTTAGCAATAATGGCAAACTTGTAGTCAGTTTTTGATAACAAATTAACGTTAACGCTAGAAGTTTTCCACAAACCTAATTTCCATATAAAAATATGCTGCAAATTTAACGTTAAAGTTAACAGTAACTGTTTGCCAGAAAGCTAACATTTTTGTAAGAGTGTCTCTTACTTGAGACGAAGGCTCAGAAATTCGCAGTCAAGAAAATGAAAAAATAACTTGTGTAGTTATAGTAATAGTCGTTTATCTTTTGTTATGATGATGAACAAGAGAAAAAATAAGTTATGTCGAGATTATGAGAAGAAAAATGTGTGACTTCAATCTTTGTTCTCCCCTAAAAGCGTAATTTGAACCCTGATGCTGAACACATTACTGTCTGCTAGCTTCAATAGTGTAATTAAATTTGTGATATAATTAAGTAACAGGAAAATAAGTGTTTAGAAGTTAATGACTTTTCCAAAACAGGTTTTATTGCATAGCTGTTCACCTAACGATTATCCCAAGGTAGTGCGGCAAAGTTTAGTGGTTAATTTTTTTTTACATTTTTGTCTTCTTCCCTTAAATAGTGAAGTACAGTCCATAACTTCTCCTCCAACCTTACCTCTGTCTCTAAATGCCTTTAATTTGTGGCAGTTACCCATGCTCTCTTTTTACCCACCTGGTCTAAAAAAAAAAGGCTAATTTGTTCATCACTGATGTCTCAAGTCCTCTTTAAATCTCCATTCTGTGTAATTCACAAGAAAGTGTGCTCATAAATGTATTTAGTAGGGGTGTAAATCACAGGATTCATCACAATACGATATATCAATTAAATGTAAAAAGACTAGATTCCTGCTGATATCACAAAGTCGCACAATATGTTTTCAGTTTGATTCAGGACTCATTAATATGAGACGATATGTAGATTTGACACAATCACTTCTGTTCATAGTAAATCACAAAGAGCAGTGAAAATGAACATTTTTAGTAATTTTAGTTGTCTGAACAAAGCAAACATGAACAGAGTTCGGGGTTTTGTCATTTTTGTCAGCATTGGCTACAGCACTCAATAGCTTGGGATATCTATATAAAAAAATAAACTTAATAAAACTTGTGATAAGAGGTGCTTACTTTTCGACAGATGTTACAATATGTACTATGTCTGATTGATGTTTTCATTTTGGATCGATGCAGTGGGATCGTTGATAAGTGAATAGATGTATCGTTACACACCTAGTATTTAGGACTTCTCATTCCTTTAAAGCTTACCGTGTGCATCAGTGAGAATATTGCTCATGTGATTGATTCTGTCTGTAATGCCCTCCACAGCTTGGTTCACTGCTGTTATAGGATCAGTAGTTATTTGCTGTATATCTGTATCAAGCACATAGAAAACAAAGTGTTAAATTATATTTGACAAGTGTGCAAGAGTGCTGTGTTGTGTATAGGATGTAAATTGCAAGTTTCATTACAATATATTAATTCAATGGACAACGATTTGATATCTGCAATACAGTTGCAATTCAGGAATCAGTGACTGATATGAGAGAATATCATACCTTCATATAAAATCACAAAAAGCAGTTAAAATTTCTTTTCACATTTTACAATGTTCACTACCTAGAAAAATAGACTTTCTGTTCAATATAAAGTGATACAATATGTATGATGTACAATGATGTCTGATTGATTGGCTTATTGAACATTGAATCTGTTTGGGCAAGTAATCAAAAATTAATCGACACCAAAATTCAGAACCACTAATAGACGTAATCTTGCCAATAACAATTGTCAGTTATTGTTTCAATTCTATTAATACTTTTTTAAAAAGTGTTATGTTTATGTAGAGCCTCCTTAAAACATACTACCACACATAATGATTCTGCCATGTCACTACGTTTGTGTTTTTCCTCCTTTTTTAGATCACAAAGATAACCTAAAAAAATATCCCAACTTATTTACAGCACAATGGAAAAAACTAAAACAAATTAATCATTCATTAATCATAATTGAGGTAAAATGTTCAAATAATCTTGATATTGATTTGTGCTTATATGGCCTAACCCTAGTTACGCCCCTTGTGCTGTGTAGTCATTTACTTACCGGCCAGCTGCTTGTCGCTCACAAAGTCGAACATGAGAATGCCAGCTGCTGACCAGGAGACTAACAGAGTCATGATGATGAGCCACTGTGCCGGACGATTTAACACTCTCATGAAGCCGTGACTTGTGACTTTTGGAGTGTCAGACTGCACAGTTTGTGGTCCAGGGCCTTCCGTAGAGCCGAGAGAGGCAGATGCTACAATTAGAGAGAAAGAAATAGTAAACTTTAACCGAGCATTTACTGTCAAACCAACAAAAAAATTAGGCACAGGCACATTTTTACTAGAATGTATTAGCAAATATCAGTTCATGCATTTATAATCAGAATTGCCATAAATATTTTATTATTATTACAAGTAGGGATGCACCGATCCGATACGTGGATCAGATATATGTCCGATAACAACTCAAATAGCTGGCATTAGTGGCATTGGGTTGATCTACGGAGCTGATCTGTTCAGTTAAATTGTATTTTTTTCTCTGTTTGCGAATGTGCACAATTGGTGCTGCATGGGAAGTGGCACTGCAGTAAAGCTGGTTTATTGTTCGACATTCAGACTTATTCCTACATATTGATATGACAATGAGCAGAACAAGCAACGCAACACACTACAACTCCAAAAGCAAATCACAGCTTTATACTGTTTAATTTCCTTAACAACACCAGCTCTTGCTCACAATGTCTGTTTTCTTGATGGTTGTAGCGCCACAGGATTAGGGACCGTCACAAAAATTACACAACTATGTTTAAACAAATGGATAAAGAAGTGTTTCCACCTGGCACTAACGTTATTTTACTTCACAGTCCTAAGCCATAGAATATTTCTGCATAATAAAAACTCAAGCCAATAAAACAGACTATTTACTATTAACTTACTATTTCTAGTAGTTATATCTACCGTTTTTTATACTACATAAAGCTAAAAAAAAACCCTAAACATTTCTACAGATGCAGACCAGTTTTCATCAAAAATGTTCTGATTTCAAGAATGTTAGCATTTACACCTCAGATTTGTCATAGTTTGATTAGTGCAGGACATCCTGAACACAACAACATAGAGCATACAAAGGTATAGAAAAACACCCCAAATACTCTGTAAGGGTTCATTTTGATATTTACAAAGGAAAATTGGGGAATAAAAGCCAATTGGTTGTACATTTTCAGATTTTCTGTTTCAGTCTTTTTTCTGTTTTTAAAAACAGAATTTATCTGATTACTCGATTAATTGATGAAATAATCAATAGAATACTTGATTACAAATAGCAGTAATACAATAGCTGTAACTCTAATAATTATAATAAAAATTGGAATAAATTCTGAAAGTAAATCATACATTTCCAAGAAAAAACCCAGCTGCCTGATTTTACCAGGTCAGAGGACTCTTGAAGCTTTTTTCTCATAAATTTATAATTTTGGATTTATTATTATCGGAATTCCTGACTTTTTTTCTTGGGAATTCAGCCGCCTTCTGCCCATCTCTAGTTATTATTTTTAAATGCAATGTCTAGGGCTGCAACTAACGATTATTTTGTTAATCGATTAATCTGCTGATTTAAAAAAAAAAATATTAATTGATTATTAATTGGATAAAAAGAAAAAAAACTTCAATTTTCAGCATATGTTAATAAACCGAATTGTTTTTATTTTTCTATATTTATTTTTTATTCTCTAACATTATGCAATGGAAAAAATATTTTCTGATTAACTGAAAATGAAGAAATATTGCTGCGTTGGCCATTTTTAGCCAATTTGGACTCATTTTGGCCTATAACTCATTTTTGATTCATTTCTGGGAGAGAACTACATTTTTGTGCACGATGGCATTCCACACGAGAGTGGCATCACAATAACGCGGAGGACACGCGTCTGAATAATCATTGAAAATATCAAGTAACTGGCTGTACTGTGAGTAGAATGCTGGTTGTTTTTGTTATTTATCAGTTAAAAATGAGTTTTGTCTGTAATCAATGGGAAGATTTGACTGAACTGGAACGCTTCAGTGAATGACTTCCCTCATTTCTTCATATTTTGCTTCTGAACAGCATGTTAGAATTATACTCTCTTTGTGTTATATACTGTATTTACTTTAAGGTTTACACGTATTGCAATAAATCACAGTTCTTCATCTTCTCAGCAAAATATAAAGTCACCAGGGGTGCTTCAGGAGTTTTCCACAGTACTATTTGTTGCTAGGTTTTGAAAAAGACTCTCACGTAACCTACATGGTTGTCAGTTTCAAATTGAGCTGTCATTTTAAACCCGTAGGAAGTGCTGACGATTGTTGTATTAATTAACATTTTCCCATCAGAACAGAAAGCCAACTTGAAATTCCGTCACACAGGTTTGACAGTTTGCAGCAGTGCAAATTATGTTGTAGTGAAGATAACATTGTGGCGTTATCAGTGTAATGAGGGAGACATTTAATTTGTCACACTTTGAAGGAGAATATTTGCTTCATGCACAGTGAGTCAGTGTCATTACATTTCAGAGCACACCTCTTGCCGAGTTATCGTGAATCTCAGTCCTACAATCCTGCGCTCTGTTTCCACACCCAGAAATCCATGCTACATGAGCATACAAACCTGATCTGTTTGGTTGACTGTAACTAAAATATTTTAAATCCTTATTTATTGCGCCTTTTGGCCAGTAAACAATTGAAAAGGAGTAGGAAGAAGTCTATAATTTATCTAGTCTTAGCCTTTCTTCCTCATATATCTATTCATCAAGTATTCTTGCAATATAGCTTGCATTAAGTACGTTTTAATGCATAAGAAACCTCAGCTATTTCGCGGCCATTTATTTAATAAAATATTCTACTGTACGTACAAATAAGGGATTAATCTTTTTATTTGAACAGGCCATGAGGTGGTGGTGTCACAATAAATGGCATCTTGTCGGTAGGAAGATGGTGCATTATATTTCAGGGAGCATTATTTGATAGGCTATCATGGTTTACCAATAAATTTTACCCCTTAAATTTTAAATAAAGAATAAAGGTGATATGTAGCATCAAACCATGCTGTCCATATTTATACTGCTCTTACTCGCTTGTTATTCAAAGCATTAAGAAACGTGTCAATATTGTGAGAATTATACAATTATAACAAATGGAAACCCAGAAGGTAGCATTTTTTGACAGAATTAGCACTGTGGTAGCATTTTTAAACAGGGCAGCATAAATGAATTTTATAATAATGGGCTTCATTAACCAATATTTACTTGGTTTTTTATCTTAAATTTGTTCTTCAGAAAGTTAATACATTTAAATATATTATGCAACAATAGAATTGATGAAAAGACTATTACATGCATGCAGCAAAATGTGTGAGAGTGCTCTTATAGATTCAGTTCTTAAGTCTTAAATAAGAAAACAGTGGTGAATGTCAGAATCCTTGTGAGAACAGCGCAAGTTGGTTTTAAGAACAACTTTCTTAAGAAAGGATGATGAATGAGACCCAATGTATTGTTTTCATTTTATTCATATACTTGCTGTATAATGTGCGATAATGTGACTTGTCAGGTTCAGATTCTCTATGCAGGCCCAACATTTTGTGCTGTTTTTGCTTTTACGGTTCTTTAACATGCAGTTTTGCCTCTTTTTTTAGGTGGGGCAAGATAGATTGCAAAATGAAAACCACACTCTGACTTCACTGCCGCTAAGCTGCTTATTAAAAATATGGTCAAAACGGTAACCTGATACGACGCTCTGCATGACTCGCATTACTGCTATATTACTGTCATCTCTCTGTGGAGATGGTGCAACCCTCCAAAAATTTGGAGAAGACTTTGAGTGCAGGACGGAAAAGCCAAAAGTGTCATTTTTTATTTCCTCATCACAGATAAATCTGGATTTAATTTATTGACTTGAAAACTTTCTAGACTTCTTATAACAGTTTTTCATAACCAGTGCCATGCCAAGAAAATCTTAATATATTAATATAAAAAGCAAAGATTAATTAACTAAAGCATTCAATAACAAAAAACTTGCAGTACCTTCATTATGACTAGTCATGGTTTAACTTTGTGTTTCTTTCACGTTGAAGTTCCTGAGGTGTTCGTGTTCTTCTGGAAAAGGTTCCACCCTGTAGATCTTAAGGCCCTCTCGGAAAGCGGTGTTCTCGTTCGTCCCCCATGCAATCCACAGGTGAGACCTCCTTTAGACCATCAGGGCTTAAAAAAAAAAAGTTTATTTTTCAGTATTCCAGGTTGGTGGGCATGGTGGAGGGCAGTATGGGGCGGTGGTGAAGGGGACTTTGACAGCAGACTGAGGCTCTAAACCTGAACCTAAACCGGAGAGGGAGGCAGGGGGCCCAAAAACACTTGCTAAGAATTTAGCAAATGTTATTGGTGCCTCACATGGGTATAAGGCAAGAAAGAGTGTGTGTGTGTGTGTGTGTGTGTGTGAGGGAGGGGGGAATTGAAGGTAACCTTATCCATTTCAGAGCCAGTTTATTCTTAGCCAATGTTCCCTCAGCAGCTGCACGCTGACTTGCCTTTTTAAGGTTGCACAGGGGCGGGATCAGAACCCGGAGCTTGTCAAACCTCAAAAAGAAGACGAAATTACCTGTTGACGCATACCGGATCGTTGGGCTTTAAGCTTCTGTTTAGCTTAATCATGTTTACTAGTCACGTTCTCAATCTTTGCCATTCTTTTCTAGTTTGTCATTTTTAGCTGTGTTTTCTGACTACCAATGTCTCTTCAAACCGCTGACAGAAAAGATCTTTTCTGTCCTATTTAAAGGTCCTATTTTCCAGTTATTATTACCCTTTTATAAAACTCCCAGAGGAGACATTGTCATCTGGGATTTCATAGAACTGATCTGCCTATTTATAACCAGGGAACCCATTTGCTGACTGAAGCAGAGTCTGAGCAAATTACAGCAGCTCCCCCTGTGGCTGTTAGTGGTATTACTTGGAAACTACACATACTGAATATATGTGGCTGGGCGAAATTGCATAAAAATAATATCGTGATACACAGTATATATCTTGATACCTTGAAATTTCTTCCAAATCACTAAATAAATGCTAAATTCAACTCTTTATTGCATAAAATGACACTAGTATAATGAATATTACTTGAAATGAAAGTTTAATGTAGTAAATGCTTTATTTAAACCTTTTAGCTAGAAATAGTAAGAAGTTTTATTGGCTTGCATAGTTGTTATTATGCAGAGACATTCTATGGCTTACTACTGTGAAGAAAAATAAGGTTAGTGCCAGGCAGAAACACTTCATCATTTGGTGTCCATCTGGATACAGAATGAAATCATTTGAAGACAAATAATGCATTTTTCTATATATTTATTTTTCCAATTGATTACTCTCTAACATTATAAAATGGAAAAAAAAAAAATTCTGACGAATTGAAAATGAAGAAATACTAAAGTTTTGGCTTATTTTTGAGCTAATTTGGCCTATAAAATTACCTGCTTTTGGACTTTCTGGGAAATAACTACATTTTCCACAATCTCCTTGTACACCAGCCTAATATATGTATTCCACTTACTGCCAGGTGATCGGTGTTATTCACTTTGTCAGTCAGTGGTCATAATATTGGTGTATATGTTTATTATGAAACTTTTCTTAAGTGAAAATATCTGTACAGTACTATATAATATATATACACAGTATTTGTAAACCAATGTGTTAAATGTGTACCGTTCTCTAGACCAGCGTTTCCTAATGCCAGTCCTCGCAGAACACCGTTCTGCACAGATTAAGTATTTCCTGCACCGCCGCACGCCGATGCTACATTGCTAATTAGCTAATCAGTAGCATCAGCTGTGCTGTGGGTCGGCAAACTCGAATCTGTGCAGAGCGGGGCGTTCCGCGAGAACTGGTATTGGGAAACACTGATCTAGACATCACAATTTGGCGCTTGTCAAAAATCTCAATGTTGAAAAAGACTATTTGTGAACTCAAAATAATAATTAATTTTACTTTTGTAACCAAAATTTAAAGTCCACAAAAATCCAGTATGCTGCAAAAGCCTTAAGCCTACTTGTGCAGACAAACAAGTTTGGGGCATACGTTTGTTGTCAGTTGGTAGTGTAACGGTTAGGGTGTTTGTCACATGAATGGAAGGTTGCCAGTTCGAATCCCAGGACCGGTAAAAGTACCACTGAGGTATGGTACTCATGAGCAGGGTAACACCCCCCCCCCACCCAAAGTATATATCGGATCTTTTATTTCGTGATTTCACAGAATACACTGTTTATACCAATATTTGTTCATGGTTTGGATGAGGGTTTGCAATAGTAGGCACAGACAATAGTGTGGTGTTATATTTGTGACATAATTCTGAGCGTGCAGTGGAACTTTCACAAGCAAAATCTGGTGTCTGTGTGCACTCGTGCTCGAAACACTCCACGCCCTCGCGCTCAGATCAGTGAAACGCCAAAGATGCCACAATTCACCTCAAAGGCACCTTACTAGAGCGCTGAAAAAGTGCCTCCATTCACAGCATTTTACGGCATAAAAAGCAGCGTTTTGACCACAAGTCATTAAAGCACTGGAAAAAGTGGCGTTTTCAACAATGTAAAAAGTGTAGTATATTAACATGGTACAAAAAACAGCATTTTTAGCTAATAAAACAGCTTTAAAAACGAGTGTTTTACTGCCAGTTGTGTAAAAATAGAGGCAAATTGTGGCACCTTTGGCGTTCCATATTGTGGAGTGTTTCTAGAGCGCACGTAGACAAGACATTTTGCTTGCGAAAGTTCCACTGAGTTTACATTGTGATATACATCGATATCAGGATATGAAATGACATCGGGATATGAGATTTTGGTCGTATCGCACAGCCCTAGTCCTAAGCAGATCATTTTTACAGAAATATAGCGCTGTGCAAAAGTCTTGCGCCACCCCACATTCCTTTATTTTTTGCTTGGAAAAATGATAAAAAATAATTTATATGCAAACAAATGTAAATACTATTCCTCAAGGATTCCATAAAATAATGCAATGCAAGTAGTGGGAAGTTGGTAGCATAACGGTTAAGGCGTTCGCCCCATGATGGGAGGGTCGCCGCTTTGAATCCCAGGACTGGTAAGGATACCACTGAGGTACTCATGAGCAAGGTACTGTCCCCAAGCACTGCTCCCCGGGTGCTGCCCACTGCTCCTTCTTGGATGGGTCAAATGCAGAGATGACATTTGGTTGTAGTGCACTGTGTGCTGTGCTCTGGTGTGTACACAATGACAGTCACTCACTTTCATCAAGAACGCACACTCAAAGCAAAATGTGAAGAAATGAAGGGCAGCTCAAGACTCTTTGCACAGTGCTGTGCCTTAATCTGTAAGCGTAAATCAGATGTGAGCCTGAATCCGACAATTATTGAGAAGAAACATAAGGAACTGAGCTGGGGTATGAGTCTTTATTCTACAAATGTTTGTGCAAAAATGAAAAGGGAACAATTAAATAAATGAGACAGCTAGGAATTAATTCAAACAGATGATACAAAAATAAAAAGGTGAAAAGCATGAGGTCGCAGTCGGAGCACACAAACGCTGAACAGAGGGTCCGATTCTCACCCAGCCACATTCAAACTGCCTACTAACTGGTGTGCACACGATTCAGTCTAAAACCTTCACAATTCACGTGAAGACTGTAATGGGGTGGGAAAAAAAGGTGTAAATGAGTAACTCTCGGTCCTCTTAATCCCACCTGATGGAGACGGACTGAAAAATGTTTAGTAACTGACGCTTAGCGGAGTCGTTTGCGAAAGAGACGTGGTCCAGAGTGAGGAGAACCCAGAAATAAAAAATATCTATTTTATCTCGGGGCCAAAACAAGCTCAGTAACGTTATGTTAGATGAGATTATCCCCCTCTACGTAGTTGTTATTTGGTAACATGTTATAATGCAAGTAAATGCTCTCGTTTTGTTCCTCTTAAAACAGTAATGATGTTAGCCATTTATTTTTTATTTTATCTTTTATTTTTCTTCTTCTTTGCTAGAGAGATGCAGGTATAGTCAAGCATAATGCCCACACAGCCCGATTACTATATCAATGCATAATTACTCTATCGTTAATCCAAAAATGACTAAATAGAAAAATGCACTCATTTTTTAAAGGAAGCGACAAATTAAAAAATGGAGACACTGAGCTTTTTGCTAGAAGCATGAGTTAAAATAATAACAATAATAATAATAATAACAATAATAATAATAATAATAATAATAAGGCGAGCCACCAAAGCCAGTGCAGAAACATTTCCTGGGTGAAAAGGTCACAGCGAGTTTTTCGTGTCAGGACGCTAATCTATGATCTGCGGCATTTTTCTTTCCACCTAAAAACACAAAAGGGAACGTCGTCGTTGTCGTCGGAATAAAACAATCCAAGGAGTTCCAGTAAAATGACGAAAAGAAGCGTTTGCCCGAAGTTATTATTAAGAAATGATTTCCAGAATCATTGTAATCATTAACACATTTTTCATTTTTTTGGCCTCGATAATTCATGCTTTTCTCTGAGCAATGAGTCTTCTCCTGGATAAGAACAACCAAAAAATAAACAGCATTATAAAAAGTAATAAAGCCTAAAACTGGGAGAGGGTCAGTAATCACGTCTATCATATTTACACTACATACAAACCATTTTTTCTCCTTATTCGTGGTCTCTCTTTTTTATTTTTCCCCACCAACTTGCAAGAACTTGCCCATGAAGATCACACCGGGGTCCCGCAAACACTATTTGGCTTTACCGATAACATGTAAGGAGACGCGTTTTCCTTCGATGGAAGAATGTAATGGTGTGGAATACTGGACCGAGACGGCAAGAAATCTGGAAGCTATCGTCATCGTAACGTGCATCGTTATCAGCGTCAGCGTCCCGGTGTGTGTGTGTGTGTGTGTGTGTTGTTTTTTAGGATGCCTCCTCTGCGACGGGGAGGTTTTTGAGGATTTGGGATTGATTTTAGAGGTTGTCTCCGGGTTGGTACTGTGGCTCAGTGGCAGTGAAGTAGTCCTCCAGGAAGGCCTGCAGGTACTCGAAGGTGGGTCGCTCCTCTGGGTCTCGCTTCCAGCACTGCAGCATCAGCTCGTGCAGCGAGATGGGGCAGTCCTGGGGGCACTGCATCCTGTAGCCCCGCTCCACCTGCTCCAGCACCTCCCTGTTGTTCATCCCTAAAATTAAGAACAGAGGTGATTACGATTAGTATGTTGTTTCTTTGTTATTTTCCCTACAAAATAGACTGTGCGGCTTGAACAGCCAATCGCAGAAAGCTGAAATTTGGAAGCTAAGAAGGAATGGTGTGCATCTCAGCATAGGCCGTGGTGATCAGCCTATAATTGGCACGAAGGCAACCGTGTTTTGACACGTTTTTTTTTGGCTGACGCTCAAACCAGGTGATCTAGAGTGAAAGTTCCTGCCTTAGCTGATTCTTTAGCTTAAGCCAACCGTCTTTCTAATAGGAACTATGGACTTTGCATTGAGATTTTGAGCTAATTTTTAAAATATGCTTAACAAACTTTTGTGAACTCCATCTAGGCTAATTAGCAAATTAAGGCAAGTGAGGTGTTAAAAGAACCTGCACATTTAGCCTGATATAGTAACACAAAGCTTTTTTGAGATTTCATGAAGAGGCTCCTAAAATTTGCAAATTAATTGCAGTGAGGCGTGGTTTATTTTGCTTAAAATGTATCTTTGTACTGCTCTGGCCCAGCTAGCATCAATCGCACCAATCGAACAATAGGGGGCGTTATACACGCTAAATGCCTAAATCTCAAGAACCGTAAGTCTGATTTAGCTAAAATTTGCTATAAACAATGTTGCTATTTGAACATTTGCTCTGAAAATGCTACATAAATTTATGCAGCCTAAACCGCAAGTCTCACAAAGCTGAAACTCGGTCAATAACTAGGGATGGTGTGCTGCTTATCGGCCTAGACCTGATGTTGTAACCAAATGTGGCCTCTGCATCTGACCCATCCATGAAAGAGCAGTGGGCAGCTGACACACAGTGCTTGGGGATAGTACCTTGCTCATTAGTACCTCGGTGGTACCTTCACCGGTCCAGGACTTGAACCTGGCGACCCTCTGATCACAGGGACAACTCCCTAACCATTACACTACACTACATAAATAAATATACTCTAATTTGGCCCAAACTTCTCCAGGTACCGATGTTTATCCGTCTGAAGCCTGGTTTATACTTGACATGTTTCTACATATGCTTGTATTCATTCGTCCGCAGGGTTTTGGGATATACAGGTGGTGGCTCGCGTGGAAGTGTAAATCTTACCCGGATAGGGAACACGGCCTTTGGTGACCAGCTCGGTGAGCAGAATTCCAAAAGACCAGACGTCCGATTTGATGGTGAAGCGTCCATACAGAGCAGCTTCGGGGGCCGTCCACTTGATGGGGAACTTGGCACCTGAAATGAATTGTGGGATTGGGGCTGAGTGCTAATGACATTATATATACAGCATATATTACGAATAAAGGTATATTTGACAGCGTACTGTTTAGTTTGTTTGAGCAGAGTAGCTCCTACCTTGCCGAGCCGTGTACTCGTTGTCCTCTATGAGCCGGGCGAGTCCGAAATCTGCGATCTTACACACCAAGTTGTCACCCACAAGAATGTTGGCCGACCGCAGGTCTCGGTGGATGTAGTTCATGCGCTCGATGTACGCCATGCCGGCTGCAACCTGACACACGGCGGGTTAAAAAAAAAACGTTGAAATTCCGATACGGAATACTTTTGTGTTGTGTTTGTAAAAGCTGTTACAAGGTTAGTTCCCACCTGAGCCGCCATGTCCACCAGGTTTGGCAATTTCAGCCCCCGACCTTCACCGTCCTTTAGAAAATCCAGTAAACTCCCTGAAAAGCAAGCATGCAGAAAGCCGTACATACACAACGTAAAGCAAGATTCAAGATTTGGTATACGTACCCTGAATTAGGGCTGTGCGATATGATGAAATTCAGTCTATCGTTTCATATTGTACTCATTTATTTCGTAGTGTCACAAAATACACTGTTTACAGCAATATTTGTTGGTCACACTGCACCTGCAATCGTGTATATATCTCCTTCTCAATTTCAATTTGTACTGTGACTATTTTATTTTATTTTAATTTTAAATTGTATGTATATTTTTAATTATGCCTAATTGCAGTCAGGAGCGGTTCAGGATACATTTCACTGCATTTTGTACTTGTATAACTTGCATGTGACAAAGAATCTTGAATCTTGGTTTGGATGAGGGTTTGCAGTAGTCAACACGGTGCCATGTGGATGTAGGCACAGAGAATACTATGGCGTTATATTTGTGCCTTAATTCTGATCACTTAGTGAAACATTCACAAGCAAAATCTAGTGTCTGTGCGTGCTCAACTCTGCCTACAAGCACGCTCCAAACACACACTCAGATCTATGGAACGCCAAAGGTGCCACAGCTGTAAAAAGCAACATATTACTAGAGTGCTGCAAAAAGTGGCCTGTCAACCAAACACATTATTACATTATTACAATGAGGAGAAATGGCATCTTGGCATTAGTGCCAGCGTTTGAACTAGATACTCATATGTCTTTGAGACGTAGAGATTGGGTGCATGAGATAAACTGTGCGAGGAAACAGCTGGGAGAGTACCACCGATTAAGGGTTTAGTTTTTTGCCTTATTCGAACTGTAAATAAAACCAGAGTACGCTTCTCCAGCTCCTCCAGATACGCCACCATTGTTGTTAGTGAGTTAGTGACGGTGTATGCTCCGCCCCTTCCTCAATTTTGATTGGCTAGCAAGATAGAAGTGACATTGACGAGCCCAGCGCTGTTCAAAAAGTTGAACGGATTTCAACCTGAAGCGCTCCGAGTGCTGTGGTAAAAAACTGTCTCCATTGACGTCTTTCTTCCCCTGAAGGTGCTTAGTGCTCTGGACGCTGAAGCTCATAGGATTTGTATTAAAAATAAGCGCTGCCAGTGAGAGAAAAAAAAAAAAGTGTTTGGTGGACACGGCCCCTGAAGCGCACAAAAAACTGAGTTTGTAACTAAATTAAAAAACATGTTTTACTGTCAACTGCTACTGTCACTACATCTTTCTGAAGAATCACAATGCAGCAAAGATGAAATTTTGAGAATATAATGTAAATGTAAAAACGCAAACCCTTTCCACTGTGGTAATGATCAATAAACTATTAAAAACGTTGAATTTCTCAGAAAATGCACTATATTGTGATATATACTGTATTATCTGCATATGAGATTACTCATATTGGGATGTGAGATTTTGTTCATATCGCACACCCCTAAAACCTATGCGGAAACCACTGTGAAATCTGAGCATAACTGTGGCTTCTCACCTTTGCTCATGTACTCGGTGACAATGTAGATGGGTTCTTCTGACACCACGGCGTACAGCTGCACTAACTTGTCGTGTCGGAGTTTCTTCATGATCTGAGCCTCTTCCAGGAACGACTCCGGAGACATCGTGCCCGGCTTCAGCGTTTTCACTGCCACTTTAGTGGTGCCGTTCCAGGTTCCTGCAAATTCGGGGAGAAGATCGTACTGCATTAGCAGAAAAATGTGATCAACAGTAATTCTGCCACGTTAGTCACTTTCCGTGTTCACAGTTTGAAAAACTTTAGCAAAAGCGCTGCTTTACCGAAGCTGAATGTTCCTAGAGCTTGATATAAAAAGAATAGCAAAGCTGGTGGTTTAAAAATCATTATTAACGATTACTATTCATCAGGAGGCATCTACAATTAATAGTCTTACAAAGCAGATTAAAACATTTACTTTAGCTTTTTATTTAATCATTACTTCTTTCTTTTACTAGTCTTTATTTCCTGTTACTACTTGTAATGTTATTTTCTATTTTCTACCACCTTCAGTTTTCTCTTCGAAACAATCAAAAAGATTTTCTGTTTTAACGGAAGATTGTTGTCATTTTACAAATCAGGATTTGCATTTTTTTGTGCTTTTTAAAACAGAATTCCATTTTATTTTTTCATTATTTACATACACATTTACCGATGTTGCAAATACTCTATGTTGTTTAAAAGTAAGTCATGTTCAGTTTTTTTACTCACATTTCAAAAGAAAATACTTTAACTACATAATAACTTTGCTTACAGTTATCAAACCGTCAGAAGCTCATTGTATACTGTTCATAAGATACATTAATACATATTTATAAACCGTCTCATTATATTTATACCATCATGTATAAATATTTATTTTGTTTAATAAATATTCAATTTATTTCATGTATCAATATTGTCTATATTAGTACTAGGTAGTAGGACTGGGTGATTAATCAAAAATTAATCGAAAACTAGGACTGTGCGATATGACAAATCTCATATCCCGATGTCATTTCATATCCTGATAACAATATATATCACAATATAGTACATTTTCTGTAAAGTCAATGGAACTTTTGCAGCAAAATCTCGTGTCTGTGCGCTCAACTCTGCCTACATGCGCTCAAAACACTCCAATTCTTTGCGCTCATATCTATGGACTTATGTGCCAACAGTGGCAAAATTCACCTTTATTTTTACACAACTGACAGTAAAACGCTGTTTTATTTGTTAAAAACAGCACACTAATATATCGACGTTATTTTATGCCACTGAAAAACGCTCGCGACTTGTGGTCAAACGTCACTTTTTATGCTGTAAAAATGACTGTAAAAGGCAGTCTAGTAAGGTGCCTTTAAGGTGAATTGTGCCACTTTTGGAGTTCCGTAGCTCTGAGTTTGTGCAGTGTTTGGAGTGTGCGTGTAGGCAGAGTTGAGCTGGCACAGACACTAGATTTTGCTTGTGAAAGTTCCACTGAGCGATCAGAATTAAGGCACAAATATAACACCAAAGTATTCTCTGTGCCTACATCCACATGGCGCCGTGTTGACTACTGCAAATCCCCATCCAAACCATCAACAGATATTGCAGCATTTTGTGACACCAATAAAGAAATGATAGAGTATGATATGACACGACAGACGTTTTTATTTTGTCATATCGCACAGCCCAAGTCGAAAACGATATCTAGAACCTCTAATTGATGTAATACTGCCCATGACGATTATTTTGATTATAAAATCTTTCAAATTAAAGATATGCACTCTTTCAATATCCCAGCTTTAATAGTTGAGCACAATATCATTCATAAATAATCATACGTTAACTGAAATCAAAGTAAAATGTTCAATTAATATTGCTTTGAGACCAGCCCTACTCAAGAGAACAGGAAGTAAATGCCTTGTACATATTTTGAACTAGTGGACAAATAAATCTGATTCCGATTCCGACCCACGCTTAAAGATTAACGGACATCGGACCAGGCTTTGCCGTTAAATAAGAGGTAAGATAAATCCTCAAACAAACATCTTGCTCCAGCCCGAGTCAGAGCCGTCACCGAAGGTGTACGTACCCATCCAGACCTCTCCGAACTGGCCGTTCCCCAAGCGTTTGATGAGCTGAAGCGACTCTCGAGGGATTTCCCACACGTCTTTGGTTTTGACGGACAGGTCGGCGAGGCGGGGCATTCCTTTATGGCAGGGAACAATTAAACGACAGCACAGTCCTGCGGCCCTCGCTGAGGAAAACAAAAAAACAGAGAGAGAGAGAGACAGTAAAACAGGCGTCAACCGATTATCGCCGCTCATATTTACTGATTATTGGTCATCCGGGGGTTCCGGAGCTTGTCTTAAGATTTCGGATGTGAGGCGAGGACCAACACACCACAGGACACTCACACAAACAATCACACACACAATTTAGAGTAACCAATCAACCTAAACTGCTCGCTTTTGGACAGTAGGAGGAAACCCACGGCAACATGGGGAGAGCACGCAAACTCCACGCGGAAAGACCCCACTACCCTGGGATCGAACCCAGGACCTTCTTACCTTCCAACCAACGCACCACCGTGACACCCTCAACGAGGAATGTGTCGCTATTTATTTATTCATTCATTCACCACAAGACAGTGACATAAATGGGGCTCGACCAATAATTGCTGCCGATATTTAGCAATTTATGTTTTCGGCATCGGTCATTTTTCAAATGCCTATACAGAACGTCTTGTTATTTATTCATTCACTCGTATATTTGTTGACTTGTTTAGCTGCAATTTGTGTTTGCAACCTTAAGAAAAGTAAAGAAATAAACACATGCTTAAACGCAAAATGATTTTAAATGCACACAAATTTTATGCTAGGAGCTCCCGGTCCTCTCTGTGTTCCAAACCTTGTGAA
The DNA here is from genome assembly GCA_032718565.1 of Distichodus sexfasciatus. Taxonomy (NCBI): domain Eukaryota; kingdom Metazoa; phylum Chordata; class Actinopteri; order Characiformes; family Distichodontidae; genus Distichodus; species Distichodus sexfasciatus. The sequence goes on along the minus strand of JAVGVS010000324.1, from coordinate 240,304 downwards.
ACATTCTCAGAATTAAACATGCCAAAAGCTGAAATGATCTTAAACATATGCAAAAATATGTTGACAGCATACACAGTCCTGCAGCCGTCGCGGTGGAAAATAAAAAAACAATGTTCCATTACTGCAGAAGAGACAGTAAAATAAATTGGGGTTGGCCGTTTATCAACAGCGATATTTAGCAATTTTATCTGTTCATTTTTCTTTTTTTTTAACAGATTATAAAAATAAATTTGTTATTGGTATTTTTTTTAAATACCTACCCGTACCCGTACCCATACCCATACCCGTACCGTATTTCTTCACTTGTATTGCTGCAATTTCTGTCATTATGACATTATGAATTATCCTTAAAAGCAAAATTATTCTAAATGTACACAAAATATGTTGCAGAGAGACAGAGACAGTAACATAAATTGGGGTCAACTGATTATTGATGCTGACATCTAGCAATTATCAGTTTGTTTGTTTTTTAACTTTACAGATAATTACATTAAATAGGTAATAAATATCCTGCTATTTGTTCATTTATTTGTAAGTCGGTTTACTAGTTTAACTTTTAAAAATATGGCAGCAATTTGTTTTGATAATGTTGTTTAAACATTATCAAAAGTTCTCAGTATTAAACATGAAGTGAAATTGTTAAGTGCAAAACAAAAATACAATGTTCAAAATTAGTCCATGCAAACAAAATCTCTAATAATATCCCTAATTGTAATAAAATAACACAGTCCTACAGCCCTCGCTGTGAACAAAATTCACCACGAACCTGTACACCAAAGTGAAGCAGTAAACTAGTTTCCTTGCATACTATATACACTATATTTTTATTTTTTAATTTTACCCATATTTTACTTTAATCTTAATATAATTTGTTTCCTTATTACTGATGCTTATTTTTATATTGTGTTTTTTTGTATTATACGACTATTTATTTGTAAGTCACCTTGAGCTGCATATGTATATAACCCGCTGCATAAGTAAAATTAATGCTCCTAATAAATATAGAATGAACACATGTTTACCAGAATAATGTTGCACCAGCTGCTGCAACGTCTCGAACTGAGCTCTGGTAGTGATGTAATATCCTCCGTTGTCAAGTTTTCGGATCTTGTAGTGTTTCACGTGATCTCCTTTAATGTCGTCCCAGTCCTGTATGGACAAGGAGTACGCTCCTGAAATATTAAGACGGAAAGGTTAATTAAAGTTCCCAATCAGGACACGAACACTTTCATCCCACAGGTATAACACACTTCACTCTTCCTCCAGTGCAAACGACTGGCTCAAGAAGTAAGATAAAGTCGACATCTTTATGGTACATTATTATTTATACTGGAACACTGGAGTTCATCTGCATTATGATGTTACTGCGGTGAGCAATAATATACAGTATTGTTATCCGATTTTTATTTTTCTGGCCACTGCTCTTCCTAGACTTTTTGTGCTGGAAACGTCACTCCAACTCGAAAACGAGCAGTGTGAGAGTTGCTTGTATATGGTTTTGATACGTGCACTCGTTCGCAAGTTCTGTCCATTTTTTCGTCACTTTTTACCTCAAAGACTAACATGAAGCTCAAATTTCATCGCTTCACTGCACAGCTGCCGTTTTTCACACAGACACTAATTTCGACGTGATTTGAATCACATATCTGTAACCGTCATGACCCGTCCTTTTATTCTATCATTTATTTTTCCCCCTAGGAACCCATTTTTTTCTCCCATTACGAATACATGGGATTTGGGACTCGAAAGTAAGGGTTGACCGATTATCGGAGGCCGATATTAGGCATTTCGCCGATTATCGGTATTTAATTTTGACCATCCCCGATATTAAGTAATCACAGCTACTGTGGCTCCGTCTCTTCTCTCTGTGCTGTTTGCTCTCAACTCGCTGCTTTATTTAAAAGTTCCAGTCCACAACAGTCTCTGATCGGCTGTATGTCACATGAGTAGTAGCCAATCAACACTGAAGCCTCACTCACACCAGACTTGAGCTTGGTGTTTGTAAAATTCAAAATTCGGACAGAGATTTTCTTTATTTTGCATATTGGTTATCGGCCCCGTTCACTACCAATAATCGGTATCAATATCGGCCCTGAAAAACCAATATGGGTCGACCTCTACTAGAACGCTTCCCTGTTTTCACATGACAGCCAACACGGTTCTTATGCCACCTCACTGAACACACATCTCAATCTCTGGAAAAAGTCTGGCATTTTCAAATTGGAAAATGTGTAGAAACCCTGTCTAGTGACCTTTAGTGGTTTCACTCTCCCTGATGAGAAATGTGCCTCTTGGGTTCCCATTGGACAGCAGCTGCCTCTCCGCATCCTTACGGCCAAGTTTACCAAAGTACCAACTACAAAAAAAGAAGGTACAATTAGTGCTGTGTAATAAACTTAATCAAAAAATGAGCTGCAGTAGTGTTACCTGACATTGTGTTAAGTATTGTGACCATTGATATGATTAAAAATATTGCGATAATCCTTCTGACCACATCACACAACCCTACCCAGTGCTGGGCGATATAGTTATAAATATGAACAATATTTATCTATATTGATCTTGATATTTTTCATGATGTAGAATTTCACATTTTTAAGCACTTTATACTTTATACTGACCATCTGTTGCTAATTCAAAATAAAATAAATACTAATTATAGCTTTATTTTTTATTATCAGTTAGTACTGCACAATACTTTTTCTATAGCAATAAAACATGTTGTATCACTGGTTGTTATTTTAATTACAACTTGGGTAACCTTTTTCGCATAAAATATAAAGATAAAAAATATATAAGATATAATGAGTATCTTTATTAAATCCATGTAAATTAGGAATTTTGATGGTAAGTATAAACTGCAACAATAATGTGAAATTCTAGACTATGATAAATATCAAGATTGATATCAATATAGAAAAAGAATTGGAATATCTCTGCCTGCTCACACGAAAATTTTAACCAACTAACAAGGTTATTTGCCCCACTTAGTAAATGTGAGCTCACACAAGGGCTGTGTCCCGAGCCGCGTGCTGCCGCACTTAATAGTTTGGTAATTAAGGCACTCTTATCATACTTTTGTGGCGTGTATATGCATGTGGTAGTATGCATCTCAAGACCTAGCCCGGGTTGTAGCTTAACGGCTCTCCACACACTAGGTAGTGCACATGGAGTGTCATACGCGCCTATTTGACTTGGTTCACCACATAGGATGGGAAGTGACTTTTTCTTAAAACGTGGTGCACTACGCTGGAAATGCTACGCCCTCGCTCCACTCTGCTTTCACACTCGCTTGACTTGGTGCTGTGTTAGAAATGTCACTGCACTCGACTCTGTCTTCCTCAATTATCAGCATCAGCAGATATAAGCCTGAAAAACATCGGATATCGGCATCGGCAAATAATTCCCATATCGTGCATCCTTAGATTTAATATACATATTTCATATTTCACTAAACTTAATATATTATTTAAATAACTTCACATTCAGATTTAGTAAAGTTATCAGATTATTCAGTAACGTCTTTACTCAGACTGCAACTTTTAACACAAAACCAAAATCTGAAGCTGGAGTTTTCCAGCCGTTCACTTATCATCATTTTTGTTACGAGCACCCAACTGGAACTCACTCTTCGGCCTGGATGGAATCTACTGGAGCCACGTAATTACTGGGTATGTATCCGGTTCCGCCGGTAGTGAGGGAGCGAGCTTCCCACCAGTCTCCTTCCCTGAAAGACAGAGATAAGAACAAACGTTGCAGTGCAAATACGCTGGATATTGACAGCTGAAGAGAAGAGTGGCCTGGAACGTGCTCTCGAGACTTCATTTGTCAAACTAAATTTGCTGAGCAGAGGAACATGCCGGTAACTGTGGAAGCTTTACGGATGGCAGCTCAGAACATAAACGCTGGTAAATCTGACTGCTGTCCTCTGGGGGATTTCACTAGGGAAGAGTACTGCTGCCATGCTAGGGCTGTTCGATATTATCAAAATATATCAGATGAGGAATTTAAAACGTCTATCGTTTCATATTATACTCTTTCATTTATACTCATGGCGTCACAAAATAAACTGTTTACGATAATATTTGTTGATGGTTTGGATGAGGGTCTGCCGTAGTCACCACAGTGCCACATGTATGTAGACAGAGAATACTACAGTGGTATATTTGTGTCTCAATTCGGAGCAACTCCACTCTGCCTACACACGCGCTCAAAACACTCCGCAAACACTCAGATCTATGGAACGCCAAAGGTGCCGCAATTCTTCTAAAAGTCCATTTCGCCATTCACTGCGTAAAAAGCAATGTTTGACCACAAATAACGAATAACGAAATAACGAAACAAGTTTTAATGAATAAAACTGTACAGGTGTTTTACTGTCAGTCGTGTAACAATATAGGTGAATTGTGGCACACGTAGGCAGAGTTGACGAGATCTATGAAGAACTATATTGTGCATATCGTTATTGGGATATGAAGTGATTTATATCGGGATATGAGATTATCGGGGTAGGACATTTCCAACCACATCTGTTATATTTAAAAAGAAACCGCTGCTCTAAAAATTCTACATTATAAGAACAAAATTGGCGAGCAATTCAGACGTTTCAGACCACATCATAAATCTGACGTAGACTTAAACAAACTTGAGAAAAAACTTAGGATCGGCTTCATATGGCCTTGTTTTTAACCCAGACTCATTTTTTCCACACTTTATATAAAACAACCTGCAAAACCGGAATCAATAATAAAAATGTTTTACTCCATCAAAAAGTACTTATGGGGGGGGAAACATGAAAATATATGTATGATGAAACTGTAATACTTACGTGCTATTGAGAATTTGGAACTTTTCTCCTTTCCTGAAGCTGAGGTCATCCTCTGTCCTTGCCTCGTAGTCATAAAGTGCTACAAAGAGTGTAACTCCTGCAGAACAAACACATAAATATAACGCATCTTAAAGAAACAGGCTCATATTTGGTGTAAAAACCCCACTTCTGTAAATTTGCACTAATGTGATGTTTAAAATATTTTGTACTCTGCGTTCAGAGATTCCTTATTATTTTGATTTGTGTTTATTTTGATTATTTTTGTTTGGATATCCGTCCAGCCCTAGTGTGTCCCTCTCATCAGCTCTTCATTTAAAATAAATATACACCACAATAACACTTATAACACAATAACACAATAGAATTTTTAAAAATAGTCTAAATAACTGACACGGGCGAGATCACATGGATTCTGTGTGTTGGTCTTTATAAACAAAATAATAACCACAGGCAAGATTACGTCAATTAGAGATTCTTTATGCTTCCTTTACGTTTGTAGATTGATCTTCATTCATCCAAATTATCATCATGGCCAAAATTACATTGATCTGAATGTTAGTCTCGATATAAATTTTTTTGCTATTTGTACTTTGATCCATTTTAAGGAAAATAAATACACGTTGACGAGCAAAATCTCTGGTCTTTACGCACTCAGCTCTGCCTGCATGCACAAAAATGTTCAGCTAACTAAACTGGCAATTTGCCTCACTAGGTGAGTGTTCTACTTCACTTAATAGTATGGTAGGTAAGGCGCTCTTAACATGCTTTTCTATGTGGTAGTATGCATCTCAGGAAATAGCTGGGGTTGTAGCTTAACCGCTGTGTACGCACTAGGTAGTGCACATGGAGTGCCACACGCATCCTATATTTGACTTGGTGCACCACATAGGGCGGGAAGTGACTTTTCCTTAGAATGTTGTGCACTACGCTGGAAATGCTCCGCCTTCGCGCCACTCTGCTTTCATGCTCGCTTGACTTGGAGCTGTTAGAAATGTCAGAACTACAGCGCTATTTTTGTGCCAAAATTCTGAGCGTGCAGTTGAACATTTGTGAGCAAAATATCTTGTCTTTACACACTCAACTCTTTCTTATTAATCGGCACTGGTACCGGCAGATATAAGCATGAAAAACACTGGATATCGGCATCGACCACTAATTCCCTAATCGTGCATCTGTAGTTAATTTATAATAAATATTCACCAAAAACTAGCATTTGAGGTTCTAATACACACTATATAACATTGTAGTTTCTGAATGACACTTATTATTCATTTTCAATTCATCTCCCAGCCAGTGTCCGGGTGTAACAGTGATTTCTGGGAGTCGGACCTGTCCCACCCCGGGAGCGGAGTGTTCCGGAATGAGAGGAGGAGTTGACTCCGCCAAAGACGGTCACCCCTTGGCTGACAGGAGCGTGGAAGTTGTTGTAGTTGGGGATGGCGGTGACCCCGAAGCTGGGGTAGTGTTGGGGCGTGGGGTCGGCGCCATAGTGGTAGCCAGTGTGCTGCGAGACGCTGGTCTCTCGCTCGTCGCGGAGTTTAGTTGCCTCTTTGTCTTTACATTGTACACAGCCCATTATCTATATTCTGGAAAACAAATTACAATGCTCCATTATTTGTCAGTGATACACTATTTATAAAAATATATGTTCAATGAGTTAAGGTCGCATGATTTCTGGTTTTTAACATGGCTCCGGACACACGTAGCTGGATATGTATAATAAACGGGTTCATGTGTACAAAGTTATGTTTGAAAACAGAGGAGAAAAAATATCCGTTTTTATAAATACCCGACTACGTGTGTACGGGGCATAATTGACCTTTTTTTTTCAGTGACGTTGCTACAATAAAAAAATTTCAGTAATAATAAAAATACTTTTCTTTTATTAGTTTTCAGTTTTACAATCTGAGTTTTTAAGTCAAATCACAGAAATGAATGAATGTAAAGACGTGAGACTTAAAATGCACAAAACATAGTGTTGTAACTACAGCGATGTTTAAGACTTTAAGAACTAAGTGCTAAGTAAGCACATATAAAGCATATATGAAGCTTTACCTTTTTGAATTAAACAAACATTAAGTAACATTTTACTAGAAAACTTCAGCTGAAATAGTAAAAGTTGCCATATATATGTTGGACCAAAACAAACATGTTGAATTAAAACATACTGGTAGCAACTTCACTGTTAGAAAAATGGTTTGACACGTCATGTTAACATTTTATTTAATTCAACTTATAACAATAATGTATGCAAGTCTTGGAAATGAAAATGTGAAGATGCCAGATTAATTTAAAACTACATTGTAACTACAGTTGTGTTTAGGAGCCACATACACCGAAAAAAAATCCCGCCTGGGTCAACCACTGCCAAAGAGTTTCCAGGAGAAACACCAGGAGAAGTTTAAATTGTTACAACTCATTATTTTTACTCTAGTTTTAACATTGCGTTGCTCTCTGTAAAAAATCTCTGTTTGCTGGTTTAATTATGTATATTGCCGTCAATTTTGCTAATTTTAACACGCAAGCTGGCGTATGGCATACTGACACATTAACTCTTACATGCTGTCAAATACATTAGTTGAAATTGCAAATGAGAGAAGAATGTTATTAAATTGTTTAGCAAAATGATAACACACCAGCGAATCTCAAAAATTTGAATTAGAAAAAGGTCATTTAATTCATAAAGGTAAATGTTCACTGATTCACTGCCTTTTTGGTATTTCATGTTGATTATGGCCGACAGCAACAGCAATTTACTAAACCCAAAATGAGACATTCTAATCATCTGAAATACTGTACTTCTGTTTTCAGGCGCTTTCAGCCTTAATTGTCAAAATAAAAAAAAGGCAATGATCTTTTCACAATATTTGAACTTTTATAAACCTTATTTACACAATTAATTACAAATATTTTACCACTGTGCGCACGCACACACACACACACACACACACACATACATACACACACACACACACATATATATATATATATATACTTTTGTGCTTATTACTATGACTACAGGTCTAAAACATGAGGATGGAAATGAAAGGCGTGTAGAAAGAAAACTCTAACAGATGTCTATTAAACATACCACAGCGAGGACTGGGGTACCACAGTGGAGGATTTGCATTCCATTCAATTAAAGATGGAGTGAAAACATCTATGATTGGCTCCTTTGAAAACCAGGCTTGAGTGGAAGAAAAAAAGAAAGTAGTCAACTTCTCCATTTTAAGAAGCAGCAAATTTGCACTTCAGTGGCAAACTCTACTGTTTAAAACATTTTCTACATGATGTTCCTATGTTTTCTGTCTGTCATACAGTGTCTACAAAATAATTTAATTGCTTGGTTTTTGCACAAGACTCTAATAAAGTCCTGTTTTAATGTGGTTGCCTCATAAAGCATGAGGGTCTAAATATAAGATTTCTTGAACTTTACAGTTTTTCATTAATAATCGAACATCGACTGCATGAGTACCTAATCTAGTCGAACGTGGTTGGCATTTAAATGAAAATACAACAACATGGTTGTTGCTTTTGCACCGCCTTTTTGTACTTTTAGCTCTACGTTTGTGCAGTTAGATCATTTTCCATAACTTTACATTTCACTGCATGTTACACAGCTATGTATGTGACTATTAAGGAAATCTAATCCAAGCCAAAAACATGTCTCTCTGACATACTTCACTTTGAAAAATATTACGAAAGTTTGATAACTAGAAAACATGAAAACCACACATTTGAAAGGCTTAAAATCACTACAGACTTGTCTTGGAAAACGCAGCCATTTAGAAATGAGTCAGCCTTGAAAGTAGCTTCTTTAAAAAATAAACATGTTGTGATGTAGTTCCAATATGGCCTACAGTCTTCAATTATGCACAATGAAGGGTTAGAATGACAACACAGCTGAGATATAAACCCTTCTGCACAACATCACATTCACTTCGGACTGCCATTTTTATCATCCCCCAACATTCCCAACCAACAGTAGTCCTTTCATAGGCCTTTATTAGGGATGCACCGATCTGATACTGACATCGGTCCAATATTGACTCAAATAGCTGGAATGGGTTTCAATAACAATGGCTAGATCTGTTTGGCCAACATATTCCATTAAACTGCATGTTGTAAACGACAGCTTGTGATTTAACGTGCAACGTCTTTTTCATTTAATAATCATTGTTACTACTGTTTCAATAAAATACAATTCAGTAAAGATAGATATTTAGATATTTGTTTCATTTATTTTCATTTTACAAAACTCATTTATAAGCTGAAATTTGGTCTTAAAAAACTATTTACACAGTTTTCATGAAGACTCACCAATGTTTTCATATTTCTGATTTGTTCTTAGGAAAGAACAGAATCCATAAACCGTGAAGAGCTCACTTACGCTTGAAAGTACACTCCCAAATTAAAGCCATTAACTTATTGGGATTCTTCTATTTTACATTTGCATATTATACTATTATATAGTAATAGGAACACATTAAAGACAAAACTTGAATGACCCCTAAGTTTTAAGCCCAGTCTTGACATGGCCTTACTTAAATGATGAAAAGAACTGGGCTAATTCACCACTATTTTCTTTAGTTTTTCTTAAATGTGTATACATACTTTAAACAGTCTTAATTTTTAACAAGTGTAGAATTGAGGAAAACCCAATAAGCTAATGTTTTGCACAAACAGACACAATAAAATGTGTAAGAGTGCTTTTTGCAGGACAATTTTTAGAGCTCACCTAAGTAAAAAACTCACATAAGAAAACATTGCTTAGTCAGAATCTTACTGAAAAGTGAGTTAAGAACATATTTCTTAAGAGCTGTTGGTGAATGAGGCCCAATGATCACAGACTTTTAAACATTAGTGAGACACACTGCTTATTAATTAAACTATTGGATCAGCACTCAGAATCGGCCTATATAAATATATAAAAGCCCAGTTACCAGTATCCGTACCGAGCTTAAAATGAAAATAGAATCGTAACATCCCTTAATATTAATTGTCCTTTTCTTAACACACCAATTCATGCTTCAGCAGCTTGCGCCTTGGGAGACACAAAGTAACCTGTCAACATCGCGAAGGCGAAAAACAACGTAGTGCAGGGGAAAAAAGGCGAAAATCGACCATAAAGTAACATCTCGAACCACGGTACTGAAGAGTTTATTAGAGCTTTAATATGTGTGAAAAGATTCATAACACTCGAGCACCGACGTGCAATTGGCGACAGAGGCCTTATTCTTCCCAATTGTCTCCATGAGGCCATTTCTGCTGCGCATCAATCCGTGCTGCAAGAGAACAGCGCAGAGCTGCACTGAGGAACATCTCAACGTCCTCTACGGATAAACCATTTCCATCACTCCCAGGCAAAGCCACGATGTGATTTTTTTCCCCCATTCCAAGCCTCTCCCCGAAGAAGAAAACGTCTTCAATAAGCTTATTTCCCCCTCAACCATCATAAACCGCCGCGCTGCCGCCGCCATCACCCGGTGTTTTTAATCAGCAACAATTTTCTACACAAAACAAATTGGTTGCGCCAAGTGCATTAAACGAGTCGCTATAAACGCTTACCGAGCCAGAATCCGTCTTTTTTCTATTTCGCTGTTATGGATCCGTTGGCGATGGCTCATTGGAAGATATGTTTCGTCCTCCCCCACTTTTCCCTTCGGTGAAATTTATGAAAATAACAACATTAGCCGAGGCGGCTCGCTCAGCTCGAGCTGCTGCTCCTGTCGCCAAATGGAACAGATGATGGCGTTGGGGAGGCGGGACGTCGGCGGACCGGAGTCTGTGATCGACAGGCGGGTTGGCCAATCGCGAATGGGGAAGGGCGCCCGCTTGGACCAATCCGGGAGTGGAGAAGAGGCGCGCGTGCGTGCGTTCGGCTGCAGCGTCTCCACCGCGGTCCTCGCCCAGATTTCCCACTGTTGTGTCGAACGTCACAGAAAAGAAGAGGTCGATGTGTGTAGTTTTTCATTAATTCACTGGCTTAACTTACGCCTGTTTCTTAATTTGTACATCGTTAGATCCGTATTTCACTATTTATGTTAGTAGATGTGTTTATATATACATACACACGCATGTGTTTGTGCATGTGTGTAGGTACGTATGTTGACTTGTATAGTATCGCTACATCACTCATTCTAATTTGTACACTACTAGATCAGTATTTCTCTATATATAGCCCGCCCCAGCCACTAAACAATAAAGCAAATGTGTGTCACAATACACTTCAATATACTTCATTGCATTTACATTAAGAATAGTCCTCGCCCAATTCCCAACTGTTGTGGCGGGATTTATATTACCTATAGACATAGTATATGTGTTTGTATGTATATGCTGTATATGTTTTGAACTTTACAGCTTTAGCACCAACCACCAAAGCAAATTCCTTGCATCTGACAACCTACTTACCCTTAAACTTTATTCTGATTCTGATCAAATACGTACATGGACATAAAGATCAGTCCTTGCATTATTTCCAACTGTTGTGTCAAACAACTTCACTGCAGACCGGCGCTTCTGGTAGGAGTTGGCCTGAGGGATGAAATGGTCGACATGTATAGTTTTATATTACAATAATTATTGTTTTTGAATTTTATTTATATTATTTACATTTGTCACTGATAACCGTTGCTGGCCGCCAGGGGGCGTTTCGATTAGGAATGATAGGGGATGTTGATAAAACACATTTACTGTATATTTTACAATTAGTATTTTATATGCATATACAGTATATTATATTACATTACAGTAATGTTTCTTTAACTTAATCTGTTTGGCAGTTTCGATTTTAATTCAATTTGCTTAGAAAAGAATCACGGTGCCTTTCGCTACTTGTACTTGTATAAACATATATGTGAAGAAAAAAAAATAAAATTAAGGATCTTGATAATATAGTAGCATATATTTTAAATATTGTCGATTTCAGTTTTCACATCCATTACATATAGAATGTATCATTTTTCATGCATTTTTCTTTTTAAAATGTAATATCTTTTTCAACGTTAATCACTGATGGGAGAGGCGTATCAGGTAGACTTTATTACTTAATAAAAGTATAGGGTAATAGTAACGTCGATTTATTGTTTATTATTGATTTTTCAAATAATTAACATTTAGGCTCGTTGAGTGTGCTACTTTACCTAGATTTTAATTCTAGTCTGTGAGTTTAAGAAGTCTCATTCCATCATAGCTACTTGAAATAGGCTTCCATATATAATATAAACTGAACGGCGTTGGTGTACAATTACATAGAATCATGTCGGATCGGAAATAATGTTATTAAATATTAAGCTTACGAAAAACCATGTAAATACAAATGGTCGACTCGTTATTTTCCATTGTAGTCGAGTTGGTGACGTTTTGTAAAGTTATTGGCTATCAGCAAATTGAAGCTTTCAAAATGGCTGGTAGCCAAAAACACTAAAAGCTAACACTTTACAGACTGCAAACAATCTAGTCAGAGTTGTGTTTTCAAACAGTATTTTACACTGCATTTCCATAGTCAGACTCCTTAACATATGACGTAGTCATACTGCTTAATTAGCAGATCATTGTAAATGTTAATGAGCTCAGCATCCATTTTGTTTGGTCATTTCCAACTTAAGTGCCAGTTCCCATGTTTTAAATGATGAATGTGAATTCAGTAATGGAGATATAATGGTCAGATCACACTCCCGCAGTATACCTTCAATCAGACAGAATCCTTTGTGAGTATTTGCTGTACTTTCCCTATATTGTGCGTTTGACACTGGAATTAAGTCCCATTCTGCAAAATATATATTATAGTTATTATATAGAAAATACATTCCTGCAATCATTGCCCAACAGTAGCTCGGATCTGGTTTCACGATGTTCCGTTTTCTTACCTACATAGTGGTATTACTGTGTAGGCCCAGTTAAAATAACTCAAATGTGCCCCACAGGACTAATTTAATACTACCAACCGAGCACCATATAGTTCCAGTTTAAAAGGCCCAGACAGACCCCATTTAAAGTTCCTGCTGAACTCCATCACAATTCACCTAGACCAACACACAGGGGATTCCTGTTTATATGAATGCCACATGAAAATGTTGGCTGGAATGGCCATATCAGATTATCTTAATTAAATTCTAAAAAATAAAATGGCAGTCCCTTCATATTGACCTAAAACTAATGTCCACTTCAGCAGCCAGAATTGTGAAAATATGAAGGATATGTTATTTAAAAAACAGTCAATAGCTTTGGAATTTTGAAGATTTAATCTTACCAAAACAGGGTCAATCAGGTGGGAATAGATTGTGCTTCATCTTGCTAGGTTATATGACCAGGTTCTGGGTTATGACATATAGTATTTATTAGGAATTTATCACAATGTAATGTGAAATATGGTAAGTAGAATTAATAGAAGGTTGGATAAGCATGTTAAGAGTCGCTTTCAGACTTTAAAAATGAAGTACACAAGGTAGTAAATCTTTTATACGTGCAAGTGTTATTATTCTCTGTCTGTCTGTCTGTCTGTCTGTCTGTGCAAGTGTTATTATTCTCTGTCTGTCTGTCTGTCTGTCTCTCTCTCACTCTCTCTCTCTCTCTCTCTCTCTCTCTCTCTCTCTCTTAGATAAGTAAGCCTGTGTTGGTGAAGCTGGTGCAAGCAGTTGCCATGGTAATCTGAGACAGTCCAATAATACAAGCCCACTGTGGCAGACTACATATGGACTGAAAACAGCTCCGTCTAGAGATGACAATAAAACATTATTGAATCTAGGTCACTAGGGTTCCTTAGAACAGCAACGTCATGAATACAATGAGCTTACAGCAGAGAGCGATGAACAGACTCTTTACGATTATTATGTCAATAACAGCATTAAATACTGCCATTACAAGATACTGTTAAGATTCACAGTTTAAGATTCAAGATTCTTTATTTGTCACATTCACAGTTATATAAGTACAACACATAATGATTTCTTCCTGAGACTGTTACAGATTCTGCAACATTAAGTTATATGGGATAAATAATAAGTACTATCAAATAATAAGGGATATTCTTATGACATTTTATTAGTTATTAAAACTCACCAGTAAAGGCATTAGATTTCTTAAAAAAAGAAAACCCTAATTTTCTTTATTTGTCACATACATAGGTACACAAACAAAACATGTACTGAAATGTATGTTGATCGTTCTTAAAACAGTGCAAATAATAGTAGAATTTTAGAAAATTTGATATCACCTTAACTTAAAGAAGTTACTTAATATGCTAAGTTACTTATTGTAAGAAGTTACAATAAGCTAAAACTAAAAGAATAAAAAAATATATAGAATAATATATGCCTCGAAATAAAGGTTTATACCATAAGCAGTGGTTGTATGTGTGTATATTATGAAAATTGTGGTCCTGGTCAAGAAGTCTTATGGTATGACGATGGAAGCTCCTTCTGAGCATCTCTGTTTTCACCATAATACTCCTGCTTGGACCTTAGGGGATATTATGGTCTAACTAGACTATAAAATGTTAATTTAACCCTGCATATTTTTTTTTACAAATATCCTGTAAATGTAATAAAGATCGCTGAGTTTTGCGCCTGTTTCACTAGTTGCTGTCTCGCATCCTCTCTCCCCCTCAACACTGATGCTCCGCCCCACGCTTTCAATCAGACTTCTGATTGGCTCACGCCGCTTTTCAATGCGGTGACGAAACTTCGGGCGTTGTACAATCGCATCTCATTAACAAAAGAAGCTTTTTCATTATCTTTATCTTCTATAGCCTGTAATTATTTTTTTCCGCAGATATTTATTTTAATTCCTTCGCGGGTGAAGTCTGACTCCGGGGCTTGTGTTCTTAAGCCCTTTGCGCGGAAATTTCTTTCTTTGCAAAAAGAGAGAGGCGGTTTTTCCTTTTCGGTATCGCACACAGGGAGAAGAAGGAGCTCACGGTCTTTGTTCATTCATTTGATCCGCTCGGATTCTTTGTCGCGAGTGAAAGCATGGGAGCGCAAATCGCCAAAAACGGTGCAAAAGACGAAACCGCCGCCGAAAAACCCGCCGAGCAAGCGGCCAAATCGAACGGGCAGGTAACACATAAACTCACAAAACAGTGTTTTACATCGTGCAAGGGGGTGGAATTCGGCTGTCGAGCAAAAAGAATGAAGAAAGAGCGCTGTGGGAAGAACAATGAAAATTCGGCAGATCAACAAAGGGCACAAACCTTCCCCCCATAAAATATTAGTAGCGTGTTCGGAGTTTTTTAAAAACGCAATGCAATGTGTTTGAAATAATACTGCAACAAAATATCATATTTGCTGTTGCGCGACTTAGAATGTGCATCCGTTTACTAATGTGCAAAATGTTTTCTCAGACGATATATATATCTATTTTTTTAATTAGACCAGTCTTAGCTTCTTTCTTTCAGTGCGTTTCTGAGCCCCAGACCCTTTTTCTTTCAAAAACTGTTAAAGCGGGAACACGACTGTAGGATTGTCAGTGTGTCGTGCAAAGCCATGCCTTTGAAGCCACCACGCCTTTATTTTCAGTTAGAAATAATTTAAAAATGCACGAAAAATGTGAGAAATGCAGAGTAAAGCAGTACGTATTTTATTTTAATTTTTAAAAAAATACTTGGCATTTATTTAACTTGTAATGCACGACGCTGTGTTATGGCACACACTAGGTTTTTTGGGTATAAAGCAGCTTGTGCTGATCACACCGTCCATCTTGCTTTGCCAACCCAGACAGAAACACCCACCACATCCAGACAAAGTACATGTTTTTGCTTCACCCACGTGGCAGGCAAATATGCTGGCACACACTAGATCTATGATCTTTTGGAATTTCCTAAGAGATCTTTTGGCAATATTTACCTGACAATACACAGTTGCTGCTGCACTTAATGCATTTTACATTCAAAAACATGTAAGGCATTTTAGCAGATGCATGTTTCCAGAGCAACCGGCATTTCCAAATTAGAGGGACCAGTTCCATTCTCTATTGAGTAAACTGGGGCCAAGGCTCTTGCTCAGGATCCCGATTCAAGATTCTTTATGACATGTTGTACTTGTCTAACTAGGTAAGTGACAAATTACGAATCTTGAATTGAGACCTTGAGCAAGATTAAAGATTCTTTGTCACATAGTTAGACAAGTAGCCTAATTGTTCCTAAGACTGTGCAAACTAAATAAAATGTTAGAAAAGAGAGATTAAAAGTTAAAAAACCTTTATAAGAAACTAAGACTAAAAAATATTAAGTAAATCTGTTCCTATTTGCTCCTTAATGTTGGTAGGGCAGGAGGTAGGAGACAAAAAAAAATTTTGGTTTGTTGTATGGCTGGGCAATAATGTAAAATCAATATCATGATTAATTCATTATTTTACCTTAACTGAGTTTATTTAGTTATCATAGTTTTCTAACAAAGTTTGTATTATAGATATGCTCAACTACTAAAGTAATAAACTATTGAACTATTATTCTAATGAAAGATTGCCTATCTTTGTGATTTTAAAATAACAGAAGGAAACACACAAATGTAGTGGCAGACTTGACAGGATGGAGTCACATAACACACATCGTAGTATGTTTTTTAGGGGACAGTACATATACACTCACTAGGGAAAGTATTAAAAGAATTTTGGAGGAAAAAGAAAAGAAATAATTGTCATGGGAAAGATTACATTGCTTAGAGGCTCTTAATATCGGCTTTGATTCATTTTCGATGAACTGCCCAGCCGTAGCACCTATATGTTCCTTAAAAGAGCCAAATCTTGCCACCACAACCTTACTTTTATTTCTTTTAGTTGTCTCATGCCTCATGGACTATTCCCCCCCCCCATCCTTTTCAGGAAAACGGACATGCCAAATCAAACGGGAACGCCTCCCCGAATGGAGATGGAGCTGGAGCTGGTGAGGAGGTCCAGGCTAACAGCAAGGAGGATGCGGTGAAGACCGAAGACGGTGCGGTGGAGAAAGCTGAAGGAGACGGCGAAGTTGCACCAGTGGCAAACGGGGAAGATTCTGCCAAATCGGAAGAGAACGGCGGCACAGCCTCCGGCAGTGGCGAACCAGCCAAACAGAAGAAACGTTTCTCCTTTAAGAAGCCCTTCAAACTCAGTGGTTTCTCCTTTAAGAAGAATGCCAAAAAAGAACCAGCAGCCGAGGAAGCTGCTGCTGCTGCTGCTGATGATGATGATGCTGTTGCTGCTCCTACGGCAACAGAGGAGAGCAAAGAGAAAGCTCCGGAAGCTGAAACGGAGGAAGCCAAGCCTGAAGCCTCTGGTGACGAAGGAGAGAAGGTAGAAGCTGAAAAGGAGCCGAAGAAAGCTGATGAGCCAACAGCCGATAAAGAGGAGGAGAAAAAGGAGAAGGAAGCCGAGGAAAAGCCTGCTGAGGAAGAGCCGAAACCTGCCGACAGCTCGGACGCCCAGCCGGCCTCCGCTGAGTAAACGGGGCGAAGGAAGAAGCTGAAGAGCCTCTTTTTAAATGAAGTAATAAGGAGCACAACCACAGAGGATTTGTACAAAAAAACAGTGACCTTTCAAAGCCGTCCGATTTACCTGCAAAAATCACTTCTTCATCGTCATCCTCTCCTACTCCATCCAGTGTGTTGCTGTGGAGCTCCTGTCATCGTGGAAGGGGAATGGATGATGCTTTGTTTGGGAGAATGAAGGGCACCAAACTAAAATGTAGTGTTTGTTACAGTATTGCGTGTGGATGTGTGCATAAGTGTGTGATGCAGTATTTTTTTTTTACCTTATTACGAGTCGACCGTTTTTAGCGTGATTAAAAATTTAAATGAGTAGATGAAGTCATTTGGTGCCATAAGCTTAGGTTTCATGTACTAGGAACGAAAGGAACAAAAAGGGAAATTTGGCATGTGGATAATTCACAGATCGAATTGTTATTTGTCTTAATGTCTGTATTCTTCACATCGAAATGGGTGCTCAAACTTTCACCAGCTGCACAATTCAGATCCAGCAGCACTGTGTGGTTGGATTAGGCTTTGTCATGTCTTGTTTTATTTGTTTTTTAACTTTTACAGTGCTGTAGATGATGTTGGAATCCTCCCAGACCTACTTCTTTTCTAACAAAGTGGTGTAGATTGATTTTTTTTTGACCTGTGATGACTAAAACGGTTAGTTATTTTTCCTTTCCCTTAGTGTGCTGTGCAAGTGTATGGAAAAACTGCCAGTGCAACAAATAGAATATGGTTTTCTGTAAATATTCAAGCTCAAGCTGTCACTACTTGATTTTTAAATGGAATGTAAAACTTTGCATACAGAATTATGATTAATTCAACTCAATTTCAAGGGGCACAGAAAGCAAAAATAAAGGATTTAAAAGAATACCCTTTGTGTCTTGTTTGCTGAGTTGAGCGGTTTTACAGTGATCAAAGCAATAAAGGTGGGATTTCTAGACGTCTTTTCTAAATTGCAGTGGTGAAGATGATTCAACACTGAAAATCCCTTTTGTCTTTAAGGCCTCAGCTGGATCTCGGAGATCCTGCTGTAGAGAAAATAAAGATGCATTGCTCACAGACAAATGTATTGAGATAATTATAAGATGCTCCAAAAGCAACACTTTGCACATTGAGGAAAAATACAAAATCTTGCTTTGAAGCTGGATATGTATAACCTTTGGCCTGAAGATTATAAGAGGGGGTTAAATAAAAGAGTCTGTATTAAAAAGTTTTCTGCAATGTAATTGCAATTAGTAATTAGGCATGATAATTATTTTAATAGCAGGACCCAAACACAAACTGTTGATAAATGTCCTTAAACATGATGGAGCTCATTCTTTTATTTTACATAGCAGTCTCTTAAATCTGAAAAAGCCCCAGCTGTTCATTAGGATGGTGTTTGTACTGCAGCACCATCGTGTGGCCTTAATGATTAAGCCACTGAAGACTTCCAGAGTCAGATTTGGAATCAGAACCAGATTTATTTACCTTTTAGGTCAGAAAAACTTACAAGGAATTTGTTTCCAGTTGTTAGTGTTTTTTTAACCTAATACAGACAATATGGATACATGATACATTTCTGACAAACACATATCTGCTTCTTCTTGAAATGACATAGTCTTGCATTTTAACTTAACCAACACAAGAATAATGCTAAGATCTTGAATGGACATCTTTAAAAATCCAGTAGGTAAAATGTCAGAATTTGTCAGAGAAGGAAGGGCGTGACTGTGGGCAAATGTGGGCAAAGTAGCTAACTTCATTACTTAAGTGAAAGTACCGATATCACTAGTCAAATGTTTCTTCAAAACAAGTGAGAAGTCGTACAGTCAAATTTTTTACTTAAGTTAAAGTACTGAAGTACTTGTTTAAAAAACACAAGTATTAAAAGTACATCTTTCACTGCATTGTTGCCACAACACTTACAATATCTAATGCCTCTGACTAGCTTGTAGAACCTGTAGAAGAAGGAATTGGCAAAATTTTACATGGGGAACCAGTCATTTTTATTCATTGTAAGACCACACACCACCACTAAACAGCATGGTAGTATGTACTAAAGTGTGTGAACTTACAGTTTGTTTGCACCACCACACTCAAAAGAGGGATCCTAAGAAGTTCCTATAGCGTTGAATCCTCTTTGGTTATACGCGATCTCGAAGGGTCGTCAAAAGTTCAGAAGAAACACAAGCTCATTATGACTCAGCAGATCATGACTCGGCAGAACAAACAATACATTTCCACTTGTACACACACAGGAATGAATTTTGAACTTTGAAAATAAATATTTGCCACTCTGGTTGCCTTGGAAGTGCTTTCATTCTCATCACAAGCCACGTATACTTTGTTCTATGAAAAACAAACAATTCAGCTGGTGATTTGGGAATACTGACTCAAGTGACTCGCACACCTAAATCAGTTTAGTGAGTGACTCAGAGGGAGCCGAATCCTAAGTGTGTACACTTATACAGTATATGTGTATGCTAATAGGGAGGACAGTGCAATACTGTCTGACCTTGGTTTTATAGCAACAGTCTACAGGCGTGATGTAACCCTACTGATTACTGACAGGCTGTTACCTGTCAAACACAATCATGTTTTAGAAAAGAGGGAATAACATCCACTTCATCCACAGATTTGAAAGTAACGAGTAACGAGAACCTTGATAGAAAGTACAGTACTCAAGTAAATGTGCTTTGTTACTGTCCATCTCTGGCTGGGGCAGTTGCATTTATCTTTAATGAATGCTACATTTCGTGTCTTGTGTTAAATGATATATACTTATTTGATATAAAAACTTCAAGTTTCAAGACATTTTTTATTAATCACATACACAGTTATTCAAGTGCAATGTAGTGAAGTGAAATGTGTCTTGACTTCTTCCTAAGACAATGCAATTTTTTTTTGATTGAAGCATTTTATTTGTATTTATAATATTCAGTATATAGACAGTACAAGAACATGCCCTTAATACCATGAATATTCTTCCATTCCCCATAATGCAAAGTATTCTTAATCCAGTAGCCATGTGTTGGAGGTAACGACTCCTTCCAACTACACAGAATAAATCTTCTGGGATGGAGGGATGGGCCACCAAAGACTTTGGAGCTCTCAAAAATTGAATGCCAGAAATTTGATCACTTTAGGCAAGTCTAAAACATATGGAGTAGTGAAGATGGGAGCTGTCTGCATCAGTACACATGAAACTATGCAAATTTAGATAGGTAATAATAATGACCTAAAAATCAACTATGAAGACTGTTATGGCCAAAACATGCAATATTAGTATCATAGACCTGGCCTGAAACCCACTAAACATTTGTGCAATAAAAACAATGGCAAACACTCAATCACCCCTGGTAAAGGTACCACTGAGGTACACATGAGCATGGTACCACCTCAGGGGCTGATAGAGCTGTCTACTGCCAGATGGGTCAAATGCAGAGGTCACATTTGTTTGTGGTGCACTATGTGCTGTGCTCACAATGACAAATAATCACTCACTATCACTTTCAATAATATGAACATATACTCGCTGAGCATTTTAACAGACTTCTACCTATTAGAACTAGCAAGTATACGGTGCATAAATCCTGTACATTGCTTAATGGCTGAATTCTATGAGTTGGCCTGTAGCTATGAGTACTAGCTCTTTCTAATGATAAGTCAGTACATGTGAATCATGGGTATTTTTAACACTTCTCCATATATTATGTAACCTTGTATTTATGGATAATTGACAGATTCCAAGCATGTGTTTTCTTGCACCAGAGGTTTGTGCTATAAAAACTCTGGGTTGAGGTTAGAGTTTATTCTAGATGTGGCATTTTTGTGTGAGGCCTCTTTTAGATGTCATAACACAACCAAAATATTGTTTCAATGCAAACCATATCACATGAATAGAAAATGTCAAATACATTGTACAGGAAATTGAAGCAGAAATAATGAAACATGATTAAAGTGACCATGTTTTACTACACAATACTAGCCCCATACAATAATGATAATGCTGTCATGGTGCAGTGGGAGGAAGGAGGTGAGGACACTGTTGCAGGCAGAACTGAGAGTTTATTTAAGGGAACAGGCAGGGTGAACACAATGTTGGCCAAAAAATGGGGGGAAAAAAACAATAGAACTGAAGCAATCAAAACCAGGGCAAAAATGGATGCAAAAACGGGGGAAAAGACAAAAGGCAGAGCAAAAAAGCACAGAAAAAACAGGAATAAAGAACAAATGAAAGATGGGGCTCATGCTCCCAGTACTTCTTGAAAGCTGAACAGAAGAATCCTCCAAGGGTAAATGGAAAGAGCAATCTCCTGATGCTCCAAGACCCACAAGGTGAAACTGAAACGATCCAGGCACACTCCAGCCCGACCAGACAGGGGTGTACTGGGAGATACAAGCCTGAGGAGAAATACAAGAGGGAGGTGAATGACATGAGGAAGATCCAAACAAAACAAGGTCCAACAAATCCATGGGGCAAAACAGGACGGGAACAAAAGTATCAAAAGAAAGACGGTGCTCGTGCTCCCAGCTTATGGTACGGTTGCCAGAGGACTCCTCCGTGAGGAAACAGAAAGAGGAATCTCCTGATGCTCTAAGACCCACGAGGCTAAACAAAAGCGATCCAGGCCCTGGAGAAACTTGGCAGCCTGACCAGATGGGGGGTTTTGCTGGGAGACACGAGCCTAAGGAAAAAACACACCAAACATGGGTGAGGGGTAAACACTAAGCAGAAACTGAATGTAACAAAATCACAAACCAAACGTAAATTCACCACACATAGTATGAGGGAGACAGACTCAGGGAAACAGGGTCAAGCTGGATTAAATAAAACCACACAACTCAACAAAGGAGCGCTTGCACCAATTCCAAACTCAAGGCAAACGAGACACAGGTGAAAGTAATAATAAGCGCGGGGGGTGTTCTAAACAGACACTGACCTACTAGGTAGGGAGCACGCAGTGCAGACAACATACACGGAAGTGGGGTGCGCTCTAAACAGAGAGTGAGCTACTCACAAGGGCACAAAGTGAAGACACAAAAACGCGGAAGTTGGGAGCAAGCTAACGGGGAAAGCTAAGGCTAACTGAGGAGACAAGAGGAGTAAACACCACAGGAATAACACCGAAAGTGAACCCAGAGAAACAGAGAACAAACACTTAACTGGGTTCGAGGGGGCACTGTCAGGCCAAAGTTCAGAGGAGCCGTGAAAGACGTCATGATTGTGATGGTGATGATGATGTAGATGAAGAAGATGGTGACAATGATAATGAGGAGGAGGACGATGATAATGAAAAAGAAGCAGCAAAGGAAGAAGAAGAAGATGAAGATGATGATGATGATGAAAATGACAATGAAGATGATAAAGAAGGAGTAGATAAATAGCAAGAAGCAGCAGAAGAAGAAGATGATGATGACAACAATGATTATGACAATGATAATTAGGAGGAAGAAGATGAGGAGGAGAAGGAAGAGGACAATGATAATAAAGAAGATGTTGAAAATGACAATGATGCTGATGGTAATGATGTGTGGATAAAGTAGAAGAAGAAGAAGAAGAAGAAGAAGAATGTGATGAAGAAGAAGAAGATGGTGATGATAAGCATAAGATCTGTCAGGTTATTTAGCAATCAGAACAAAATCACACCTACAAGCTTGGCATAACATCATATAATTTACAAATAAACCATGGCATTTTAAAAGCAGCACTTAAAAAAAGCAAGGTTTACACTGTGAAAACATAATTGAGGGTTTGAGGGCTTCCTGTCTGCTTCCCTTACCTTACGCTCTGATGGAAGAACACAGAAGGTTTAGCCATAATTCAAAAAAGGGCATATATTACGCTCAACACATTGCGAGTGTTTCCCTTCCCAAACCCCATATAATAAACGCAAGTGCTTTCTAAGTATAAATGGGACGGCAACAGACACCAGCGCACACTCGTTTTAGTCGCACCGCAGCAGTTAAAGCCAATTTTAAAACCGTGCACTTTCTACACTTCCAGATTAAGCCTACCACTAATCTAGCAACCACAAGAAGGGTGTGTTTTCACCCAATCT
Source organism: Distichodus sexfasciatus (assembly GCA_032718565.1). Taxonomy (NCBI): domain Eukaryota; kingdom Metazoa; phylum Chordata; class Actinopteri; order Characiformes; family Distichodontidae; genus Distichodus; species Distichodus sexfasciatus. Next base: position 216,980 of record JAVGVS010000324.1, on the reverse strand, counting down.
TCCCATTCCTGGTTTTTTTTTACTGGATGTACTTTTTGGACAGTTGCCTCCAAGTTTGTGGCTTTCACCTCGCGCTGGTGCTCATGCCGTTCTCACAAGGATGATAGAACCATGGCTGCTCAAAGATAGAAAGTCTAACCTCCAATTCCTCTAACCAGTTCTCTGTCTTTTTAAGTCAACCACAAAAGCTCAAAAAGATGCCTGTGGTTTGCGGTCGGCGTTTTCCTGATTAAACTCCACCCAGCGCCTTCTGTTTGACTCTACTCACCTAACCAGTAACGTTTGTTGATGTTGATGGAACTATTTTGATATCTTTGACCAGGGATGCACGCTGTCTCTTGTGCTTTATATTTATATTGCAGAAATATTTACCAAAGTCTATTTCTCAAATTTGTTCTTTAGTAAGGCTAGAAATTATACTATCCAACTGTATAATTGAAGAAAACCCAATAAGCTATTTTTTGCACAATTCTTTTGTAAAATTTGCATTAGGGCACTACAGCAGATCTAGACTCTGTTCTTACCTAGGAAGAAATATTGTGTGGTGAATTTTAGAATCTTGTGAAAAGATTCGGGGGAGTTGGTAGCATAACAGGGATCGGAAGGTTGCCGATTTGAATCACAGAACGGTAAAGGTACCACTGACGTACTCATGAGCAAAGTACCGTCCCCAAGCACCGCCCACTGCTTCTTCATGAATGGGTAAAATCCAGAGGTCACATTTCATTGTGGTGTGTTCATAATAAAAAATAATCACTTCACAACTGCGAAAGTGGGTTTAAAGAACAAATGTCTTTTTGAGATAGGTGTGAATGAAGCCCATTCTGTGTAAATACATTATATGCATCTATTTGACAATCATGATTATAATTTCAATTGATTGCACTTTAACTTTCTTTAGCATGCTTAGTTAAGTTATTAAAGTTTGATTTTGTTCAAGTGTTTGGTGATACTTTATGTAATGTTAATTTTGTAATGTTAATTACAGTAGTTATAGTATCAGGACAAACCACGCAGGCAGCAAAAATTGGTTAAGACATGATTTATTTTAGTCAATATGGTTTAAAAAGCACATCTTTTTAATGCACAAAACATTTGAAACCCATCAGGTGCTCTGCACTTTTACATGTTTCATTTTGATCAATTTGACCATTTCACAATATTCAAGTCAGATGCAAGGATGTCAGGAGCAACATTCTCTTTTGTTTAATCAGTCAATAAGGAAATAAAGTCACCAGTAACAAGATTAACAAACATACACAAAAATTTTAATCACCCTCTCCAATCCAGAAAATAACACAGGACTCAAGAAACTGGCAAGACGAGAAACGACACAATAAAATGCTAGGACGTGAAATAATCATTCAACTTCACATACTCCACTTCCACCTCAAAAGAAAACAAAAGGTACTATTTTCATGCCTTTAACTGCTTTTATATCCCTGATAACTGTGGCATAAATTATCTCCTTCTTTTGGCACCCACTGCTCAGAATATTCAAGGAGTTTGAATAAACTAGTCATTTTTTGTTGTTGAGAAGAGCAAGAGGGCTTAGAAGTTACTGCGTTTTTTTTCTATTACCTCATCACGTAGAGGCGATCAGAAATCCACTGAAGGAGCAGTGGACGTTATCGGCCGCAAAGACACCATTTGCCTCATCATCAGGGATCTGAATATAAACTGTGTCTTGCTCATTGAGCTGGAGGACAGCACTTCCGGACATCTGGTCCAGGAAGCCCTTGTTGTACTCATCATAGGTGAACATAATTGGATCTGAGTTCTTGTACAGTGCTACAAGAGCATTAGCTCCATTCACATGCATGCTGTATGAGAAGTAATAGATTCCTGGCACTTGGCAGGTAAAGAGACCTGTCTCAGGGTCATAGTGATGTTCTGCATTGTAAACAATTTGGTCAAACTTAATGGGGGATCCAGATGGGGGATATGGTGTCACAGTTGCAACAGTAAATGCAGACATTGGGGTCTTGACAAAAGGTACAACAACTTCAGTTTCAGTGACACCCTTCTCAAAGATAACCTCACCTGGAGGACCAGGTAGGCCAGGAGGACCAGGGGGTCCAGCAACGCCAGGAGCACCATCAGCTCCAGGAAGTCCAGGTGGACCTTGAGGTCCAGGAACTCCCTTAGCAGTGACACCTGCAGGGCCAGGTTGCCCTGGAAGACCAGGATGTCCCTTCAGTCCAGCAGGGCCTGCTGGACCAGAAGGACCAGCGGGTCCTCTTGCCCCTGGTGCACCGGCTTGTCCAGTCTCACCAGCTGGTCCAGGACTTCCTGTGATACCCTTGGGTCCAACTTGTCCAGGTGCTCCTGGAGCGCCAGTTGGACCTGTGTGGCCAGTATCACCTTTGCTTCCTGGAGCACCTGTTACTCCCCTTGGGCCAGGTTGACCTGTTGCTCCAGGGTATCCTTGTTTCCCCTCAATACCTTGTGCCCCAGTGTCTCCCTTGTGTCCCTTCATGCCCTGAGGTCCGGTTGGACCTTGGTCACCCTTATCACCTGGAGCTCCCCTCTCACCTGGAAAACCTCTTGCACCCTGAGGACCAGCTGGACCTGTGGAACCAGTTGCTCCTGTATATCCAGTTGGTCCCCTAGCACCTGGTTCACCTTTCTGACCTGTTGTACCTGGGCTACCTGGTGCACCTGTATCACCTTTCAACCCATTTGCACCTGGCTTGCCATAACCTGGAACTCCGGGGGCACCAGGTGCACCAGTGGCACCCTGTGGACCTTTAGGGCCAGTAGACCCAGGCATACCTGGAGCACCATTTTCCCCTGGTTTACCTGGCATTCCAATTCCAGGAGCTCCAGTTTGGCCTTTTGGTCCCTGTGGTCCAGATGCACCTGGGGCACCATCATGGCCAGGTGAGCCTGACTTACCAGGCTCACCTGGGTATCCTGGTTTACCTGTCTTACCAACACCTGACTGACCTGGTGGACCAGCAGGTCCCATTGGCCCAGTTGCACCCCTCTCGCCTGGTGCCCCCTGAATCCCAATACCCCTTTCACCTTTTGGTCCTTGCAGGCCAGGCGCACCTGGATATCCCTTATGACCTGGCTCTCCCCTTGGTCCAATTGCTCCTGGTAACCCAGATGGTCCAGGTTTGCCAGTTGAAGAAAGACCTGCAGGACCAGGGCTACCAACAGGTCCAGGGGCACCCCTTGCTCCCTGAGGACCATGTGCACCAGTATCTCCTTTGAGTCCAGGTGCACCAGGTATACCTGGTTTGCCCGGTCCACCTGGAGTGCCTGGTTTTCCAGGTGCAGAGTAGCCAGCAGGTCCGGGTGGTCCAGGTGGTCCCTGAGGTCCGGGTATGCCTTCACCGCTCTCGCCAGCAGGGCCTGGAGGCCCAGGAGGTCCAGGTGGTCCTTGCTCACCAGGGATACCAGGCTCTCCTGCTACAGAAACCACTGTTATAAGACAAATGATAAGAGAACAGCATTTTTGCTGCAATGTTCTATGCACCCCTTACATCTATGAATACCTTACATTAAATACAATGGGGGGGTGGGAGTGGTGCAGTGGTCCGATCGACTAAAATCCTGAGTTAAAGCCCATAAGACTGGGTGGTGATGGTCTAGTGGTGGTTGCTCACCCCCTGACCAAGAGCACTACCAACAATGGGTCCCTAACCCAAAGTGCTCCATGGATACTGTTCATGTAATCAGGAAATGGAAGTCGCTCTGGATAACAGTGTCTTTTAAATGCTGTAAATGTAAAATTGGAGGTTGAATCCCCTGAATTGAGCCTTGTGGTTTGAAATTCACTGAATTGAGCCTCATAATCCAACCACCAACCCCAAGTTGTTCCTGGAAGTCCAGAAAAAGTGGAAGTTGCTCTGGATAAGAGCATCTGAATGCCATACATATATATGAAAAACATAATAATTTTCTTAACCTCTAACAACAAGGATATGTCCAAATATGGTCATGTTAACTAAGGATATGTTGCATTTACATTTACAGCATTTAGCAGATACTTTTATCAAGAACAACTTTCCTATCACAGGAACAGTCTTCTTGGAATTACCTTTGGGTTAAGGGATTTTAACCCCGAATCTTATGATCTCATGATCTTGCAGTTCTCTTAAATTTCTTGAAATCCTAAATAGTTAGTAGTGGTGGTGAAAACTGTGACTGGCCTATGCTATTTGGCTATTTGTTTCAATGCTTAAGATGTGCAGATATGATATTTTTAGCCTTCCCAAAAGAAACCTCCTAGTTAAGGCATTGGTTAGCAGCTCATAGATGCACTATTTCACTTGGATTGAGGTTCAAGTCCTGGCTGTGTCTCGAGACGTCTGAAAAGGCCACTTTCAGCACTGTTGCTATGCAACGGACCAAACAGGGCATTTGTATGATTGCTTGGGTGAGAAAAGTACACGTTAAGATGCTCCAACACTCCTGTATGACTAGTAGTTCAGAAAGATGTGGCAACAGGCTTCATATACACAAAAAAGTCATGTGTTTACATGATGTTATACAATCACAGTGAGGCCTACTTCATTGCACAAGGATTGCGAATAAGGAAGCATAGCAGTCATTTCAATAAAATGTATAATTTTTAGTACCACAGTCTAAACAGTTTACTTAACACTGCTTCTCTTATAACACATTAAGAGTAAAGGTTTGCAAAATGCTAAATAACACATCTGTGCAGTCATGTTGGTTTAAAGTTGAAAAATACCACCACAATATGTTTATTATTTCATTTTGCATAATAGATTTTTCAGCATTTTTGCAAGAGCTGCTTTTTACCAATCGTAGTATTTTTAGTGCACAGTATCTTAAAGAAAAAAGCCTCAAACATATTATTTATAGCCCATGAGAATGAAATTAAGGGGTCACTGTTTTATGGGTGTCTTGATGTGGTCACATCCTCGGGTGTGTAAACTGCATCTGAGTCTGGGTCATTCTGACCAGAACAGCTGTGTGCAGTTTCTTACTGTGACACACCCTAACAAAGTACTTTTCAACATGTCTGTTATTCTAGACAAGAGGCATCTGTATTACTTAAAATTTAATATTAGCTGCTAATGTATTTCAAATACAGTCGATTCTCTATCATTTATGTGATGAAATAACAAAAGCATTAACACAGCAATGCAAGATGACATTCTGTAGATAAACACCAAAGAAATGGTTCATGATTTTCAGCTTATGTAGTCTTAGATTACAGTAACATATTATTCTAAGACGCAAGTAACAGAGTATTACAAAATGCAAGGAGCCTCACACTTTTAAAAGCAGTAAGCATGCTTGATGTTACCTAGTCTGAAATTAAAATTAATTTTACACCTGAATCACATATCAATCCTGTGTATTAGACCAAGAAAAACCTTCTGGGTTACTGCAAGTCTGTTTTGTAATTCATGAATCTGCTAGATTATATCCTATTGCCATTTTATTATTTTTAAAAATAGATTTAAATTAAAAAGCCAATTTTAGAATTGTTGGTCATTTTAATACTTGTTTGTATGATCTCAAATGATAGCTGATTTCAAATTGACTAATATTGTGCGCTATTTGCTGTGTGTAATAAAGTGAAGTGGATTTGCATGTCGATTTTGAGCATAATCTACACTCACTTTTCTTCTTTTCTTAACAGCAGGTGCATTAAAGGCAGGTGCTTTTCATCCAAGTTGTAATTTTACACCTTGTTTCCATACATATTTTAACGTTACATATTTTCTTCTTCTCTCTAAGCCACAAAGCTGGGGCCTGGAGCATTTTGGGAGTACTCACCTTGACTTTTTACTGAGTAGGGCTGGTATTGGGGGGCTTTCATCACCTTCTTGACAACATATCGCTCGCCGTGGGCAGCTACCAGGGCCACCAGGAGGAACAGGATGCTTGCTACTCTTAGATCCATCTTCTGAGGTTAAATCTTTGAGTCGAAGAAAAGAAAGAAGTCAGACTGATGTGATTTACGAGGACAGCAAAAGTTGTGTGATAAGTTAAGCAAGGACTTTCAAATCTCCTTTAAAAGATGTTATATATGATAAACCCGGATCATGAAACCTATTTAGGATCACTTTTGTCTTCTTTATAGCAAAAATTTAAAGAGGAAATGCTGAACACAATGTTTAATCTTAAACACAAAAACATAGTATGACTCCAGATATTACAAGCTCTACATATTACGAATCCATTGACCTGCACCTGCTTTCGATGGGCGTTACAGGAAAAGCCTAATTCAAGTCAAATAGAGAGAGAGAAAGTGAAAGAACGAGGAAAATAAAGAGAGAGAGACAGAAAACATACCGGCATGCTTGGGTTCCAAATAAATAAAATGATCAGCACCAGTGTGGCTCCCACTGCTGTATATCCTTGTGGTAGGAGCACGTTAGCGCGTCTGCTGCTGCCTGCTACAATGATGAGGGTATTTATACCATATCTGCCCCTTGGATCATTAAAAAAAGCACCTACCACACAAGAACCTCCCTCTGTTTAGCTGCACTGTAATTAAGAGACAGATCTGCCCAACCTTGGCATGTCACTTTATGATCCCTGTTTTGCTGTGAGTGTGTAGATTCATGATAAAATCCAAAACATATTATTGATTTAGAGTGTTTTATCTATTATTTTATTAAAATAGGTCAATCATATTTATGTTAAGATACAGTGTTGCTCAATATGTTTAATTTTTGTTACTATATATTATTAATGCTGTTGTGCAGACCTTAAGTCACACAATTTAACAGTTAGACTTTATCTATCCATCTTTTTATATGTGTATGTATCTATACTGTATATACAGTACAAGTCTCAAGCACCCCTCATTTTTTATTTTTTGTAGGAAAATGACACAAAAGTTCTGTTTCTCAGGAATAAACATTTAGAGACACAAGAAAGTCCGGCTCTTTGAAAACGAAATATGAACAAATGAGTTCTGGCTCAAGACTTTTAAACATATATAATAAAAGAAACTTATTTATTTCATTTATAGTTGCTCACTCAACAAGCTTTAAATCCTGAACAAGAATACAAGAATATATACAGCATTGATATAGGATAAATATAGGTGTGGTGAAAGAGGTAAAGATGTATCTCTCTTTATCTGTACATAATCTCTGTTCATTCATGGTTATTGCAACATTTGACCAAATTTTACCAACAACATTTTATATTTCAACAGGAGCACTTTCTCACCACATAGTCCACAAATCCAGTTTCATCCCTGTCTGGACATCTGTTAAACAAACACTTTTTTGACTGTCTGCTCCACTTCAATCCTGCCATAAGAAGGTACGGGTAAATAAAAACACTGAAGGCTGTGGTGGGAACTCGATAGTAAGAGCCCACGCTGACTCTTCCTTTGATTTTACACTCCAACAATCATGATTAAGCCCAATAAACCTGCTGACCATCAGTAGACATGTTTAGTCTTCGTTCTTGACCTGGCTTGGACACACCGAAGCTGCTTGGGGCTGTTTGGTCGGCTTGTCTGTATGGAGTATAGTGGGGCTTTCATTAAATGGACTATTTTAGGTATAGGAGTTTATAGCTTTTACATGGTGTGTTTTTGTAAGTGCTGCACCCTAGAAACAGCTAATAAAGATATAAACAGATGCTCTGGAAAATACATCTGACTTTGGCTTGATTTATCCTCTTTAGTGAAAGCAGTGTGTGGAGGCAGAGAGGGTGTAATATTACGGAGGGCCACTAGGGGGAGCAAATTCCCACAATGCAGGTTAAGAAGACGGTAAAGAACAAGTTGGCTTTCGATTAGGGAGTGTGTCTCTCTGTTCTCCTCAGAGCCTTTACTCATTTGTTACCTAAAGAAATAATATTTTCTCTCCTTGTTCTGGCTTAGTGTCTTGTGAAAATAACTAGATTAATTTATTTTCTTTTTTTAATTACTAATGAACCAACAGGGCGGCACAGTGGTTAGCGCTGCCGCCTCACAGTGAGAAAGTCCCGGGGTTGATCCCGGGGTCGGCCGTAGGGCCTTTCTGTGTGGAGTTTGTATGCTCTCCCTGTCTTTGCGTAGGTTTCCTCTGGGGGCTCCGGTGTGCTCCCATATATCTTTAAAAAGGTTATTAAGTAGTAGGGCGAAGCATTCACAATGCTGATAATATGAGCATGCTGTGCTTATTGTGTTCAGCATATTTATCACAACTTTTACATTCATTTTTTCAGCTGCAGTTTCCTCTGTATCTGTTTCTGTGTGTCTACTCGTGTGTTAAGCAAAGCTGTAGGATGATCAGGTGATGTGGAACTTCCCCTTGTTCCAGATGATGAACAATTTGTGTCACGCAGCGTGTTATTAACCATTCCCCAACATGAAACCTGCTTCAGCATCCGCAATTTTCAGAATTAGACTCAATCAAATGTAATTTTCTCAAAGCACTGTCTCAACATACTCTGTATTTATGATATAAATATCCATAACATATTGTTAGAGTGTGCACTTACTCTGCTTAATAATTTGAGACATTGTTTTCCCGGAATCAAACCATGTAAAGCGGACGAGAATAGCAGCCATCTGCTGTGAGTGTGTGTGTGTGTGTGTGATTAAGCATACAGTTCTCACTTGCCTCATTTATGCCTATATATGATTTCCCCCCAACTTTTATGTGCTCTATAGCTGTTAAGTCCAAACTGGACAAGATTTGAAATGCGAAACAAAAAAACACTTTCATATGCTGTTCTAACTAAACGAGCCGGTCATCTCGACCCTGCGAGTGTTTTTCTTTTTTTTTTTCTCAGACTATGTTTGTGTTTACAACCCACAAGGGAGGTTCAGAACTCAAAACGCTACTAACATTTAGCTTAATGACAGAGAAGAAACGGGTGTAGTCTGTCCTTTTTTAAAAAGTTTGCACGTTCATTTCTGCCTTTCATCCTTTTTTAAAAACTGTGAAAAGCAAACAACACTAAAACAGTTTTGTTTTCATCGTCAGATATGTCATCTCTAAACAGAGAGGCCTACAGTTTTGCGAGTGCATCTTTAACATCTCTGCCCTGTAACAGACATGCGATTGTTTAGTTTCTCGGTTTTTGTGGAACACTGATTCTTAAAATAACTTGCAACACTGTGGTGGTGTTTACCGGATTTTTCTGTGTTAGAGGTTAAAAAAATTAGAAGGGGTATGAGGGTTAGAGCTTTGACCTCCTTTTGAGTTCAGGAACAGGAATAAGTGACGTGTGTATTTGGGGCAGCCTTTTGTGGATCTGCTCAAGTCATTACGGCAACGGGGCTTGTGATGTGGTCGCTGTTTGACTATAATAAACCATTAGAGGGCAGAATAATGGCCATTATTAAAAAGTGAATAATGTTGTTTTACTGGCTACTGTGTGAGATGTCAAGACTTATGGCATCATCGAGATAAAAACAAAGACCTAACAACCAACTCCAGGATCTTATGTGATCTACAGTATTGTGCAAAAGTCTTGAGCCACTCCTCATTTTTACGGGTCCAACAGGGTCTATGGAACCCTATTGTAATTGTTTTGTTTCTTCTTCTTTATAATAATAATAATAATAATAATAATAATAATAATAAAAAAATAAAATAAAATAAAAATAAAAATAAAAATAAAAAAATAATATTAATATAACAACAATAATATTGTTATACACACACACACACACACACACACACACTATTATTATTATTATTATTATTATTATTATTATTATTATTATTATTATTATTAATTTTCCCACAAAATGGATTGTGCAACTTCAACCATATGTCGCAGAAACCTGGTTTCAGGTTAAGTAGGAATGGTGTGCATCTCGGCATAGGCTGAAAAGCATTGTGATCTGCCTATAATTGGCGCAATACCAAAGGAAAACATGTTTTGGGCACTAAAACGCTACATAAATGTATGTGATGTCATAACAGAGCTTATATGATTTACATGAAATCATAGAAAACCACCCAATTCTTATATGAACACAGATAGAGGTTAGTTATTTTATAAACACAACTTATTGAAGCTCTCATAATGGAAAAGGGGCACAAATTTCTATTCACATCTTTATTTTTTTCTCCTATGTGATATCACTTTATTGTTCTACGTTCTAACTCCTTATGTCTTGATATGATTTATGTAGTTATGTGTTTTTATCTTTATCTGCCTCAGCAGTGTGTGGGTGAGTGTCTATGACATACACATATACAGCTGATAATCAGTGCTGACCCTTTTGTGCTGCTTTTTTGTGACTTTTGCTTGGATCCTGCTCGCTGTCGCTTACGGATATATACATATACATATATATATTTTATAGAGATGGGCCGATACCACTTTTTTATGTCCGATACCTATACCGATATTGTAAATTTGGATATCTGCCGATACCAATACAACTCCGACACAGTCACAGTCTTTTTTAAACATAAAATAATGCTTTAAAATGTCTCAATACATGACTGGCATTATTGTTATGCTTAAAGAAATGCTTGACTTAAATACTGTTTTCCTACTAAGACAATGTAATAAATGCACACACGTATATGCTAAATTATTTGTTATTTATTTGTTATTTCTTTCTTGTTGATTACACTATAACATTATAAAATGAAAAAATAATTTGATCAATTAAAAATGAAATACTTAAGTTTGTCATTTTGAACCAATTTGGCCTATAAAATGAGCTCCTTTTGCAGAGAACTACATTTCCTATTAATTCAAATTGGTATCTGTAACAGAAGCAATGCATAAAAACGCATAAATGCCATTTTCTCGATGTAAACACGTGATGACCGCGCGCATAAACGCCGTTACTCGCTAAAACGATTTTCCATCGTTTATTACCGAACGCGTGCTTAGCGCTTCATTGTAACGCGGCTCCGGGGCGCGCGTTCCAGAACAAACGACGGAAAATCGTTCTAGCGAGTAACGGCACGGGCGCCTGTTTACATCGCGAAAATGTCATTTATGCATTTTGATGCATTTACTCCTGTTTTAGCAGGAACACTTGCCAAAAAAACTTTCACAGGCAGAAGGACTGGTCTGGCCTTGATCGCGCCACTGTAAAATCGCTTGTGTGTCACTTATTAAGGTCCCGTGAAATAAGCGCAGCATGCTCTAGTGAGTAAAATGAATTACACCAAGCTTCGATTCTAGAAAAATTGCCTCGACCCATTTTTTTGTAATAGAATTATTGGAGTTATTGGAACAATCGTTTCAGCTCTACTTTACCGCTGTGCCACTTCCCATGCATAACGAATTGAGCGCACACGCGTTTACAGATCGGCTCCATAGAACGGCCCAATGTCACCGATATACTGTTTGAGCCACATATCGGATCGGCTACACCTCTAATATTTTATCTTGTATTATTTAATGTTGTCTTGAGGAATAGTTTTGACATGCATGTTTACACATGCTGCAATAAATAACTTGTGACTATTGTTTTACTTTCCTAGTAAAATTTTTACATTTCTAGTATTTAAAGCAGACACTTCCATCCAGAGTGACCTTATTTCTAATTACAGGTACAGTCTAACTAGAGCCAATTTTATGTTAAGGGTGTTGTTCAGGGACCCAATGATAGAAGGTTCTGGGAGGTAGGATCTGAAACTCACAAATCCTTTTTGATCCAGAGGCGAGTATCCTACCGATAAGACCACCATCACCCAAAATGTAAGGAGCTAAATTAGCGGTGACTTCTGCTCAGTCCTGTACTGAAAGAAATGATTTCACTCTCTCTCACTCACAAACTTGACATTTGTTAAAAATCTCACTCAGTTTGAATGCCTATAAACAAAAATATAAGTCAAATTAAACAGGTTTCCTTTAATATGTATGTGCAAAAAGACTTGAGCTCCCATACAGACCTGATCTCTTCATATTTTGCTTCCAAAGAGACAGACTTATTTAAGTGCAAGAGCTAAGAGTGATTCTTTGTCATTGTGAACACAACACATGTGCACCACAACACAACGAAATTGCTCATGAAGTACCAACTAACCAACTAACTCCCTAACCGCTACGCTACCGATTGCAACTTGAGGAATATTTCGCATATCGTTGCTGTCGGGCGGAAAAGGCTTTAGAAATATTTAGGCAATGAAAAGTGTTGAAAATGGCTTGTTGATATATTTAAATACAATGTTAATATATTTCTAATATACATCCTTTTTCCTAAAAATAACCGCTGGACATAAAAAGTTTCTATCGTTCCAACAGTACCACACTCATGAACCGGCGAACTTTTGGTCATGGGGACGAACGTCCTAACCGTTACGCTACCAAAGTTTCTCGCTGTCCTTCAATTAAACTGGCTAACTAAGACCTGCCTCATACAACTGTGCCTTAAGCATTATTTTTAGTCTCAAGAAATGTGTGCATGGAAAACAAGATGCTCTTGGTACTAATTTAATACTGAAGGCCAGTTTGCCTTTAAAATCTACATTTAAGGCTTTCCCTTCCTCCCTACATAATAATCACTTGGAGATTCCTATACCCTCAATATCAGAAGACAGACTGGACATTCTCAGAGTGATGATTACAGTAAATCTTGGCTATCATTTCTGAATTAAACGTCTTTTAAGGCAATATTTTAGTGTGACTTTTATCAGCTGTCACACCCAACGTCAAGGCTACTTGAATTCACATTTTATACAGTGAGACAAAAAGGGACCTCTGTAACGTTGGCAGATGTCGTCCAAAATATGTTATAAAAGAGGTTTAATTTCTTAACCAGCATGAAATTCCTAGTGATGTCCCCTCCTACTAATTTGGTACATGAGAAAAAGGATGTTTCTGGTCTGGCCTCCCAGGTTAGCAGAAATCTCACACCCAAGAGGATAACAAGTTGTAATTGCTGGTTGATGCAAGACACGGCCGAATGTGAGTTAGCGCTAAAGATAACTCATCTACATCGGGATACAAATTGCTTTCAATAAATCCCAGGACCACTAAGAGGCTGAGTTTTATGAATGGATGGGTGGACGGGGGACGTGTTGGGGTGATTGTTGGCAAAATTACAGAGTCTCTGAGCTGAAGCATCTAGAAGTGAGTCGGAAGTGAAGTCCTCCACTTTAGGGGTGGTATATTCCCCACTCTGAAATCTCTCACAAATTTATAGGGGTAAAGAAATGGTAAAATATAATGTTCAGGGATATTGCGCTGCGTTCTGGACACGGAAGTCAGCTGAGCATAAAAAGCATTTTTACCTTTTTAGGTCCATTTCTGTACCGTGATTTTTCAGTGTATATCGTCATGGACTGGTAGCAAAAAATTATAGCTGTGAATCCTGTTTTGAAGCTTGCATCAGCTCACGTTGTATTCCACTTGTAGATTCACGCTGTATACCATTATTTCAGTAATGACTGTTTCACCGTCATCAACAGCCACGAAAAAAATGAACTGAATCAGCATTCATAAATATGTCCAGACAGACAGACAGACAGATAAATGAAGACCTGCTCTTTAAGTGAGTGATTATTTGTCATTGTGAACACACACAGTGCACCACAACGGAATGACTCATCTCTGAATACAGTGCAGGGCAGCTTTTTAAGCAGTGCAAAGAGAACAGTGCTTAGGGACGGTACCTTGCTCATGATCACCTCAGTGGTACCCTTTTCCTGTTTCTATCTGGACGCAGATATTTCTTAAAACGATACTTGTATGGATGCTAAACTTTTTGATTCCACAAAAAAATGCACCCATTGGAGAAATACATATTAGAACTCACATACAGAATATTAATGGTCAGTTATTAGGTGTCAAAATGATCACCAGACACAAATTTTTTCATTTGAATAAAGATTTTATTACCACTGATTTACATTTACAGCATTTAGCAGAAGCTCTTATCCAGAGTGACTTCCCATTTCCTACTTTCAGGGACAGTTTCCCAGGAGAGCAGCTTGGGGTTAAGGGCTTTGTTCAGGGCGTTAATGATAGTAGTGCTGGAGGAAGGATTCGGATCCACAACTTCTTGGTCCAGAGGGCAGTGTTTTAACCACTCAGACCACCACCACCAATTCCAGATTTGTTGTCATTTGCCTGTATCCCTGCTTGTACCTTCAAAATTTAACAAGGGTTCCCAGCTTGCTTCTTAAGGAGCATTTTTGTTGATTATAAGCACATTCCTGATGAATGTACTTTGGGTATGGAAATTACATCTCTATTTCTCTGTGTTGTGGATGATAATGAGGTGCTTTCTTTATTTAGCATGAGTCTGTAGTTCTAGCTCTAGGTTTTTTCTTCACTTGCAAAAATTGCGCCCATTTTATGACTTAGCGGAACTAAAAGCCTCTGGCATTCGACACCGCATTTCAGCGAATCTAAACAGCTCAATAAAACTTTGCACTTGTGTCTTTTCCTGCCTTTCTTTCTTTTTTAGTCAGTTTAACAGCTTACATCAAATCTAGCATATTGTGTTATAAACCTATACACTACCAGTCAAATGTTTCTGCACACCACAGTTTTTACCACTTTTCCATTTATTTCTTAAACTGAAGACTTTGTTATACTTGTTAACAAGAACGAGTCAACATCCATAAATGAAAATATATAACACGGAAAGACTATGTAACAGTGCACGTCTGACATCTTATTAACTGTTGCAGGCTCATGCCAGTATTGTCACATTCTAATTTCGCTTCTTTTAACTTCAAAGGAGCATGTAAGAAATCTATGCAAATGTATGCAATTAGTCATAAAATTAACCTAATATGTCACCAGAGATGAAGGAATCATGTTCATTTGAAATATTGATCTCACTGACAAAATTAGTACAGCCAGAATATATACATTTTAAAAAATTATTTTTAGATTTTTTGTATTGACCCACCGCTGTTCTCAATCACGGTCAGAAAGATTTCAGCATCCAGGTTGCCAAAGCCACTGCACTTCGAGCTGCAGCTACAAGCATTCTGGATTACAAATGTCTGACGTTACTAAAACTAAAAGGCTCCCGCTATGACTCTCAAAAATGTCTTGAGCAAAGCAGAAACAAACGAGGATCAGCACAGGAGATGCGATGAAAGATGGAGACGACTGAAAGCGAAGACGGTGGCTAATTTTCTCCTGGACAGGTAAGATTTAGCCAAGGTTGGCTAACTTATATTTCCACTAGACGTAGGGATGAAGATTTCAAATCTTTTCAATAGTTGAATAATGTTATTCATGTTGGATCATAGATCCTAGCCCATGCACAGGTGGGTCATCGAACCGACTGAACTGTTTAAGAAACGAAAACAGTAACTTGTAATGGCTAACATAAACATTGTGCTTTGCTGAGACAGTGTGGGTATCAGTGCAAACACTAGCACGCTTTATTATGGCAATATGAAATGTAACATTTGGTCCCTCATTCGTCTATTCACAACCCCAAGTCTGAGGAGAGGGAGGGGAAACATTTATATGCTGCATTTTGAATTTGACTGCAGTACCAGTTTTGGCCACAATCTGACATATAGTTCCTTTCCTTGAATAGGTGGTGGCTATCTAGTGGTTAGTACACTTTCTGACCAAGAGTGTTGTGGGTTCAATTCTACCTCCATTCACCATCATTGTGTTCCCTGAGCAGGACTCTAATCTCAAGTTGTTCTCAGGGAAAACAATCCCTGAAATAGGAAATGGAAGTCGCTCTGGATATGAGTGTCTGCTAAAATACTGTAAATGAAATCAGAAGAGTGTAACTGCAATTTTGAATCATAAAGACCACCATATCATTTCATCAAGAAACCGATTCTTTGGTTTGCCATTCTTATCTAACAGGGAGCCCAAAGATAGTGGGTCAGTTAGCGCGTGATCGAAGCTCGGTGAGGTACTACTGAGGTACTATGACTACAGATATCGCCCCAGAGTTAATTGCTCATTTTTTTGGTGCTGCTAAAAATGCTGCCCACTGCTCCTCCAACAGATGGGTCAATGCAGAGGTCACAATTGGTTGTGGTGCACTGTTTAGAGCTCTTACAAACATTTCAGCAACTGAGAAACCACAGGTTAATCACGTTAATATATATATATATTATATATATACATCCAGTCTGTTCAATCTGCTTAAATCAAGCATCAGGGTGGAGTAACAAAAGTTCAAGAATGAAAGAAATGTACATTTTTTAAGGCAGATGCCAATTTAAATGAAACTAAATAACAACCTGAAAATTCCAGCATCAAACAGAAAGACGAACTATTAACAGGATAAAAAAAGTATTTTTGATAAACTATGCCATAAGCATCATTAAAGAAAGTTAATGCTCTGTGTTTAATTTCTATTACGATATTACACACAAGCAGGTGATCCCAGGAGTTTCTTTCTGCTTTATCTTTTGCCACACAAGCGTCTTTGCAGAGTTTGAGAGTTTAAGTCATGTCTGTAGGATGGCTGTTTGCTGGACTTGCACTTCGCTAACCACAGCTGAGCGCCAGCTTGTCGTCACATTCTTTCCTTCCTGCCACAATAATTATAATATCACTCTCGAGATTTCTTTAACTCAACAGCAGAAGGTCGGCAGGGCATATGCAGAGCAAAGCTACGGTAAATCTACAGCAAGCCGCTTTCTTGATTTATTTATCTTTACTGCAATGTAGGGCAGCGCAGGTTAGCACTCGTCACCACAGCAAGAAGGTTCTGATTTCTATCACTGGGTTGGCCGTGAGGTCTTTCTGTGTGTGGAGTTTGTGTGCTTTGTGCTCACGTACCAGAGTCAGCCCAGTGCTACATGCTGTAAGTTGGCTGTATTTTAAATTGCCCTTAGGGATGAAAACATTTAAATGTGCCTTTGTGGTGTGTTGGCACCCGGCTCAGGGTTGATCCCTGCTAACCTTGTGCCCAATCCCGGAGATAGGCTCCGTCTCCACGACCAGACTAGAATTGGGTTGTTCTGATAATGAATGAATGATTTTTTACTGTAATAATTTAGAGTCTTTAAGACCTGCCATGCTCAATTCCTATATAAATTCACATTACATGGTGAGTCAAAAAGGGACCTCATCAACTACCTTTGGCAAATGTTGATTTTCACTGGTGTGTTTAGAATTTAATTGGCAGCAAGGTGATTATTATGCTGTCCAGCGCACTTTTAATGTGTCTTAAAATGTATGGCTCTCATATGGCTGTAACGGCTCTCTACGCACTAGGTAGTGCACATGTGCCATACGCGTCCTATTTGACTTGGTACACTATATAGGGCAGGAAGTGATTTTCTTACAACGTTGTGCACTACTCGTAGTGCAATGCTCTGCCCTCGGATATCGCCATTGTTTGATAATTCCCATATCGCGGCATCCCTAGTTAATATGCAAATGTCATTGTTTCAGATAATAATCATCACAAGATATTGTACCTACACCTACAAGAGCTGATCAGATACATTTCATTGATTTCACTGCACAAATTGTATGATTTGTATGTGACAACAAAGAATCTTGAATCTTGAATCTACATGTTTAGGTTAGGGTGAATAATCCTTATATTGCAAATTACTGCAAATTTAATACTGAATGCAACAATAAAAGGACTGACAAAAATATTGTCATTTTTGTATATAATTACAGTCATAGTTATTACTATAGTTATACTTGAATGTTGCCTACTCATTGCATTCTTGCATTAATCACCTGGATTTGCACAACATAACGTTGAAAGTATTTTCTCCAGTCTTTTTCACTGTCTCTCTCTCTACCTTGTCTTGGTCTATATATATGTATATATATATATATATATATATATATATATCTATATCTATATATATGTATATATATATATATATACAGTATATATATATATATATATATATATATTGTTAAGGTACATTCCGATATATATGTGTATATATATATATATAGTTATAATTGATTATAACCTCTTACCCTGATTGTTGATCTGTCTGAGTGTGCCGTTGTGTTGTATATTGCACCTGTGGTCCTGGAGGACGATATTTCATCTCACTGTGTACTTTAATGCATATAACTGGAATGACAACAAAGCTCTATTTACTTACTTATGAATTTCTTAAAACATGAAACCAACATGTCTTTATGCATATTACTGTTTGCATATAAGAAATACTTTGGAGCTTGTAGATTATTTCTTTTTCTGCTACCCCAGTCCTTTGCAAAGTAAACTCTCCAGCACATAGTCTAAACATCATTTGGTGGATTTGATGTGAGTTTAGAGCCTCATACACTTTTAAGGTGCATGGCTTTGGTTTGCGAGGGCGCCTCAGCTATTTGTAGTGATGTGTGTAAAAAAAAAATCAGTGGACGCCATTTGTGGCTCAACAGGGCCAGTTTGAGGGTAAATGGTGGGTAAATAAAGAATCTCAAAACATTAACTTGGATATTCTTGCCCGCAGAGTTTGGACCTTTTGGCCTCTGTGAGTTATGTTTGCTAGCAAAAATAAAACTTCAGACTTCCTCTGCTACCACTACTCTAAGTTAGAACAGACAATTGCAAACAAATCGCCTCTGAAATATTTTCTCGGTCTGTTTAATTTTGTGCACCTCAAAATGTCTGCCCCAAAATACTGCTTTAAACTAACAAAGTGTTCTTTGTGTTTATTCAGTCCAGGCCCAAACCAGTGGGCTCGGATCCATACACCTTCAACTAGTTTAGAGTTTCCTTCTCCCTCATGACCACTTAAGAGGCGATTCCACTGGGAATTAAACTGCTCTCTTGTTTAGGGTTCTTACAGACATTTTAGCCACAGAGAAACCAGATCAGTCACATTATATGTGTTGTATACATCAGAGCTTAGATCTACGTTACCGTGGACGACCATGCAGTTGTTATGGTAAAAACAATACCTGTGAGAGAGAAAACAATGAAAATGTATTATCTCTCTATACGGCCTGACAAAAGACCCAACTATAGTTGTTGAAAATATTCTTAATGTAAAAGAGGCTAGCAGACTTAGATGTGAATACTGACCTATTACCTGCACATCCCTAAAAAGGGACCTTTGTACTTTTACTTACATTTGTGATTTTTTGGTTATCTGCATTTGTGGACAATAAAGCTAACAACAACTACAACAATATTCTTCTTCTTCTTCTTCTTCTTCTTCTTCTTCTTCTTCTTCTTATTAATCCTTGGTCCGCCGATATCACAAAGTTGATACAATACGATTTTAATTTGATTTGATTCAGAAGTCAGAGATCATTAAGAGGCAATATACTGTAATATGCTGATTTCATCATTTTCATTGATATCAATTAACACAAGTTACTAAAATATCATTTGACATTTTTTATTTCTGAGCTCAACCTAAATTTTAATAAAATTTAAATCTTCAATTATGTTACGGTATATATAAAATCATATAAATCTTTTGATTTTTGATCAATTCTATGCGCTCTTTGATCATTGAAACAATGTATTGCTGTAGATTGATGTATCGTTGCACCCCTACAGAGTGAAGCATAACGACCCACCTGGCCTCCTTCCTCTATAACTCATTCATTACATCCCACTGTAAGAGTTCAAGCTGGTGCATATTGTTCTACAGCAAGGTATTTAAAATGCTTAAACATTTTGCGCTCCTGACTTTGAAGATTGTTATCACTGTCGCACCTCATTTATAGGTTCCCAACCAGTGGTTTGTTCTGCCGAAATGAACCAAATTATATTCTTTTAATTTGGAAGCCAACTGTAATCTA
The DNA here is from genome assembly GCA_032718565.1 of Distichodus sexfasciatus. NCBI lineage: Eukaryota > Metazoa > Chordata > Actinopteri > Characiformes > Distichodontidae > Distichodus > Distichodus sexfasciatus. The sequence goes on along the minus strand of JAVGVS010000324.1, from coordinate 197,387 downwards.
TACATTTACCCTCCATTATCTCTGAGGTTCCTGGCTTTTCTAAAACCCTTTTCCAAATTAAAGGCCGTGAAATGTGCCGGAGCCTGAGATTATGAGCTGTGTGTGCTTTTTATGCGACGTCCACCCAATCTTTTCCAGCTATCTCAACGTGGGATCAGTGGGCCAAAGAGAAGGTTTCAGACCAAGCTCTCATTACTGGGAGTGAGCTGTTTTAAAGACATTTCAACAATCGCTGGAACACAGTATATGCTTCAGTAAGACACACGTTGATGGATTTGCACACACAAAATAATCAACCACACAATATGACCACGGGACCACAGTAGGATATTATATCATATCGATACAATAGACAACAATTTGATGTCTGCCGATATCACAAAGTTGGACTCAATTCAGGAGCCACCAATCAATATGAGACAATAATATGCTGATTAACACAACAAAATATCATTTGACAATTTTTTTCATGAACTGTTGTCCACAATGTCCACATTGTTGTCAAATCGATGTATGAGTGTAAATCAATATATCATTACGTCCCTAATAATACCAGATTGGACAAAATGTGACAATGCTAATATGAACTAATGCTCACTTATAAATAGGGGTATAGTGATATATCAATATATACTCATATATCGCCACTATCACTTATTCAGTCATAATATGATTTACATTTGATTCAGTTCAGGAGCCAGTGATCATTATAATCGTTACTGTGTTGGGAGTAACATGTTACAAAAGTAACACAATTACAATAATGTAATACTTTTTTCTGTAACACAGTAATGTAGAGACATATTTCAGTAGCGCACGTTACAGCGCACTTTTAATCCAAATTTAGTGCTGCTTTATTTTTATTTAACAACACCTCAAGACAAATGAAAAATTCTGTGAGTAAAAGAGCTATTTCCTACAGAGTGTATGCCTACAGTCATTATGCTACACCCCATCGCCCTCCACTGGATGTCAAACTGCAATAAACTACATTTTAGTATTATACAATGCCAAGTCCTGCTTCCACAGTAATTTCAGGAAAAGTAGCTCAAATGTAATGCAGGAGTTGTGTAAAGCATTACAATTCAGAGACAGTAATATTGTAATGTAACCAATTACTTTGAAATAACAGTAACTAGTAATCTATAATCTATTACATTTTGGAAGAAACTTGTCCAAAACTAGTAATGAGAATAATAGTATATTGATTTAACACAATCATTTCCATTCTGAATATTCATATTAAGCTCCTGCAGATGTAATGCACATTTCATGCACACAATTACACTCCAGTATTGCAGTTGCAGTCTTTACTTGACTGCTGCTACAATGTTTGTACATATTATGAACACTTAACGTAACTAAAGTTGCATGTTTTCAACTTCTAGTTTCTAGTTTATACTTATAGTTTATTTATATATGCATATTCAATGTGCCTTTTGAACTCTGTAGAAACTCGAGCCATGTCATTTTGTCTCTCTGTATACTTGTATATAGCTGAGATGACAAAGTTTACTTTGACTTTGATATTTTAGTTGTCTTTTTGTGATGTGATATGAAACTTGTGATTTACATCCCATACTAATAAACACACTGCACCTTGTTTGGGTAACCAGATCGTGCCTTTGTGTTTGCACGTGGTGTGATATTTTTAAGTTTGTGTAGGAGTTCACTCTTACTGTCTCTATGGTTTCCACACTTCAGTTGAACTACATGTGAGCAATAAGCATAAAGCATCTCAGTTTAGACACTATTGTAGATTTGGTTCTTCAAATGCAAGCGTTTTACATGTAAATTATGAATTTAACAAAAAATTTAGGAACACTAAAGATAAAACACTTATTGCCAACAGTTTGCTCTCTGCATGCTGACACTGCTGAGTTTTATGAACCATAATTATGTACTTTTCAGACTATTTTGCTGTGCATGTGTCAGAAACGACGTAGAGACTCAGGGCTTCATGGCAAACATTTAATCAAATGAAAAACAAACAGGCTCCATGGCCTCATAACAATAAACAGAATTTTCCTTCTCTTCAAAAAATGTGAAGACAACACAGCGCGCAAATGTGGGGTAGAGTAACAGTGGGCAGACAGAGACAAAAGGCAGAGACATGTCTAAACTGAATACATGCAAACACATGCAAACACTAAGCTAACTGATTAACCCAGAGAAGATACTAAATGCTAAACCAACAGATTAACAGAGAAGGGGAAGCTGGAGGCAGGGACTAAAACAGGAACCAATGAAACAAACGGATCAAGAAACTAGGAAGAAAGAACTAAACAAACACAGGTGTAACAGATAATTACACTAATTAACTGATCAGGACTCACAGGGCAAGCACAGAGGGAAATGACTGACGTACCACATTAGACAGACAAGACGGGACAGGACAGGACAGGGGTGCCCTCTGGTGGGCAGCTGGGGTGAAGTCCAGGGGAAGCCGAGACAGCATGAGTACAGTATAATAGTGCTATGCATGTCGTTCACCTGCATTTAAAGAAGGTTTACCATTGTTAATCTATGTGAATTTGATTTAAGTATTTGATTATTTTATTATTTTGTGAACACAGCACAGCACACAGTCCACCACAACCAAATGTGACCTCTACATTTGACCCATCCATGAAAGAGCAGTGAATAGAGAGCAGTACTTGGGTTACTTGTTCTTGAGTACCTCATCTTGTTCTTGAGTACCTCAATGGTACCTTTACCGGCCCAGGACTTGAACCAACGACCTTCCGATAATGGCAGCAACTCCTTAACCAGTAGAGACTGCAAATGTATAGGGATTTTTAACTAACGTCAGCCACAAAGTTGTTCAAACGTTTGGAGCCTATTAAGAGTTATTCATTTAAATACTGCTGTTATACAAGAACTTTATGCACACACACAAGTAAAACATTTCTTGCCAACTCTTTCCTCTCTGCATGCTAATATGCAGCTCCAAAAAGGCTTACCGAGGTCCAAGGCATATTTAAAATTTTAGTATTCATGCTACATAATTTTGTCATCCATCATACTTACGGCATTTACAGTGCAATCTAAAAAACATAATTAGAAATTGAACACTGGGTGCATTTGTTGCACTTTTGTACCTGTGAACCTCTGGGCAAACTGCGCCCCTCAGTGAGCTAGCGAGCGCATTTAAGGAAAGAGTAAATATAGATGTAGGAACAGACGGCAGTTCTGCACTTGACTCTAAGTCAACTAAAAACCTGTTTGCCCACTACTTAAGTACTATTATCTTAATGAGCAGTAACTGTAGGCACTGCTAACACCATGAGAGATTTGGTCAAGATTTTTTCTCGGGGCAGGTTTTGGGGTACGTAGCAAATTTGGAAGTATGGACCTGGTTGGGTTTTTGGTCCGTGCAGCGAATATTCAGAATAACGCTCGCCAATAACAGGAAACTATTGTGCGTTAGCGTGACTTCACAAGAGTGTATGCTACGTGCTGAGATGGAGACCAGGTGCGATTTTTGTGTCCTGAACTTTTGGGCCTGAGCACATGCCCGGTTAAATTGGGCTTACTTTTTTCCTACGCCTCATTCCTTTTTCTGGGAGCGACTCCAAGCTGACTTCTGCTGATTCATGAGACCTGAGAAAGTCCACAGAATCGTCTTTAGTTCTGCCATATTACAGGCACTTTGTGGTTTCTTTCGTTATTCTCTTTTTGGTGGAGGTGTGTCAGTTAAAGTCGGAGTAGCCAATGAGCAACGAGTGCAGGATTTTATAAAACTTCAAATGCGATTTTGCACGAACCCTTCACAGATTTGGCCAGGTTTGTTTTTAGTGTTTAGACTTAGGCCCAAAATCTTGCTTTAGAAGAAATCCCCTGTGAATCTCAGAATGTTATAAAAAAAAGTCAGTCCCTTTGTCTTCATAGTCCTTAATTATGATGGGACTCTTCATGTGATGTTTGATGTGCACTTATCCACTTAAAGCTAGACTCAAAACCTTAACCCCCGTCGACGGCAGTAAATTTGGGGATTAAAGTCATCTGGAATGTAACGTTCCTGATTACAGATTTAACGCTGTCTGTGTCTCGCTCAAATGCATATAAACTCAACATCACACATGCAGTAATTACACATCCAACTCCACTGCTGTCCACACTCCCACCAGAGAAACTGCCTGAGAAACTGTGAAAGCACATAGTTGCCCGGAAATTCTCATGGGACTCGTTTTTACACAATATCCTTATTTGAAGGTTCTAATTTTAGTTTTGTGTAATTATAAACAGCCCAGTTCCATCCCACTAGTGTGGAAGATCCATTTATATGCCATATATATCACACACAGATGTGTCTTGTGTATACTGCTAGATAATTTGCTACATTTACACCTAAGTATAATCCTAACTTCAGTTACAATAGTTCCTGACTTGTTAGATTTTTAAATAATAAAAGCTGGAACCTTTCTCTAAAAGTATTCCTTATGATTGTCCTTACACATGTCCAGTGTTGGGGAGTAACTAAAATTAGTGATGCTACTTCTAGTTAAACTTCTTTTTCAGAAGCTTCATTTTATGCTGTAGGTTTTTCCAGCGAATACCTTTATTTTTTAAAAATACAATGTAACATGTCAAAAGGTAGTATACCAGGTCTTGAATTGGCAGAAATAGCATCTGATAGACTACTGTGAGCCACACGCTCATTGCATCACAGTGCACTCTTGGTAGCTACAAAATGGAATCCACCTGCCAGTGTAGAGGCAAAAATCTGTGGCAGTATTTATCAAAATGTATGACTCTGAAAGGTCAAAAGGACAGAATTTACAAATTTAAGCGTAACTTACGTAGGGAGAAAACCAAACTGATTTGACATTACATTGCTAAAAAAAAATACAGATTTTCATGTACTGTTTAACATTATGTTCCATATTATTTATATTAATTAGTTTTCAATGCATCTTTGGATGTAGTTAGCTCCTTTTTTCTCTCTAGCTTGAAGTGTATTAGCTACTATATTAAAACAGGAGCTTGTCTGTAACTTGTAATTATAAGTAGCCTGTAGCTTTAAAAGCTACTGTTTAAAAGTAGCTTGTGTTCGGTGAGTGACTCCTGTCTACCCCGTGGCTTTGCGTCGCCCGCGGCAAGGCGTTGGGATTTTGGGTGGGGGCCTGTGGTCTCCGTCTCGCCCCTCTGGAGTCTCCAGTGGTCTACACTGCGACTTTCCCCTCAGCCCTTTTTTATTTTTTCCCAAACCAAAGGTAAAGAAAGCAATGGAAATGACAGTGTTGCTTATAGCAGTCAAAAAATAGATGTTTTGATCATCCTTAAGGCTATTTATTCATATGCGTATTCCGCTTCGGCTATAGCATTAGATTCTTTGGGGAAACCAGAAATTAAAGAAGGTTCTATCTTTAAGGCTGCTTCGCTACCTTACCATTATTGCAGGCAGAGGGTTGCAAATTAGGATTACGCCTGTCTTTGCAAAACCACTAAGAAGCAGAAAAATGCGTCATAAGAGACACGCTCCAGTCGTTTGTGGCTGGCTTGCTAAAAATTGTCTGAGATGCATTTCGGCTTATAGTTTCCATCATAATTATTATGTATGTACCTGATGTTGGCACCATTTGTCGACATTTTATAGTCTATGTCTTTAAAGACCTCCACACTTTGTGTGACGTCTTTATTTAGATGAAAGAGGCTTTTAAATGGTATGTTTTCTTTGTTGACGCCCCAAAAGAGATCCATCATTTGTCACTTTTAGCTAGAAGCTAGAGTTCTGAAGTTCTCTCTAAATACAGTGTTATTTTAGAACACGCTGTACAGCCTTTATATCTGTTCACATCAAAACTAGTTGCCTGTAAGTAATGATTGTTGGAGTCCTGAGCAGTCGAACTCCTGGCATTGTGCTGGACCTCACTGTGGTCAACACATGTTTGCAAACAAGCCTATATTTTTTTTCTTTTTCTCCATGTTTTCCAAATTGTCACATGTTTAAAATGTGAAAATATTTTGAAGTAAACACTCACATCTCGAACCCGGTCTGCCTTTATATTTAGAAAAAGCACCAGTAGAGTGTGTTCCTGTTTTCCATTTTCCTCTGTCTGTGGTATAGATATTTATAAAAAAGGAACCGGAGTCTGGTTCTCTACCATAATTTGTTCCGTAACTGTTGATTTTTGCATCCATCGTGTTTCCTCGTGTGTAAAATGACCATCTGTGCTGATGCTTTTAAAGGGCCTGAGCTCATCTCCAGGGACAAGCTCTCGCTCCAGATCCTTTTGATTCTGCATGCAGACGACAATGATCATGAGGGCAGCTACAGGGGCCGAGGTTTTAATCATGCTTTCTTATTTTTAAGAAATGAAAAAGAGGGATTGAGCTTTAAAGAACAGGAACGAGTCTTAATGTGAGTTAAAATGGCAGTTCCAGGAAGCAAAATAAAAACCCAAAAAATGCCTGAGGTCAAGGCTCACAGCAGCACTGGTCCTTATATTGTAATCAAGACACTTTTATATGGTAACTTTTCAAGCGGCAAATTACTTACAATTTAATGTAGCTAATCTTTTGTTTTAACATAGTAGTTAGCTACACTATGAGCTACAGACAAGATGATCTAACTACGTCCAAGCTGTTTCATCCACTAATACTTCATATTTGTGCTGCAAATTATGCACACACACACACACACACACACACTTTTTAAAGAATGTGACCGTTATGGGGACTGAAATTTTAAAAAAAGAAGTTCAGCTTGAATAAAAATGGTCAGTTTTGTGTCCCCCTAATGACAATGTGCAATCAGGCCAGAGTCCCCATTATGGGGGTAAACAAACACACACACACACTTTTAAGGATATGTGCATGACGGGACATATTAGATTTTAAAAGGAGAGGTTAAGCTTCAAGAAATAGGTATGTTGCAGTGATTAACTTTGTGGAGACTTGGTTTTACGTTCCCACAATGACACAGGTACCTGCCATATTAGTGTGCAATCAGGCCAAAGTGCCCATATTGGGAGGTTTACAAGCACAAACACCTACGCACACTTGTACTTGTCATATGGGGGCGGGGACACATGTCTACACCACTATTTGTGAGGACCAGTTCACAGATGTTTTATATTTTTCACACATACACACAAAATCCTTGAAATTGCCACATGGTGGGGACACATGTCTTGGCCAGGATTTGTGGGAGCAAGTTTCTTGAAGTCTTACATTCTACACACAAAAACACACACACAATCCTTGTATTCATCACATGGTGGAGACACATGTCTTGGCCATGCTTTGTGGGGACCAGTTTCCCAAAGTCTTCCATTCTTCACACAAAGACATACACTCTTGTATTTGTTGCGTGGTAGGGAAACACGTCTAGGCCATGCTTTGTGGGGACCAGTTTCCTGACATAGACACACACAAATACAAACATAAACACACTCTTGTAATTGTCACATGGTGGGAACATGTCTTGGGCACGCTTTGTGGCGGCCTGTTTCTCGATGTCTTACATTCTTCACAAACACAGACACTTGTATTTGACACATGGTGGGGACACGTCTAGGACATGCTTTGTGGGGATCGGTTTGCTGAAGTCTTACACACAAACACACACACACACTTGTATTTGTTGCATAGTAGAGATACATGTCTAGATCATGGTTTGTGGGGATCAGTTTCCTGAAGTCTTACATTCTTCACACACAGGCGCACTCTCTCTCTCTCTCTTTCTCTATCTCTCTCTCTCTCTCTCTCTCCCTCTCTCTCACACACACACACACACACCAGCTTTACATAAACACAAACAAAAAGTGTCTGAAGTTTCTCCAAATGGCACCTCCTCTGCTCATTTGCGTAGAAACAAAAAAAGCTGCAAAAAGTCCCTCACACTTCTCATTGGCCTGCGCTGTATGACTGCGGGAGACACAGATACAGATAAATGTCTGAACAAGTGCCCTTCCAACTGGCAAAACAAGCTGTGTTTTATTTTATTTGTACCTACAGTACATTGCCTATGATGTAGCATTAAAACGAAAACTCCAGGGTTGGGAATAAAACTGCTTGTTTGTATTTATATTTTTGTCCACAAGGCCTGTCGGGACATTATTGAGTGCTTGGCCAGTGGAAAGTTCCAGAGAGTGAGGACGGGTTCGGTAAGCAGAGCACAGCAAAGCCTGATTAATGAGGAGGATGCAGCCGATGTGGCTTTCCGCTACACCTCTCTATAATCGAACATGGCCTTGACATTACCACAGTCTACACAACATACATCACTGCAGACAAAGGACCGTTTTAGAGGATTTGCGTGCATTTATTTTGACGTCTCTGCAAACGTCGAAAACCCGGACTGAGATGCTATTCATGTAAGGCGACTTGTCTAGTTTGCTGCTGTATAGTCAGAGAGACTGAAATGGCTGTGCAGGGGGGATGTGGTGCTGAGCCAAACCAGGTTTTCACCACAAATCAGGCGTTTTTGATGTGGTTTATTCATGGTATGGCATGCATGCCAAGCATATGGATGGTGTGGAAGGTCATTAGATTAATATGTGAATATTCAGTAGCAGAAAACGATTGAAAAAAGAAACAAGTTTTTAATTTTTCCAATTTATTTTATAGAAAGAAAAATGTGAAGAAATGTGTATATAATGGCTGATTACATTTTTTAATATGAACTTAAGAATGATCAAAATTCTCAACACTTTATTATCCAGGATCTACCTTCTCCAGAATGCTTTGTCCATCTGCTTTGCCTCATGGTCTGTGTCTACTGTCCACAGTATTCAGTGATTCTGGGGTGTAGCAGTGTGTGTGGAAGAGCTGACCAGCAGGCCAACGCAGAAACTCAGAGCCATCGAGCTGTCGCTGACAAGAATGGCACACACGGCTTCTGTCCATTTTCACTTTCACTCGCGTTGCTTCCATCTGCGACCACAAGAACATTCGGAAGGATCTTATTAATAACTGCAGGTCAAAACTTTGGATGTTGCTGAAATGTTCAGTTACATATACACTGATCAGCCAAAGCATTATAACTATTGACTACTCTCTTACAGGGGTTAGGATATATTATGCAGCAAGTGAACATTTTGTCATTGAAGGTGGTGTGTTGGAAGAATAAAAATGGGAAAGTGTAAGGATATAAGTGATTTCAACAAGGGCCAAATTTTTTAATGTGTTCATTTCCAGGCATGTTCCCACTCTGCAGTGTTCAGGAACTTCCAAAAAGTGGTCCAAGGAAGGAAAATTGGTAACCCTGGGCGACAGGGTGATGGACGGCCAAGACTCACTGATGTACATATGGAGTGAAGGCTGGACCGTGTTGTCTGATCTTATAGAAGAGCCTGTGTAGCTTAAATTTCAGAAAATGTTAATGCTGGTTCAGCTGTCAGAACGCACAGTGCAACACATTTTGGTCATAATGTTATGGCTGAATGATGTGCAGTACAGTATATTGTATCTTGATCTGTATCAAAGTGTCCATATTGCCTAGAGGATTAGGTAAATAATATATACACAATCACACAAATTAATATACAATAGACAATGTGTCCTATACAAAGTACATTGTATATAAATCTGTATCATTGTATATATATTGTCTAGTGCATTAGATACAGTTTTTTATTATATCTATATTTATGTATTTATACTTATATTACATATTATTTTTGTACTGTACATTGATCTTTGTTATTGTATTTATATTGTCTCTTTACTACTCTAGACCATACAATCGTAATAATACACTTAAATGTATTTATTACATTTACATTGTTTAAAGAATTTGAGAGACATCAACAACAAGTAGCAAGTTCATTGTACATTTTTAACATACCTGGAAAATAAAAAGTTTCTAATAAAGTTTAGTGTAGAGTGTTGCTTACCCACGCCTGCTTGTGTCTGAGGTTTTGAGCCATGGCCAGGCTTTTCTCCAGGCCTCTGGTCCTGCTCTGGTGCAACATTGCTCTCAGAGACTGGCCCAGAAAATGCACCACCAGCTGCAAAGACCAGGATTCAGGAAGCACCTGAAGCACCTGGGCCAGATTAAAAGATGCAGCGTTGCCGTTTAGCAAATCGACGGCTGCGGTCAAGTGCTGGTCGGACTCAAGGTAGACCTGAAGCAGGCTGAGGAACAGCAGCTGCATAAATTCCTTGCTTTGTCCAGCAGAGGTCCTCCTGCAGTAGTTTTCTGCTGCAATATTGTTTCCATTTTCATGCACGAGAAGCTGTAGGGCCTTTCTGTGCTCTCCAGTTCGCCCGAGCACAATGGCTTTTTCCTCATGGAGAGTTGACGACTTTATTATTGCTGTAAGATTATTAAACAAAACAAATATCTGTACATGTTTATATATAATACATACTTTAATCAAAGAGAGTTGGCACCATTTTTACAATTTTCAATAGTCACCATATTCCTCAAATTTCACACTATAAAAACTAGCCCAGAAAGACTTTTTATACCTTGCGGAACAGTAAGAATGCTAAAGAAGATCATCAAGAAAGTGCTGCTTTTTTCTGCAACAAAGTGATTATTTTATTTCCCACCAAACCTTAAACATGTAGCTACAATATTATTATATATTATATAAACCTAATAAAATATTGGTGAAAGAGGATCTCCAATACACTGTGCAAGACAAACATGGTTCTGAAAGTAAAAATCCTGACCAGAAATTTGGACAGAAATGTAATTATGCAGTGGTTCAATATTATTTATGTATTTAAACAAACTTACTCAAATGGTCTCATCACTACAATTTTAGACACAAAAACAGACCTAATTTTTTACTTTCTAATACTGGATTTTCTTTTAAGAAAGTCATTCAAATAAAATCTGCTTGTTGCAGTTACCATATACAACTTCTGCCTTGTAGATGGAAGATTGCCACAATAATTCCTGCAGCTTTACTCTCATCTCTTCTCTGTTTATACCATTTTGCAATTGCCCCCCTGGAGTCTGGAGGATCTGTGTGGCGTATGTCACGGCTAGGAGTGTGTGGTGCTTCTCCTCCTAATCAAACAGTATTACATTTAAGCAAACAAAATTAAATGAAAATGTGTTGTATTTAAAATACTTCAAGCATTGTTTAGTCAGTCATATAGTAAGGAAACTAGGGCTGACAACTGTCCCGTATTAGCTGAGATGTCACACATTTAGTCTGAAATTTGATTGTCCCATATGGGACAGGCATTAGGCCTCATTCTATAGCCGTTCTTAAAAAGTAAGAACTTTGTGCAGCTTTCACCAACATTCTGACATTGAAGCGAGTGATTTTTAGTCAGTGTGAACACAGCACACAGTGCACCACAACCAAATGTAGCCTCTGCATTTGTCCCATCCGTGAAGTAGCCGTGGACAGCTGACCGTCAACGCCCAGGGTGCAGTGCATAGGGATGGTACCTTGCTCATGAGTATCTCAGGGGTACCTTCACTGGTCTGAGTCTTGAACCAGCAATCTTTCAATCATGGGGCCAACTCCCTAACAGCTACGCTACCAACTGCCCCAAATAAAACCTGCCGACAGGATTTGAACTCGGACTGTTGCATCAAAGGGCAGCATCACTACCTGCATTAACCAGTGCTTCTTAATTTAAGCTTTGTTCATAGGTAAGCAAAGATTCTACAAGGAAAAAAAATGTCAGATAATGTTTTTTGTGATTTGATGTGAATAGAAGCATTTAATTTGGTGTCATATTGATTGCTGGCTCCTGAGTTTAATCCAATTGAATCAAAATCATAGCTTTGTGATATTGACTTTGAATCATTGTATATTGAATCAGTATAATATTCCATTGTGATGAAGCTTGTGATTTACACCAGTAGTATTTAGATGACACAAAGTAAAACTCACCGTGCTCTGTAACTCACAAACCAAAAATTCCAAATACAAAGTCATAGCCACGGGGTAATGTTCTAAAATGGTCAGACCTTCCTCTGTTTCAAATGTACTTTGTTCATCTGGATTCCTGTTTGTAAAGATCAACACTCCAACCTGTAATAAAAAGACGAAAAGAATTCTCTTCAACAGAAACAGAATCTGTGTGGTACAGTCTGGCCTGTAATACTCTGCCAGGCCACTAGTGGCCGCTCTGTCCACTATCTCTGTTGGTTTTGAGCTGTGCCTGTTGTACAACATTGATTTTTGGCAGTTCCATCTGTGAATAAAGACAGAGTTAAAAGTGCTCTGCATTTGAGTCCACCAAGTAATCATTACAATTGGTAAAATCACAGATTTTCAAAATTCTCTCAAGGTTTTGCCCTATTTTAGTGTTTTCAGAAATACATTTGCAACATTTGTCCAACACAAGTTAAATGTGTAGCTCAAATTCCTTGCAAAACCCAAAAACTGTTCACAATTGTCTGGGGCAATGCCAGTGCAATTGACCATGGATGTTGGCAACTTTAGGTCTGTGCCTGAGCAAAAGAAGGCCATTTTCAACATTCTTCATAACTTTTAATAGCCAAAAACTAATAATAGTTGTTGTATTTTGTCATACCTTGAAATTTCATTAATCGATGTTTAAGTTATGAATCATCAATATAAAAATAGCATTGTTTTTGGGATTATTGTCATTTTAAGGTATTGTAGCTAAATGATTAAGGTGTGGTAGCCAATACAGTAATAACTTTAAAGCAAATTTAATTCTGAAAGGAACAATGATCAAATTTGGGAGAACATCATTTGCCAAAGTCATGAGTGAAGATACAGAGGTTTCTTTTTGACTCACAGTGTAGATCTGTGTGTGTGTGTGTGTGTGTGTTACTACACCTACCTCTTGGTCTTTCTGCAGAATCCAGTCTATAAACTTCCAGCTGATGGATTTCTGCTTCAGACTACACAGAGTTTTCACAATGTGCTGGAGGACATGGGAGGATTCCTCACACTTCTCGTCTACCATCTGAACCCAATTCTGGCAAAAATAATTCAAGAGGTGGCTTTCGGTTTAATGTGCATGATATATTATTTGATGTTGTGAGATTATTGCATATTACATAACATTATGACCACTAGGGGCGTTGAAATTAATCACATAATCGATGCATTGCAATGCAGACGTGAACGATGCTGCATCGATGGAGTGGCAAACCATAATCAATCATTTTTAACCGGCGGTCCTCTGCCCTCTAGTGGACTGCAGCGGCATTGTAGGCAGCCCGTGACATGCAGTCCGCTTTCACTACTAAAATCACCTTTTTAAAATTTATTTCATTTGATTGAATTTTCAAAACATTATAAAATGATGAATGATGAGTGGTGATCTCTGGGACAGAGCCAGCTGAAAACCCCTGGATTATATCGTTGATCTAATCGAATCATTCACACCTCTAATGACCACCTGTCTAATATAAAGTAGGTCTGCAGCTACATCAGTATTATGGCTTATCAGAGTACTATTGTAACTTATTATGTAAGAGACCTGAATTGCATTGAGATATTGACCCTGGTTTTGGTAGAGAAGCCCAACTGTGAAGAATCTGCAAAACACAAACAGAGAAATGCACAACTCATTCATTAAAATCTGGTATTGGATCAGTACTCGGGATCGGCCGATACCCAAAACCCAAGTAAAGGCATCGGAATTGGAACTGAAAAAGTTAGATCGGTGCATCTCTGATTTGTACACTCATAAAAATGATCAGGACACATTTCACTACATGTGGTATTTATATAACTATGTACAATATGTGACAAATAAAGAATCTTGAATCTTGACCTTTTGTGCTGCTGCAGCTCAGGTATACACACTTGTAGTGAGCAGTGGTTTGGAGACGTCACAAACTGGTCCAGCTGATCGTAATCGCCCTGCTCTAAATACACTTTAAAAAGTGCCGTATCCACGTCCTGAGGGCATTTCTCTCCCTGAGGGGTCTCACGGATCTCCGTTAAGAAATTCTTGAGGAAATTCAGGTAGAGCAGAAACGTTTTACGATCTTCTTCACAGAGCTTGTACAGATCCTTCGCATTGCTGACAGCTGGACACCGAGAGCTGGCGTCTTTACCAAAAACTGTCATTGTTGGGTAGAGAGAGATGATTTCACGTGGGTCCAGTTCACCTTTGCTGTGGAAAAATGGTGAACGTGGACAAAAATGCAGAATTAGAATTAGAGTGAAGTTTATTGTACATACAGTATAAACATAGTCACATCCAAGAAATTTGCTTTAGTGGTTTGGGCTAAGACATTAAAAGTCAAAAGATTTTTAAATATGTATACAAGATACATTTTAGACATGCTGAATTCTTTGGTACCAACACTAGAGAACCACATAGGCAGTTTTTGACTCCTGCAGTTTTGCAGTTTTTCTCAGAAATCCTGGCCATGTTTAGTGCCCAGGGGCAGCACACTGGCACAGTGGTTAGTACTGCCATCTCACAGCGAGAAGGTCCTGGGTTCAAGTTTGCATTCTCTCCCTGTGTTTGCGTGGGTTTAGTCTGGGTGCTTCACTTTCCTCCCACAGTCCAAAAGCGTACAGTATAGGTTAATTGGTGACTCTAAATTGGCCCTGTAAGGTGTGACTGAGAGTGTGATTGTGTGGGTGTATGCCCTGAGGTGTGTTGGCGCCTGCCCAGGGTTTGTCCCCGCTTTGCGCCCATAGTTCCTGGGATAGGCTCCGGTCTCCCTTCGACCCCAGTTGGGATTAAGCGGTTCAGATAATGATAGATGGGTTTAGTGTCCAGTTAAAAGCTACATCATTTTTGTTGGTTCTTCACTATTCCTTCATCTGTGATCAGTTTTTGACCACAGGAACCTTATTGTCTTGATATTGATGATCTTGTTAAGCCTCTGAATGGCACTGACGTATAGAATAAAAAGTCCAGCAGCACTTCTGTGACTTATATAGGGATGGGTTGGTATGGAGAAGCGGTAATAAACAGATACTTAAATGGATGGTGCTGAAATATTAATAAGCTCCTGGAATACCTTTAATTTATTCTAACGTAGTGTTGTTTTCAAGTTTCTGATCTTAAAGTAACACTGGATAAAAACAAGTATTAAACATTTAAATTAGTGAGAACTAAGAATTTAAGTGAGTGATTATTTGTCATTATGAACACAGCACAGCACACAGTGCACCACAATGAAATGTGACATCTGCGTTTGACCCATCCGTGAAGGAGCAGTGGGCAGTGCTTGGGGACAGTACCTTGCTCCACAGTGTTACCTTTACCTATATGGGATTTGAACCAGTGACCTTCTGATCACGGAGCCAACTGCGGAGGCAACTCCCTAACCGTTATGCTACCAACGCCACCAGCTGCCCCATTTACATTCGTTTTAGACAGTATCAGTCAAGCAGCAGCCACAGTTTCTACAGTGGATAGCAGAAGTCAGACACTTAAGTAAAACTCATTCTCAGTTACTAGGTGAGGGTAAATGACACAGACTGTTGAATGTCAAGTTCATTACGAAAGATTAAAGCTCCTCAATATAGCAGAGTCATGCAGATTTAGGTCAGCATAAATCGATAACTGCTCCAACTGTTGGCTAGTTAGTTTAACCTCACAAATTATTTTGTGTCAGATGTCAGATAGCTTGACAGGTGTCAGATTTGTTTTGCTTATTACACACCTACAAAAACAAAATGTTTACAGCAAACTTATGGTTAATTTGTGGCAAACAGTGGAGTTTGTCAGAAGATGCTGCCACAAGTTTGCTATTGTCGGCCACTAGTGGTAAATGTATTAGCCAGTGATTTGCCAAAACAATTAGCCAGTAATGACAAATTTGCCAGGTGCATAGGTTTCCATAAAGTTTGCTAGAAGTCCACCACACGTTTGCCACAATCCTAATTTGCATGTGAAAATATGTTCTTGCTGCAAATCAGTGGTGACATTGCCAAAGGTTAATGGCAACTGTTTGCCAGAAGCCTACGTTTTTTGTAAGGGCAGTTTTGTACATACAGTGGAAGTTGTGTCGTCACTTTATAGCATTTTCTAAAATAGCCTTAAGGCACATGGGTATTTTTTAAAACAAAGCTATTTGTCCAAAGAGTTTTGTCCACACTCAAGTCACTGAAAATGGAGCTTTTGCCAAACCGTTGCCAGTATCGAGAAGTATCGGTATCGAAAAAGTATCAGTATTGATAAAAGCTTAATAACAGTAGTAGGGTATATGGGGACAGACAGCATATTAGAAGTGAAATAAAATGCGTGATTATTGATTATAACGTTTACTTTTATTTGACGTGATAGTAGGTGAGGCTAGCATATAGTAGGATTTAAGTGAGTGGTGGAGGTATAAGGTATAAGCTAGTTGTTTCTAGTAAAGTAACTAGTTAAAGTGTGTTGTAATTACTTGCATTATTGTGCGTTATTTACACAAAAAGATCTTTGGCTTCAGCAAAATCTTCTCTGTAGAACTTTATCCATGCTGATGTGCAGATGACATTACTGTACAGGCTCTACATGGTAAAAAGTGAAAAAATGGGATTCAAAATCAAAAATCAATCTTACATACACAATACAATGAAATTTTTACTTAAATGCTGCTCCACTGACTATTAGCAATAGACACAGTTGATGTTACAATACAATATGCTGTATACTAAGTACAATACAGTACAACAGTACAATAGAGTAATCCAAGTAGCAAAATAAAATACAATATTCCACAAGAAATAGTTAATAATATAAGACAGAGCACAGAAGTTTGGGGACTGCAGTACAGAGAAAACTTCATATTCATTTTCCAAATAATATAAATTGATCTAAAAAATGGACTGCATCATGTCGACATTATATTGCAAAATAAATGACATTGCAAAACGTTATTATATAACATGATGATATTGAATTGGAATAGCCAAGAATTTTTTCTCACTCCTATGCTCATGGTTAAAGAGGATTCAGAAATATTATGGTTATGATAAACAAGTCTGTCCTAAAATCTTGGACTGGTTACTTTAAGACCTGCCCATGGTGGAATTAAATCTCTTCATCTGCTGCCCATTTCTATGCGAACGATTTCTGCACAGTGTTTATAAGCAGCTCAAAAACGCAGCTGCTTAACCTCCATGACCTGATGACATCATGACCATTATAGACACAAAATGTTCTATACCACACATGCATGCAGAATTATCCATATAAATCCTCAAGGTTTCTCAAGCTTTTAACTGCTCATTGATATTCATCAAGAAGTCATGTGAGGTGGTGATTTTTTCAGATATGCGTTCTGCTACGGAGTGGATTATCATTTGCTTACATATCCAAAGAGGATAAGGATTAAAGCGGCGTACAGCTCGGCTCTATCGGCACTTTCTTACCTTATAAGAATCTGCTGGTAATAGAGTCTGTGCTCCGTCCAGCAGCATCAGGGCCTCGTCCACCCGCCCGTTTCCCAGGAGGGACTGGATTTGATCCTGCAGAGGATTCTGGGACAGGCGATGAATTTCCCTCTCAGTCAACACAAAAACACTATCTACACAGAGGCATAAAATAAAGAAAACAAACCATGGATGTAACTTTGCATATGTTCTACACTGTCAGTCTTTACCTTTGCTCACTTTGCCACTTGTTGACCAATATTCTAAATTCTTTATACATAAATTTGTTATGAATGTGTAACTATATTATCTTTAATGTGATTGGGTGATTATTTGTCATTGTGAACACAGCACAGCACACAGTGCACCACAACCAAATGTGAGCTCGGTATTTGACCTCCGTGAAGGAGCAATGGGCAGCTTTTTGGTAGCGACCGGGGAGAGGTGCTTAGGTGCTTACCAGTCCTGGGTTTTTTAACCGCCGACCATCCAATCACGGTGTGAACACCCTAACCATTACTCTACCAACTGACCCATAATAAATCCAATATGATTCCTTCTCACCTGCATCCATTTCTCAACCTTCTCAAAATTATAATGTCATAAATGATTAACTTCACCCTTCTCTGTTCATTACAGTCCACAGCTTGCCCATTGTATAGTTTCAGTTCTGTGCTTTTTTGTATTACACACAGTATTCAGTTTTGTATCCGGGGCAGCAGTGTTGCTGGGATTTTAAAACCTTCATTTGAGTCATGTTTAGAGTCCTGAAGAGTACCTGCGGTTGGGAGAAGAGCTTTGGCGTTCTGTAAGGGAATGATCTGTTTTAGCTGCTGGTCTAGCATGCTGTAGACATGAACCGCCTGGCTTTGTAGCGCCAACATGTAGGGAAACTGCACCACTGCATCCAGAACGCCTTCGCACCACGGGATGGGAGGACGCTGGGATATACCACTCTTCATCACAAACATACCTGCACAGAAATAATCCACACTCCCTTAACGCAGTTCAGCCGAATTTGTTTTGGTCTCGTATAAACAAGTCAGTGTTGAGGAAGCTACTTTCAAATGGTCGCTTGTGGGCATCTAGTGGTTAGGATAGTTGCCACTGGGCCAATAGATCGTGGGTTCGAATCCTACCTCCATCACTGTGTCCCTGATCAAGATTCTTAACCCCAAGTTGCTCCAAGGAAACTATTTTTGAGAAATTATGAAATGGGCGGCGCTCTAGATGAGAGTGTATGATGAATCCCATAAATGTACATGTAAATTACAAAGAGCTACATAGCCAAGTTTATGTTTTAATAGTTAGCTACACTACATTACACTACAGAGAAAAAGTCATAAAGATATACGTTTGAGACAGCAAAGTCCAAATTTCCAAGACGAAAGAGAAGAAGACACTGTGAAGTTATAATGTTGAAATATAAAGGTATTGTTAAGCTATGCAACTGACATTTTTGGCTTTACAATGCATGTGTGATTCTTTAAGGATGGGAACAACCCTGTACAGGCGCCAACACACCGCGCACACACACATTCATACCTTACAGGCACCAATTTAGAGTCACCAATTAACCTATAGTGCATGCCTTTAGCCTGTGGGAGGAAACCGGAGCACCCGGAGAAAACCCATGCGAACACAGGGAGAGCATGCAAACTCCACACAGAAAGGCCCCTTCGGCCGTCCCCGGGGTTCCAACCCAGGACCGTCTCGCTATGAGACGGCAGTGCTAACCACTGCACCACCATTCCGCCCAGAAGCAAGAATCAATGGTCATATTTATCAAAATTTTTGACCTCAACATGTTATTGAAACCTTATTGTGATTTGTCATCACCTTGTTAAAAATACATATTTTCTTATTTAACTTTTTAAAAATAGATTTAAGTGCATCCCACAGCATAAATGTTCAGTTTTAGTGAATGTAGCTTAGATGCCTTTAAGTAGATTGTAGCTTGAAAGATAAATCTGGGTATCATTATATTTATGGTAAAAATTTGGCTAAGATGGCGTTAGTGTGTGTGGCTTGCCATCTGCTCCTACCAGTAGCGTGTGTGTTTGTGTTGGACGTAGGCGTTGTCAGCGCTTTGTGTATGATCGTCAAACCCTGCTGGATCTTTGGTATATTACTGAAGATCTAGTAAAGTTAGATTTCAATGGACATGGAACTTTACCCCCATTTTTGGCAAGGATCCCAGCTCACCTTTGCTGCGTTCCCGCGTTACTTCCTCAGCGTAAGCGCTTCCGTCCCCACGGTAAATGCAGTGGTAGGCTTGTGAGGCTTAAAGCTTATCTGGTGGGCTTTTCTTCAGCTCCCTGGACTACGTTTAGAGCCGTGCCTGACCTCGCTATTTCTTGACGTTCTCTGGATCCTGTCAACACTTGTCTGGTACCTATTATCGTCTCGGAAAAGGTATTCCAGCCCTGCGGCCCTTGCATTCCTTGTCTGCGCTGGCGCGGTGTGAACCATCGCAACTTGCGGCCTCTGTGTCAGGCTCCCCGGGCAACTAAAACCGCAGACCTGCCGGTTCCTGCTAGGATCGGCCTGGTGAATGCCAGATCTCT
The DNA here is from genome assembly GCA_032718565.1 of Distichodus sexfasciatus. Taxonomy (NCBI): domain Eukaryota; kingdom Metazoa; phylum Chordata; class Actinopteri; order Characiformes; family Distichodontidae; genus Distichodus; species Distichodus sexfasciatus. The sequence continues at coordinate 177,595 of JAVGVS010000324.1, read as the reverse complement.
AGCAAACAAGACCTTTGCCTTAAAGGACTTTTTTATGTCCCGAGGATTGGATTTTCTTTGTGTGACTGAGACGTGGCTGAATGCTGATGAGTCCAGTGCCTTCACCAAACTTTTACCTGATGACTGTTGTTATTTTAGTACCCCGCGGAAGTCGGGCTGAGGAGGAGGAATAGCCACTGTTTTTAAGCGTCATTATAAATATAAGCAGCTATTCTTGTCATCCTCATTCTCCAGCTTTGAACTGAGTTTATTCGAGCTGGGTTGCTCGCGCACAGTGTTGTGTGCCGTGGTTTATCGGCCTCCCAAATACAATAAGGACTTTTGAAATGACTTTTCTGAGTTCTTAGCCAAAATTATGCCGAGATATGACCGTGCCCTTATTGTTGGAGATTTTAATGTTCACGTGTGTTGTTTTGATAAGCCTACGGAAAGGGACTTTTTAAACCTTATTGATTCTTTTAATTTAGTACAGTCTGTATCTGGACCCACTCAAGAGCGGGGACACACACTTGATCTTGTCTTATCTTATGGTTTGCCTGTTGTTAATTTAGAGATTTGTGATGCTGTGCTTTCAGATCACATGCCTGTTTTATTTGACGTTGCTCTAATAGTTAAATATGCCGCTGCCGCATGGCCCTGCTGTCGTATTATTAACCCTTCCACTGCTGCTCGGTTCTCGGCTGCCTTTAATCACATCTGCGTCGTCCCTGAGTCTGTACGCAGTACAGAAGAGCTTAGCTCATGGTTTCATTCTACCTACAAGTCTGTGTTAGATACAGTGGCGCCATTAAAAATCAGGCAGCCTAAAACTAAATTTGAGCCCTGGCTGAATGACTCACGCTGTCAGACGTGACTGCCGTAGAACGGAGTGAAAGTGGAAAAAGGACAAACTACAGGTGTCTCTTCAAATGTTAAGGGACTCCTGGTGCTGTTACCAGACAACTGTGAGAGAGGCTAAAAGAAAACATTTGTCTGATATCATTATGTCTAACTGTTACAATCCTCGTGTTTTGTTTAAGATATGAGCATAAACCCGACTCAGTGGTAAAGGGAGGTGTTGCAACGATCTGAATACTCTTTCAATAACACAAGGAGTCAGGACCTAAATTTACATTTTAAATCAGTGAATTATTATTCCTTAGAATTGCAGACATATCTACCAAAACCCTAACTTTTAACCGCTCCCTCTCATTCACGATTTGCAAATCACCAGGTCCTTATTCTGAATTCTAACTGAATTTTCAAATTTCTGTCGGAACGCCTAGTTATTTCAACAAAGAGCAATAATTGTGGGCTTTAACATTCATATGAATAATGAACAAAAGATCCTCTGGCAGCAGCTTTTACAAATTTACTAGATTCCATGGGCATTGTTCAGGGTGTAGCTTTGGGCCCCACTCACAACTAACGGTCCATACCCTTGATTTAATCCTATCACGTTTGGTCTTAATGTAGATAATAATGTAACTATGCTGCCCCAGGCAGTATTATTTCTGACCACCATCTCGTACATTTGATTTTTCACTTTAGTCAAAACACAAATACTACAACTTCGCTTCTGCTCAAAGTACAATCACTTCAGATACAGCTATTAACTGTTAATCATCTAGATCTGCGTTCCTGACAGTGAAATGTCTAATCTTGCTGAACTTGAGAGTATCTGGGACTATCTAACTTCGCCGTTCCTGTAAGATAAAAAATTATAGTTAAAAATTAAAAGGTCAGAGAAAACAAAACATCCCCTTGGTATAATGACCACCTCGTGGCCTAAAACAAGGGACAAAATTGAAACGTGGTGGCGGCAAACTAGACTGAAGTGGTCTTGAACTAGCATGGAAAACTATGGGGAAGCTATAAAAAGGCTCTTAGAGCGCAGAAATCAGAGAGCCACCTATCATTGCTAATTGAAAATAACAAAAATAATCTGGGTTCTAGCTAACATAATTATCCAAGCTGATAATAGCCAGACTACTACTCAAACTATTACCAACATTGTTTTCTAGTGGCGAATTTATGAACTTTTGCCCAAGAATTTGTTCAATTAGACAAGAATATTCTAAATCTCAAGTAACTACAGTGGCTGGCCTTGACAAACCAAGTACTAATACTGCAACCATCTTATTTGAATCATTTACTCAGTTGATAGTCAGATCTAACGTCTTTTAATCCTTTCCTCAAATTCATCTACTTGCATGTTAGATCCTGTTCCAACAAGGCTACTCAAAGATGATTCAGTAGTGATTAAACCTCTACTAGCAATAGTTAACTCCTCCTATTAGCATTAGTTGTTACCGTCTCTTAAATTGAAGCATTCTTCTTGCTGAAAGCCCAACCTGGATCCCCTGGTATGTTAAGCTTATAGACCAATATCTAATCTCCCATTTATCTCCAAAAATAATGAAAAAGTTGTTTGCCAGTCAGCTAACCTCGTTCTTGCAGGAAAACCATATTTATAATGTTTTCAGTCTGGTTTAGAGGCCAACCACAGCACAGAGACTGCTCTGCTGAAGGTAGTGAATGATCTTCTCTTATCTGCTGATCAGGGCTATACCTCGCTCTATTAACCTTGATCTTAGTGCTGCTTTTTGATACTGTTGATCATGCCATTCTCCTGAACGAACGAACATGTTGTTGGTATCAGAATTGGCCCTCTCGGTTCCAGATCCTGCCTTTTGAACTAGCTATCGGTATGTGGATGTAAATGGTGATTTCCTCTGGTGCGTCAGGGTGAAATATAGGTACCACAAGAGGATGGTTTTAGGTCCTTGCTGTTCTGCGCTGTACATGCTACCTTAGGCTCCAGTCGATGCATTAAGCATGGAATTAGTTTTCCACTGTTTGCAGGCGATACACAGTTATATATCGGCTAAGCCAGAAGACAGACAACAATTTCAGAAAATGGAAAAAATGCTTATGTGACATAAAAAGAGGTATGGATGTCTGGACAACTGCTCCCATGTAAATCTGGACAAGACTGAGGTCCTTCTTCACTGGCACTACGCCACCAGAAGTCAACTATCTGACATCACGGTCAGTCTTGATGGATTATCCATTGTACCAGAAAGTAATGTTGCCTAAAACAGCAGTGTTACTTTAGACTCCAATCTTTACATTTGATGTACATGCTTCTTTTAAGTAGTCGCCTCCCTTCTTTCAACTCCGTATGTACTAAATTAAAGCGTGCTATCATTTTCAAGATGCAGAAGAAACTGGTTCATGCATTTATCACCTCAAGGCTTCGATTACTGTATGTCTTATTCTCTGGTTGTCCAAATAGGTTGTTAATAAACTCCAGCTAGTTCAGAATGCAGCTGACCAGAGTCCTCACTAAAACAAAAATATGATCATATCACCCCAATTCTATCCTCCTCCACTGGCTACCAGTAAAATTTACGTGTCGACTATAAATTGCCCTACTCTTCGACCTATAAAGCTCTAAATGGTCTTGCACCCAATATGTGAAATGACCTCATTTGCACCCACAATCCGGTAGCGTCACTGGCTTAGATCGCAGAAGCGCCAGATCTTTAGTAATACCTAGAATACTTCGTTACGATGGGGGGAAGAGCATTTGCTCGCCAAAAGCGCCACAATTGTGGAATAAACTACCCGTTGGTGTTCGGAGCTCGAAGCAATCTCTGCTTTTAAGTCTGAGGCCCAAAGACTTACTTGTTTAGTCAGTCTTTTGGTTATTAAAATCGCTACTGTAGTTAAAAGGCGAGATCTGCGGGTTCATGGTCATTTGAGATTAAAGGTGTGAAAGAGGGGGATTGGTGCTGTCATCCTACCACTCTGCTGATTACTCAAGTTGCAGGCGGTGGTTTGGTGTGATGCGAGACCCTGGAAACCCTCGCCAGCCTGTGTTACCTTCCAGCTCTCCCTTCTTAGCTGCGACTGCCATAGTTACTCTAGCATTGCCGGAGGGGTTAGGTTAGGAGCACTGCTTTTCTCCTCTCTCCTCTTCTTTTTCCGAGCTGTTCCCAGGCTTCTGCTCCTGGGATAGCTGCTTGGCTGACCAGACCCTCACCGGGACTCTTTGGAGATGCCTGACTGGCCACTGACCATCCTGGAAGCCCTACCAAGCTGGCTGATCAACCCGAACTCACCAGGGTCGGAGGCGTCCTGAGCAGCTTGACCTTGTCAGCCCTCCCGAGCTGATCCTGACCCACTGAACCCGCACCAGGACTCCATGGGGACATCATCATGAAACCAACTGGGATTGGACCCTATGGGCGTCTACTGACTTAACAGCACAATATGAACTAATTTCCTAGCTTAATGTTGCTGAGGGTCCTGCAAGTGGCCCATCAACAACCCGGGATTCAGTATCCCTTGGATATTTTTTGTATCTTTGCTTCTTTAAACCAACTAACAACTCATCTTGAACTATTGCTTGATGTGCATTAAATGTTACATGCCCGATTGCATGTAGAGGAGGATGGGGTCCCCCTCAGTCTTGGTTCCTCTCAACTTTCTTCCTATTAGAGGAGTTTTCTCCTTGCCACTGTCGCCTCAGGCTTGCTTGTTGGGGGTTTAGGCGGTTATATATACAAGTGCTTTGTGACAATGACTGTTGTTAAAGCGCTATATAAATAAATTTAATTTGAAAATTTGGCGAATTTCAGTTTTAGCAGTGGTATGGCTTAGATGTTTTGCTTCGTGGGTGTAGCAGAAAAGATAAATCTGGGTATCATTATATTTATGGTAAAAAGTACAGATAGGCGTTAGTGTGTGTAACGCCATCTGCTCCTAATGGCGTGTGTTTGTGTTGGGCGTAAAGGCGTTATCAGCGCTTTTGTGTATGATACGTCAAACCTGCTGGATCTTTGGTATCAATACTGTGAAGATCTAGTAAGTTAGATTTCAATGGACATGGAACTTTACCCCATTTTTTGGCAGGATCTAGCTCACCTTTGCTGCGTTCGGCGTTATCACCGGCGTAAGCGCTTATATCTACCGGTAAATGCAGAATGACGTGAGAGCAAGAAAAGCTTATCTGGTGAACTTTTCTTCAGCTCCCTGGACTACGTTTAGAGCCGTGCCTGACCTTATATTCTTGGCGTTCTCGGATCCTGTCCTTTACTTGTCTGGCTATATCATCTCTCTGAAAAGGTATTCCCAGCCCTGCAGCCCTGCATTTCCCTTGTCTCTCTTTGGCCAGCGGTGTGGTTCACTCGCAACTTGCGGCCTCTGTGTCCAGGCTCCCAGACAGCAAAACATAGACCTGCGGTTCCTGCTAGGATCGGCCTGGTGAATGCCAGATCTCTAGCAAACAAGACCTTTGCCTTAAAGGACTTTTTTATGTCCCGAGGATTGGATTTTCTTTGTGTGACTGAGACGTGGCTGAATGTCTGTGAGACTAGTGTTTTCACCGAACTTTTACCTGATGACTGTTGATATTTTAGTACTGCCCAGCAGGTCGGAGACTGAGGGAGAGGAATGCTTTTTTGTTTTTTAAGCGTCATTATAAATATAAGCAGCTATTCTTGTCATCCTCATTCTCTCCAACTTGAACTGAGTTTTATTGAGCTGGGTTGCACTTTGATGTTGCATGCCGTGGTTTATCAAGCCTCCCAAATACAATAAGGACTTTTTAAATGACTTTACTGAGTTCTTAGCCAAAATTATGCCGAGATATGACCGTGCCCTTATTGTTGGAGATTTTAATGTTCACGTGTGTTGTTTTGATAAGCCTACGGAAAGGGACTTTTTAAACCTTATTGATTCTTTTAATGTAGTACAGTCTGTATCTGGACCCACTCAAGAGCGGGGACACACACTTGATCTTGTCTTATCTTATGGTTTGCCTGTTGTTAATTTAGAAATTTGTGATGCTGTGCTTTTCAGATCACATGCCTGTTTTGTTGGCCGTTGCTCTAATAATTAAATATCCTTCCACCGCATGGCCCTGCTGTCGTATTATTAACCCTTCCACTGCTGCTCGGTTCTCGGCTGCCTTTAATCACATCTGCGTCGCCCCTGAGTCTGTACGCAGTACAGAAGAGCTTAGCTCATGGTTTCATTCTACCTACAAGTCTGTGTTAGATACAGTGGCGCCATTAAAAATCAGGCAGCCTAAAACTAAATTTGAGCCCTGGCTGAATGACTGACACGCTGTCGAGCGTGACTGCCGTAGAAGCAGTGAAAGTGGAAAAAGGACAAACTGGTGTCTACTTCAAATGTTAAGGACTCCTGGTGCTGTTATGAACAACTGTGAGAGGCTAAAGAAAAACATTTGCTGATATCATTATCAACTGTTACAATCCTCGTGTTTTTTTGTTTAGATTGTTGGCCTGTTCTTAGGTCCTAAAATATGTAGCACCAGGCTTCCTGCTGTCTGTGAAAACTTCCATGAATCTTTTATTAACAAAGTCTCTGCTATGAGGGCTCTAATTTCTCCTCCTGCATATGACCCCTCAATCTCTGTCCACACTCCTCTGCTGTTTTGATCCCGGTTTGAGCCTGTGACTCTGTCCTTTTACAGGAATTGTTGGTGTTTAAACCTCTGGTTCCCCTAACACTATCCCTCCTAAATTATTTAAGGAAGTTTTCACTACTGTAGGACCAACAGTTATGGCAGTTATAAATAGTAGTCTATCCACAGGTGTAGTCCCTGGATATTTTAAACATGCAGTAGTGCAACCTGTGATTAAAAAACATGGTCTGGACCCTGCTGTCCTTACAAATTTTAGGCCTATTTCCAAACTGCCTTTTATTTCTGAAATCCTCAAGAAGACAGTTTTGGCGTTTTTTGGAAGAGCATAACATTCTCGAGGTATTTCAATATGGTTTTTAAAGTCTTGCATAGCACTGAATCCAGCGCTTTAAGTTTTTTTAATGATGTCTTCTTAGCCACTGTCTCGGTGATTGTGTCATTTTGTGCTTTTAGATTTAACTGCCATTTGATACAGTGGACCATGCAGTCCTGCTCTCACGTCTTGAGCAGTGCTTTTTGGGTGAGCTTATAGAACTGGCACTCAAGTCAGATCGTACTTGGCAGATTGGACTTTCTGTGTCAGCCTTGGCGATTCTGTATCCTCTGTTGCCCCTCTTGTGTGTGTGGTGTCCCAGGGTTCAGTTCTTGGCCTATTAAATCTCTTCTTAAATGCCATTTTTTCTCTTTGGCGCTTTGACACCCCGTAGGACGCTGGCTTATTTTATTTAATCATTGGTTCATTTGATTTTTGTTGTATTGTGTGGCTGGTATCTTTTAAGTTAGTTCCTATGTCCTTGTCTTCTTTATGTTATTTCTTTTATATGCCTCTTTATGTTTCTTGCGTCCTTTATTATTATACTTTTAGCTTGTACAACACTTTGGTTCCTCTATGTTTGCTAAAAGTGCTAAACAAATAAAGCTGGATTGGATATATATATTTATAGTATGAATAAAAAAAATATTTGTATATTCTTTATATATCACTGAAATTCAGTTCACCTGTTTGAAATGCAGTGCAGTAGTAAAATACATCTCCCACCCAGGAGTTTTCCTACTGGTCCATTCAAGGAGGAACTTCTGACCTCGCCACTTTCCCGAACCACAATGTTTTTGTTTTGGGAGTTTGTGTGTGGGGAAAGAGCGTCATCTTTTGTCTGTGTCCAGTAGTCATGAAAGTACCCGGTCACTTGTGGCAACACACACACATGTCTCCTCTGCGACCAGCCCTTAGCAAGGATCCTGGGATAGAGCCACAAGCCCCACACACTCCCATCTGTCCACACACACCTTGTACACACTCACCGCTCTGCGCCTGGCCTGCAGAAGAATCAGTGTTCATATGATACATTCATTTGATATTTCATATGCTCTATTATGCTTCAAAGCCATTTGCCCTTATGAATCCAAAACAAATATAACAACATGAACATAATATTATAGTGCACATTAATATTTGAAGTGTAAATAAAGTAAAATATTATATTATCCTTTGTTATTTTGTAAAAATTAATAGCATATATATATATATATATATATATATATATATATATATATATATATATATATATATATATATATATATATATGAAATACAGTAAATAGGATTAGGTAATTAACTGAAAATTGATCCAGCATTGTTTCAAATCTAGTCTAAAGGTAATCTTGCCCTTGATGGTTATTTAAATTATTTTTGAATTTATAATCGAACATATTTACAGTACAAACCAGTGAACTATGAGGGCAAAAATCTAAACCAAACCAACTGCTGATTAATCAAAATCAAGGTAAGATGTTAAATTAACTGAGACATTGATTTGAGATCACAGTAAAACTTTAACAGTATATTTAAACAAATCTATTATGCTCCAAATCCACTTACTCCTGCAATGGAGGCGGCGAAAAGCTCCACGAACACGGCAGCAGTGTGAGCAGCAGGTTCTCTGACGTTAAAGGAACATTCTGGATCTCTTCAGGCCGGGACGGTTCAGGGAAGGCACATGTTCAGGCAGAGACAGAATTGTCCCAAAAACACTAGAAGGAGGTTGAGACTGGGACTGTCTTCAGCTGGCTCCTGGGTCCGCTCAGCCCATCTGTCTCCTCCCACCTCCACGAATACGGCCCTTTCTAAACCTGGACCAGAACTGGAACTGAAACCAGAATCGGAGCCGGAGCTGGATCCCGAAATGGAGAGATGCTGAACCAGTCCGTCTCTGCATCCGACATACAAGTTGTTGTAGAAATACTCCAGACATTCAATGGAGGATTTGTCTTTGCCTTTGCCCATAGGGACCTTCTCCATGATGCAGATCTAAGGCGCTCATGATGGGTGTCTTGTTGGAACCAGTCGATGAAATCACATATTAAAATAAATTGAAGCCTAAAAAAGGCACATATCCAAATATGTAAAGGGTATTAAATGTGTATTGTATCTTATAAATTGTTTGCAGAAATCAATTTATAATAAATAAAATTATAATACATTTATTATAAATTTATTAGAATAAAAAGTATAATTAATTTTAGATTAGAGATTTAAAGGTCCCATATGATACATTTTAGAACAAGGTACAATAGGTCTATGAACTCCACTAAACATGTCTCTTAAGTAGTTTGCTAAAAATACCTCTCATATTAGGCATTTTCACCTGCTTTTGATCCCTCTATTTCAGTCCCTTTCAGAACAGGCTGTTTCTCAGTAGTATTACTAAATGCAAGTGAGCATGCTGCCCACGGCCCACTCGGAACTGGGGCGAGAGGTTGCCTCGTGTGAAGATACATGTTCAACACAACACTCCGCCGGTAGACTACTGCACTGCGATTACTACACTAGAGCTTGCATGAAAACATGGCGGATCAGGAAGCGCCAGCAGTTCTACCTCAGATAGGAGGAGGGTGGAGTTATTCAGATGTCTACTGTGATGTAGAAGTCGGGCAGAAATCTAAGCGGCTTGTTTTTAAGCCTTGATGGCTGACATTAAATAATTAATACTTCAACACAATTGACCATTTTTAAATCAAACTTACAGTGTGTAGGAAATGAAGACTAATGGTTTCCAAAAACAACATTTTTCATATGTCTCGGAACCTTTAAGTTCTTCATAGTAGAAATATTACTGAATTAAAAATAGAACAATTCACATCAGATTAAGTTAAAGTGGCTTTACAAGATACTTGAACTAAAGAAATCAGTTTTAATGAAAATAGGATTGCCATCAAAATTCTAATCAGAATTAACTTTATTGATGAGTACGATGTCACATAGACAAACTTGGCAATAAACTCCATTCTGATCATGTATCATTAATATGAATATATCTTTGGGTCTCATCCACCAATAAGTTTTTTTGCTCCAATTTGTTCTTAAGAAGATTAAATGTTATTTTCTAAATATGTGTGACCTTTATATATATATATATATATATATATATATATATGTATATATATATATAATAATATATATTTTATTTTTATTTTATTTTTTTGCTCCAATTTGTTCTTAAGAAGATTAAGGCTGTTATTTCTAAATAATGACCTTTCTATATTTTTATTATATATATATACATATATATATAAGTTATCTAAAGATTATGTTATTTCCTGATTTCCTATTATATATATATATATATATATATATATATATATATATATATATATATATATATATACATACATACATATATATATATATATATATATATATATATATATATATATATATATATATATATATATATATATATATATATATATTAACAATTATTAAAGGTTATTAAATTTTTGAATTTGTACAAGTAAAAAATTTGTTTAAGTAAATTAAGAAAATGTTTCATGCAGGGCAAACGCAGGTCATGAATGCCCATGTGGACACTTTGAGTCGCTCCAATGAGCAGAAGCACAGTTGACATTCAGTCTGTGTTCACCTGACGCCACGGACCACCGAAAAATGCCTGATTCAGATGCCTGATGCCTGGACCCTAAGTGGTTAGGGAGTTGGCCCCTTGATCAGAGGGTTCAGAATGCCAGACTGGTAAAATTGCCACTGAGGGTACTTTCATGAGCAAGGTTAAAAACTGCCAAAAAGCCGCCCACTGCTCCTTTGTGGATGAGTCAAAGGCAGAGGTCTCATTTCATTGTGGTGTACTGTGTGCTGGGTTGTGCTGTGTTGTGTTCACAATGACAAATAATCACTCACTTAAATTCACTTATTCACTTTTGCTAATTCTGAATCCAACAATGGAACACATCGTGCAAACCTGTAAACATGCACAGTGTGAATGAAAAACAAAGAAAAACAGCTTTGATGATGACTAAACTCTGGCACAAATCACCATCACAGTGGCATGGAGTGACAGAACATTATTTGAGACCAATAAGTAAAGAGTTGACCGTTAATCTGAATCTCATAATAAATTGGGCTAGCACCAATAATGCTATTTTTGGCAAGAAAATAAATAAACTTCTCTTGGAAATATTTTAAATAAGAGAGCAGTCCTCTCACCTCTGTCACTGTTGTCCTGCTGCAGCCAGTTTTCCTGAAGTGTATTTTGAACTTGCCATGTGACTGAGAGGAAGTGTCAGCAGTTTTGCCGAACTCGGTGACAGTTACACAATGGTGCGAAGAAGAGTGTGATTGTGTCTGTGCATTAACCACGGAAAACATTGCAGTCATGCATGACACTATAATGAAATAGTTTTAGTGCCGTTTTTCCCTTTAAAAATCTCAGAAGAAGCAATAAAACAAATGTAAGTCATATCACACTTGTTCTGTGGGTCCCAGCCTCCACCCTGTTCTTTGTGTTTTCTTCTTTATCTTACTTTTTTTTTTGGAAAAGACACTGTTGCAACCTTGGGGGTACTGGCTCACTGAGGGGCAGAAACATCTATAAGCACCTTTATCAGTTCTCCTTTTTAACATTTAGCTTATTAGCTATTTTCCCTCTTTTTGTCTGTTAAACTCCTTCCACAGTTTTTATTTTAGAGATGTCATTTATGTCTGACCATTTTCAGGCTTCTTGAGCAGACCCAGGTACTGCGCCTCTTTCCTATTTTTGTGATCGAACGAACTGTCATTCTGCATTTTGGCTACCAGGGGCACTACTATTAAGACTTTCATTCACTATTCTGGCCAGAAGGGGGCATAACCATTAAGGAGAACTGTGCTTTTAATTAATTTCCTTGTGGTTAGTCTGTATCTTATGCAAGCCCATGACTAAATTAACAGTTTAACATCTTTACTCATAATAAACATCTATAAACAGCCTTGATCATATCTCCTTTTTACATATTCCGCCTTTCATCTCATTTTGCTTTTTTTGTACACAGCAATAACAATTTCTTTGAGAACTGTCCATCAGTGTTGATTTAAATTTTTCCCTCTTTAGCCCTCTTTTTTCCATTTTTCTCAGCTCACAAATGGTCATTCCCAATTTTCACCTCGTCTTTCATTAAGGAGAGCTGTGTTGTGCTTTTATAGTGGTTAGCCGGTATCCTGACGTGACGTCCCCTAGTGGTGAGAATGGTGAATGGCACGTTATCAGCGCTAATCTGCCACCACTCATATCTCCTCCTTCATCCTTTCTTATTTCTTCCCTTTTTCTTTCTATAAACGTTAAATAGCTCATAGTGTAACATCGTGATCAACTATAATCAGCCAACATCTATAAAGAGCCTTTATCATTTCTCCTTTTTAACCTTTTTATCTTTTTCTTTCTATTCTATCTATTTCCAGAAATTGCCTATATAGCATACAGCGTCCCGTTGAAATTAACACACTGTTATTATAAAAAGACCAAAAAGAAATAACTCACCAAGTGGCCATAAAACGAAACTATGGTAGGTTTATTACTTTGCAGTTAAAAACCTTCATGGCATATTTACACAGTTTATGGTTCTGTAAATAACACAATATTTGTCATGATCTCCTTATATCAATCTACAATTAAGTATTACATTTAGTATCAGGAGTAACATCAGCCATTCTATTCATTTAATTATAGTCATTACACATTCGTTATTACCGAAGCCAAAATGTCTCAAAGGGGAAATGTTTGCTTTCACGGGTTTGCAAACAGCTTGAACTGTGGGGACTGTTGGATTTCTAGATTTTTAAGTGTCCAGAGGTGTGAATATTCTGTGAAGTCACTTGCCTCTTTCTGCAGTCAGTGCAGAGAATGTGGAATCGCTGATATTGAAAACCTCGACCGACCAGAGACACCGAGCACTGCATACAGATAAAACACTCACTGTGCCACTGGCGCTCCTCAAAGAGATGTACTTAGCTCCGGCCAAACCTTAAAAACACATACACACACAACACACACATAGTCTTTGTGAGGTCCTTGAAAAGACTTGCATAATGACTAGACAATCTCAGTAACCAAAAGCACATCTTTTACCTCATTTAATTTCTCAAACAAAACAAGCACATTTTCTATAGTCATTTCTCTTCATTTTGGCCTCCAATGTCCCCAGAAAGCCATAGAAAACCAACAGAAGTGATTTTAGGGGATGCAAAAATGGTCTCACAATACCACAAATACCACTTTACACACAACAACATTAGCTCAACACTCTAAAGATTATTATATAGAAAAATCATTTTAAATGTAATTGCAATGTTTTTGTATTTGCTACAATTAAAAAAGCTTACACAGGGGCTGAATTGCATTTAAATGTTTTTGCTTCATACTGTATTTGGTGAAGCGACATATTCATTAAATAAATGATAAAACAATTACATATAAATGCAAATCCGTTCCAGTTGTATGGCATAGCTTTGCATTTTCGACGTTATTATGGGAATTGTTCTAGGTAAATTAAATGAATGTCTGTTTGTGCAAAACATTAACTTAATGTGTTTTCTTCAATTCTACAGTGTAATTATTATCCGCATTTGTACCTTTCTTAAGAAGTCATTTAAGAAGAAACTAATGTAAGAACATACTACACCTACTAGTGATGGGTTTGGTGCAGCCCACACATTTCTTAGCGCCAGGTTACTGAAGCAGTCCAGGCTTAGTAAGGTAGTTTTCCTGCTCTGGAAGTAGCGTTGTCCCGCCAACTGCCTTTTACAGCCGATGCAGGTGGCTGCACTCCCGCGATGCCACGGTTTATCCTGATAAGTCACACCCCCAGTGGTTATAGCCTTGGGAAAACACACACATACACACACTTAAACACATTAATACTCATATCATCGCTGTGGATCATTGACTAAATTCCTGAATTTTAAATAGATTTCAAGCATTATTTCATTCATTACACTGGCCGGTGACTATCTTAATAAATTATTGATTACTTTAATAAATTATTGATCCTCCAAATATTTTAAAAGTAAATTATTATTATTATTATTGTGTGTGTTATTATTATTATTATTATTATTATTAATTCAGTATAATTAATTAATTAATTAATTAATCAGTGTCAATTTATTTGTTATATATATTTTTTTATAATAAAGGCGAGGGCAAGTAAACACAGTAAGTGCTCTCCTGGCCTTCTCACCTCTTACAGGCACAGCACTGGTAGGCGAACTGCTTCTCGAAACAGGCAACGCAGAAGTAGCTGCTGTCTTTGGGGATGAAGGACTTGGTGCCGATTGGCTGCTGGCAGCGCTAGCACAGGAAGCTTGGAGTCTCATACCCAGCTGTTGCCCTTGTATTCCATTTTCCTTGAGCCTAACCAACGTAAACACAAGATGGAGACACTGGAGCCCTTCTTAAGTGTCACTAGATCGTGTGGTTTTCCGCGTTGCACTTTCAAAATCACTTCTGATGAAAATATCTGCAGAGCCTTAGTAGATTTAACAGTGCTTCACATTTTACTTTACATTTTATTTTTATATAATATGTCTGCTAGGCAAAAAAAATATATATATATATATATATATATATATATATTTTTTTTCGAATGAATGATTATTGTCACAAATGAGCAAAATATTATGATCAAAAAACAAGAGAAATTCCTTGTACATTTATTTATTTATTTATTTATTTAAGTCAAATTCCTTGTTCTAAGTTCCATCTCCATTTTTTAATTAAATTGTATTTTTTGAACATTTAATAATGTCTGTTTTTGTTAGAAGCGAACTGATCAAATCAAATTCCTTGTAAATTCCAACTCCATTTTTTAAATAAAATGTGCCCTATTTTTTATTTAATTTCTTTTGTCACTTGTTGTAGAACAACGTTAAATCATAGCTAAATCCACTGGCATTAGAGCGGATTAAAGTGTAGCAAGTGTCCCACACAGCATAGTGAAGATTCTTCTTGCAGGCAGTGCACTTGGAGGAATAGTCATTGGAGTAACACTCGGTACAAAGTAGTAGTTCGTCTTTAGCTGCAAATGCTTTGTCCACCAAAGAACTTCCACATTTGGCACACTTGAAACAGTTTTCGTGCCAGTGACGGTCTTTGTAAGACAGATCCTTACGCATAGAGAGAAATAAGATCCCAATTTAAATGCTGCAGGATTTCTGCAGAGCATTTTATAAAGGTCCTGGTTGAGCCTCTCAAGCTCAGCAGTATCATCTCTCAACTTCAGCAGTGATACTAAAATATCAATGCGGTAAAGTGTGGGACTGAGAGATTGGACATGCCAACAGATGGCTTATAGTTTGTGATTGTACACCTAACAAGAGCAGTAATAAAGCATTTTTTCTTAATTAAGTGGTCATTATAAGTGGTCAATGCTTGTATATTGTGAGACGTGAAAAGGAGCTCTGTACCTTTGACCATTACTTTCACTTTTATTTACCGTTTTTCACTTTCTTTCACTGTTGCATTCAGACAAACATTTGAAACAAAGTGATCAATATGTTAAGGAGCTACAACACCTCGCAAAAATGTAAAAATAAAAATTGTTGGGAGCAACAATTGTGTCATTTACAACACAATTAAACAGTGTTGTTTGCAACTTTGTGCCTGTGTCTGTGAGAAACAGAGAATGTTGAACATTCTTCTTGTAACTTGTAATTGCAAAAACAGGTAATAATTGTTGAATTTGGTGATGAATCTGGTCAGAAAGGTGTCAAGTATCATTAAAATAAAAACTGTTTGTGATAATTGTCTCACAAGGTATTGTATTGCATTGCATTGTATTGTGCTGTAATTATTGAAAGTATTGCACAGACTCTAGTTCTCTAGATCCACTATTACAATATCTGCACGTACTAGATCCAACTTGCATGTTAGATCAGACTTTATAAAAGATACTGTTTTATTTCATAGACTGTATAGAATTGTTCATATTGAAACTGTTGCTGACTTCATGCACATTCAGTAAAGACAACTCCAAGACCATAATGTATGCTAATTGTCTCTCTTTCTACTTCTAATTTTTCTTATTCCTATTTTAGCACAAATTAAAGTCCACATAGAACTTGCGTGTACTGCATTATTTTTACATCTTTTCCTCGTGTTTCTTTTGGCATTTTGGCATGTAGAAGCGAATTGGACATTAATCCTCTGTCATAATCAATCACTGAACAAGACAGAATTTAATCCATATGATTACCAGGTGTACCATGAAAATAACTATATTTATCAATACCATAAGTAATTAATAAATAATAATTATTATAGACTACAATAGTAAGTGTTAAATAGATCATAATAATTATAAATATCAATAAATGATATTACATAAATATGTATAGATTCATTAAATATTATACATTATTTAGGCTAATTAATAATTTATTAATTTTTAAGGTGCTTTTTCAAAGGCCGCTAATACATTACATTAAAATTCTATCATTTTATCAACTGTACAATTAACAAAACTGGGGTAGAATGAGATGAGATGTGAGAGATAAGAATTCACTAACAGTAGTTCCTCTTACGCCACAGTTACCCGATTGCCAGAGCATTGCTCACAGCAGTTAGCAAAATTTCTACTCATAACACTTAGTGCAGTATTGAGTGTCTTCCTTCAAGACGTATTTCTTTCCGAGGAGAGAGTCTTTGCAGTAATGGCAGTCAAACCTTTCTGAGGACATGGCTGATTATAACCTATTAAGGAAAAACAGTGAGCAAGATAATGGGCCTCTTTACTAATATTTTCTTACGTTTTTAGCATAATAGCGTAATACAATTCAACGGTGCCCTGCGGTGTGTTGGCACCCGCCCAGGGTTGATCCTGCCCTCGCACCCATAGAACAGGTGGTACGAGAAATTCAGTTCCCCATGATATTAACACCAGCCGCTGATTCGCAATCCTGACGTCACCCGCTACTTTAGCGTTCAGACATCTCATATATTTCTTTGCACAAAAGTGAGGGGGAACATTACGTCAGGTCTCCCCCAGGACAGTTGGCCCCGGCGGCCGCCAGAGGCCGCCAAAGAGACTGTATATAGTGTTTCCCCAGGGTCCTGGTTCGCAACTGTTGGAGTGTTTGTCTTTGATTGGTCTCGTTGAGTTAGTGCTTCCCCTTAGTTAGGTTGTGTGTAATCTATTGGTTGTCCCTTGATTGTCTTGTTTAGTGTCTTGTGAGCTGGAAGCTAAGTTCTGTCATTTGTTTGCGTCTTTGTCCGTGCACCCTCACAATAGCGATGTTTCCCCCAATAACACATTCGAGCCCTGAGACCCTGCAGTCTGCTGTCTGCTTGAGTCTGGCCAGAGTTGTCTTTGTCTTGTGCTCTGTGTTAGGGTCTGTTAGTTTTATTAGTAGATAGGGTAGTAGTTAGCATTAGCAGTATTCTTTGGCTCAACATTGTTAGTTTTTGTGTAACCACTCCTGTTGACCCGCACCCTTGCAGCATTAGCATTAGCGCCTGCATAGTTAACTTTAGCTGTAGACACTCCTTTTGACCCTTGTGACCCATTAGCCTTAGCATTAGCCTTAGCAGAGTTAGCGTTAGCCATTAGAATAGGTTTAGAGTTGGGTTAGATTAGTTTATGTTTCCCTGATCTGTCCCTGTTCCTGTCTGCCCTTAGTTCCGGTTCCGGTCCCCGTGGCTGTTCCTGTTCCTGGACCCTGTGCTGATCTGAGTTCCCCGTAGCTTCCATCCCTGTTCCCATACTGGTTCCTGTTCCGTCTCGAGAAGTAGCCATAGGGGTTTGTTTGAATCAATGTGTTAGCTTGTCTCTCGTCTCTGTCTTGTGTGCTCGTTCTGCCTGAAGCCCCTCGCGTCCTTCCTCCTCTTGTGCTAGAATTAAGCTTGAGAAAAAAACCATCCTGCGACTTAAGTCCGCTCCTTCCCCGCAACATGAAACATTATTTCCTAATATCCATTATATTTGGTTTACCCTGCTAAAACAGGCATGCAGAAACTCTGGACCTCAGTGCTAATAACACTAAACCTTCATCAACGATGACAGTAATGTACCGCAAGTGATTTTCAGACATTTCACGTACTTCTGAAAAGTGTGGGAGAACATATGTCTTAACTTGTCCAGTAATAAACCATTCTAAATAATGTTTACACAATTTTTGCTGTACACATATTTGCACAACATCTAAACTCTCTCTTTGTTGTTATTGTCTTTCGTTCTAGTTTCAAGTTTTACATTTATATTGTACTTCTAGTTTAAAAAGTGTATATTTTATATTCTCTTTATATATTTTATTGTGCCTTATGTGTTCCTTGTACCTTGTACCTTGTTGTTTGCACTGTTAAAACTGGAGCCATGACGCCTCGTCTCTCTGTATACTTGTACAATATATAGCAGAGATAGCGATAAAAGATTACTTGACTTCATCTTATACTCTCAATATAACTACATAATATTGCACATATATGAACACAACATAAAGTGAAACCACTGGTCACAGTGGTTACAGAAAATCTGTTCGTTAAGCAAAATTAATTTGGATTACAAATTTATAGCTGTCTTATTAACAATGCCTTGACTGTATAGATCCTATGAAGTGCTGTGAGAATGTTTATGGGTATGGAGGACCATACACCAAACAAAACTATTTCTAAAATGTGAGTTCGAAATGCAAACCAATAAAAGTTATTTCATAGGATCTATACAGTCAACGATACTTAATAGAGACAACTATACGACTATATTGTGATAATTACTGTTAGCAGATTTCCCTGTAGCGACTGTGACCAGTGGTTACAATCACCCCCTGACCAGGATTTCTTCAATAATGTGTTTAGGAAAGTGTTTATCGGTAGAAGGTTGTTGTTTGTGCCTCTCTCTTTTCCTCTTTGCTAAAGTTTTACTTTTGTTTCATCTGTGTATGTGTATATACATACATATAAATATATATATATATATATAAAAAAAAAATATATATATTTTTGTTATATATATATATTTTATATATATATATATATATATATATATATATATATATATATATATATATATATATATATAGTATATATATATATATATGAATATGGCTCAGCAGCTAGAACTGATTTGCCACAAACAGGCAGCGGGTGTTAGATGCACTTCAGTATTTGTGAGTTTCAGTTCTTTACCTAAACTCTAAATCTCAAATAATTAAACCTTGGTGAATGAGAAAATTCAGTAAGTTAACATTTTATTTCTTAAAAATAAAATGTTAGGGGGCTAATTTACCTTTTATGTTGTCCTACCCATCCCCCCCTCAAAAAAACTTAGCTTACGCGTGTGTCTGTCTGAACTTTTCCCTCTAACCCATTTTTCGTTAAAGTATAAAACTTGATCCGTGGTAATTTGGTTTTTAAATACAGACAAACGCCAGCTTATGGATCTAAGAACAGTGGACTGCTTTTCTTTATAGGCCGCTCTGGATAAGATATACTGTAAAAATCTGTAAATGTAATATAATAGTTAAATGTTAAAAATGGTTGGTGAATGAGACTCTTTTTTATTAGTTCACCAATTAAGTAAGCAAATTTCCGTACAATGAAGAATCCACATGCAATATTTGTCTCGTTACCTGGTTTGAAGTTTGTGTAAGTCATGCATTAACACCTTTCAAATATTTTTAAACGGAAGATGTTTTGAGCGAAACTCTACCTTGTTTGAGGTCCTTTGAGTAGAGGCTCTCGGGGTGACAAGCAGGCGTGTGGTGGAGTAGGGAGAGATTAAAGGCCTGCATTGAAAAAGACCATCCTATAAATACTTTATCCCGGCTTGTGCTAAATCCTACGGAAAATAGACATGCAACACATGTCTGCTCCTTTTAGGGGCATTCGTCCACTCCATACTTCACATGCTCACTTTTGTGTACATATAGATGCATATGTAAAGGTTTGACTCCAAAACCCCAAACTTTAAAAAATTCTTGTATTTTAAAATCTATTCTTGAGGAATGGTATTAACAGGCATGTTTGCACATGTTGCAATAAATCCTTTGCAGTATTATCGATCTCCAATATCAGGAAATATAAAGGTATTATGACTAATGGAGCTAGAAGATAAGATAAAAGACATATTAAAATACAGGTGCAATAGTTGTGATTTCCTGTGGACATTTATAAAAACAAACTTTTATTACGGAGTCCTTTCTTGTTTCATAACAGGGCAACGTTACATTAGGTTTGTCATGCCTAGCTCACCCACCAAATTTTAAGAAGGTATCTTGCTAAGAGCCTTTATAGTAAGCCTATCGCCCAGCCAGCTTTTGTTTGAAGCAGTTTCTAAAAGATATTAAATCTGAACTAAACATGGCAACCATATTGTTCAAGTCAAGAGCCTCTGTAAGCACTGTGGGCTGAGCACTCCTAAAGGTCAGATCCTAGAATCGCCCCTGGTTTCAACATCCTTAAAGATGGTTTTAATTGTGCTAAAATATAAATAATGAACAGCTACATGGCACCTTAATCTCACCACAAGGTAAGTTAGTTATGTTACATACATAGAAATACAAAAACAAAAATGTTTTTCAGATTCTTCTGACCCCACCTCACACCACCAATAATCTAGAATGAGGCTCCGGTCCCTGTGACACGACAGAGATTAAAGCGGTTTGGAAATGAATGAATGAATTAATTAATTATGAAGGATAAAAATCTAAAATATGATTAAAGCTAGCAAGCATTTTGTATGCAGACTAAATCAGAATAAGTTTCATGTAAAACCTATTAAAGTTGTGTTCTGAATCAGTTATGACAGTTTTAAACCAGCAAAAAGTCTACTTTGGTCTATCCATTGTTTTTTATTATGCTTTTTTTTCTCTTTCCTCTAGACTTTTGTATTAACACTCATTTAGAAGCGACAAACTGATCCAAATCCAATATGATAGTATTACCAAACTGCTGAAACTGTCACTCATGAATTTAATTAATGGTCATTTACTACTTGATTCGCTTCACATATGACATTTTGATTGTTCCATGCCCTCAGACACTTTATCCCTCCAGGCTGTTTGCTGAAGGCTTAAAAGAACTCGCTGGTTGCCAAAAGTTTCAGTATCCACTGACATTGGCATGGTTCAGCTGAGCCCCAACCAAAAACAAGCTGAGAACTGGATCTAGACAGGGGTGTAAATCACAAGTTTCACTACAATATGCTAATAAATTAATTCTGTCTATATCATAAATTCTGCTAAGGTAAGATTTTGATTCGACTCTATTTAGGAGCCAGTGATCAATGTGAGATAATATCATGTGCTGATTTAACGCAGTCACTTCCCCTCATATCAAGTCACAGAAAAGCAGCCAAAATATCATTTTAAATTTATATTCCAAAGCTTGTCTAGATACTGTATTTAACTAGATATCAACCATGAAATCTTTAATCCAAGGACTGTGTCTCTAAGGGCCAATTTCACAGTCGAAGATTAAGTCTAGTCCAAGACTAGTTTTGAGTTTGAATGGTAAATCTCCATTGCTACTACAACTTAGTCTGAGATTAGGTTTAACCCATGAGCAAGAAGCTATCCCTAAGAGTTAAAAGTTAAGAAGTTAAGGAGTAAAAAGGACAGTTGAACAGTTGCTGAGCTAATGTTTTTGTTTACAAGCCCCTTTGCTATGACCCCTTTGCCCTTGTGTCAAACTTAATCCAAATAATTAAAAAGTGAATCTTTAAATGGGAAGCCATATCACTTTACACTGGTCAAAAAATAGCTCTATAGAGGAGGTTCAGATCAACAGCAGCATCTATCAGCACAGAGGGAGAGAGGCTTCCCTGGATGTAACTGCACATAAAGAAATGATATGTGACCATTTTATGTTTTAAATAACATATTTAATTGTTATTATATAATTATGTTTAATTATGCTCAAAATTTGACTCCATATGAAATAATTAATAAATGTAATGAATAAATTGTATATAAAAATCAAAATGTTAAAATTATATACAAAAATATGTTTTAACGTTTACAATAATATATTTGATTAAATATATTAAATGACCACTTAATTTTATGATAATCAACTTTCATTGAATTATATGAATTATGTTAAATAAATGAATGAATAAATAAATACATATCTATAAAATAATTAATAAATTAATTCAATATTTTATTAAACCAGTTTAATAAATTAAATAATAATACATACATTTTAAGTATGTAAACTAAGCACAATTAAATGTATGAAATCTGTTTTCTTCATTTGCACAGTATTTAAAATGATGTTTTATGAAGACATAATCATTTAAGAGTCCAGATTAATAAAGATATATATGAATCAAATTATTAATAAATAGACACATAACTGTTAATACTGTTCACATTATAAACACATATTTTCATTTATTTAATTTGTGTTTTTCATTTAAATGTATTTACTATTACTATTATTTACTTTTTTTTCATTTTATTTTGTAATAATTTGTTTTACCAATATTTATTTGTTTATTTTATTTTATATGAATAAGTCAACGAAAGTTGATTAATATATAACTTTCATATATTCCATTTCTAATCTTTCATATATTTAATGGAATTTGGAATTTGGAATTTTGTAAAATATTATTTGGGTCAATTTTTATTAAATTTGTCATACAATACATATTTCCAACATATAAAAGTTGGAAATGGACACAAATAAAATTTTTAGTGTGTGTTCTCTTGTTGTTTCTGAGCTTTTTATACATCTTTTACACTAACACACATTATATGTGTCAACATAACCTGCTGCGCTTCTGACTGAACTTGTCTTGTGATTCATCACCAGGGAGCTTTTAGCTTGGACCAATCGCTCGGCCGACGTCTGATTAATCTGCGCGACTGGCTTACTGAGCTGGCCACAATAAACAAACATACACACAAGCAGCGTTGCTAGGCAGCACTGATGCTTTCTGTGCATTTGTCATTTTGTCTTTGTCCGCGGCTCTCATATGGAATGCCTTCATGGCAAAAATGTACTCCTCCCCCAGAAATGAGTCAAAAAATAAATATAGGAAAATGCATTATTCATTAATTCATTTATTCATTACCTGAACCACTTAAACCCCAACTGGACTCGTGGGGGGACTGGAGCCCATCCCGGGAATTTACAGGCGCAAGGCGGGGAACAACCCTGGGCAGGTGCCAACACACCACAGGGCACACACACTCACACAGTCACACCTTACAGGGTCCAATTTAGAGTTGCCAATTAACCTATAGTGCATGCCTTTAGACTGTGGGAGGAAACCGGAGAACCCGGAGAAAACCCACGGGGAGAGCATGCAAACTCCACACAGAAAGGCCCTACGGCCGTCCCTGGGGTTTGAACCCAGGACCTTCTTGCTGTGAGGCGGCAATGCTAACCACTGCGTCACCATGCAGCCGAAAATTGCATTACAGGTTATCAAATAATTGTTTCCTTGTTCACACCAGATTGTTTTCCAAAAAGTGTTCATTTACATGAATCTGGGTAAATCTGCCGTCAAGAGCTATTATGAGCTTGCCAAACCTACAGGGGGCAGTGTAACAAGAAGCATAAAGCCATGTTAGCCAATCAGAATCCTGAAAACAACGTATGACACAACTTCCTGTTCCGATAACGATCAGTCAAAACAACTGTATACAAATGTCGCACAGTTAACGCGAATGCAATTTCTGTTGCATGCTGTGATGTTTGAAAACGTATAAGGTATTTAAAGCCTGCGCACAACAGAACTACACACGTCATCGCTCTAAGAAAACTGCATTTTACTTAACACGCATCCACAGAATACTGTGATTTGAAAAATCTTTTGTAGAGTGTTAAAAAGAATATCCATTTGAGGTGGCTAAAACTCCATTTATGTGAAAATGGAAGGCCCAACCGTAAAAAAATATGCATTTATAAAAATATCTAGATACGTGTAAACAAGCCCTATGTGCCATATTTGTTGTTGCACTGTCAAAACTTGAGCCATGTCGTATCATCTCTCTGTATACTTGTATATAGTAGAGATGACAATTAAGTTTACTTTGACTTTGCTTCACATTACAGCGTGCTAGAGCAATATTTTTATTACGGCGTGGCAGCAAAACTCTTTCGTAGTTTGAGCTCAATGTGATTATGGGAATCTCACAATTTGAGAAGTTTTCGATGACAAATGGGAAAGAGAGGAGGCGGTTCTTCAGACATTTTCGGCTTGGATTTGCGAACAGAACAGCGTTTCACAGCCTTACAGCTGCTTAAGCCGGCGCTGACAGCATAAGTGGGGTCGAGGGCTTCAGATCGGGTGGCAGTGACCCGGCACAATCCGGGGTGGGAAAGAGGAGCAGGTTTTTAGTTTTACCCCCCACCAGCGATTTTAGGAAGGGGATACACTCAGGAGACGAAGTAACAAGGAGCCGGATTCTCAATCCCTGTGATCTTGCAGAACCGTACACCTCTTTAGGGAGCTTGAGGCGTGTTAGTGACATCCACGGTGGCCTTTAGAGACGGTCGTACAGCGACCGTGGGACACCACAATTCGGTGGAGAACTTGCTGGTGTTGGGGAAGTTACTTTTAGGCTTCTAACTATGGTTTAAAGCAGCAACACCAAGCTTCTGTTTTAGTATGAGAGTTCAACTAAATATTCAAACATTATTAAAAGTAATATGCAAATCTACATTTTTACCAATGTAATGTCAAACCACAATACATTTTCAGTGATATTTTTGAGGTAGAGAGTGTTCTGATTTTCAGCGCAGTTATGAGCTACAGCCTTTTGGGGCAATTGGTGGCGTAATGGTTAGGGAATTGACACCATGTGCAAAGAAAAAGAATAGATCTAGATTACATTTTTGAGTGGCACTGATTTACCCAGATCACCGTAACCAGATCATAGAAGACAGGGTGCCCTGCCATCGCCGTGATCAGCTTTTCACAGGTCATTTTGATCGGAAGAAAAGTATGGTAGGAACCAAAGTTTCCGAGTATGTTTTCTGGGATCCTCGCAAGGGAAGAACGTCTACATTCCAAATGGTTACCGGTCGTTTACAGCCGAAATGTGCACGTTAGATGACTCCTCATTAACAACGTTGAGTTCAGTCCAACATTTTGTCTTTCGCCTGGAACAGGCCTAACATTCTGAGACGTCTGGCTGCAATAACAAAGCTGTCCAGACAAGCCTGTCATATTTTATATCCCTAAAAATACAAAGATATTCGGGTTGTTGCATTTTTTCCTCAAGCAGTCTTATGGAGAGAATCACATCGTCATGAACGTACAAAGACAAAGACAAACAAAAATTCTGTTTCTGTATATTGCCTGTTTTTCAATGTGTGGATTCTTCTAAATGTCAGAGCTTCCTCTCTCTCTCTCTCTCTCTCTCACTCTCCCTCCACAAGGCACATTTCCAGACAGAGATTAATCCTCGCGAATGCATTAAAATGGATTTATATTCGACGGAGAACCCATGTGCAGGGAATAACATAGTCCTTAATCTGCATTCAGAAAACGGGCCCAACGTATGATACAAGAAGTTCTTAATCTGCAATATTTACGGGCAAACACAATTTTATCATGAGGGCACACATATAGAATTATCGTACTACACCGAGATTTTCATGTAGTTATCTCGCTAGTATTGCAGTGTTAGATTTGCAGCAAAGAAACGTGCTAAACAGCTGTTTACTACGGTGGCCAAGAGAGCACAATGCAACTCAAAAAAAAAAAAAAAAAACATGCTGCAAAGACACAAAACATTAATTCTACATAGAATTTAAAAAAAAACAATTTTGTCCCTTTTCCCACCAAATAAAATTTATGTGGAGCCACGAAACCTATTTGACCCCTTAAATGTAGATAACAAAGCATATTTGGTTTTATCATTATAAAATAACTACTTTGTTGCATTTAAGAATTAATACAGGTGACCATATTTACATCGCCAAAACATGCTAGCGTTACAAGATCACCTTGATCTCAAAAATAAGAGGTATCTCATTGTGTAAAAATTACATAAAAATAAAATATAATAGCCATTATTTATTTACATTATTTTTTTAAAGCTACATGGAGCAAAGCATTGAGCCATGGCAGAGGAATGGCATTCGCTAGGTGAGGCAAACACACAATTTAGTTTAAAAAAGTTTCTCTTGTACAGGCAGAGTTGAGCACAAAAAGAGATTTTGCTTGTGAAAGATTTTCCACTGCGTGCTCAGAATTTTGGCACAAAAAAAACGCCATGCATTTTAAGGCAGAAGGTGAGGCGCTGGCCCATCTCGAACTTTGGACATGCCTGACACAAGTGCTACCTTTCCAACATACAATAAATGCGTCATAAAATATTGTACCAATCTAAGCATCGGTTCGATGCCGATGGCTTAAAAAAGCAATTATCGGCCAATCCAATATGATTCCAATATTATCGTGCAACCCTAGTGGTTTACTTACTTTGTAATTAAAATAGAGAAAAATCCTGTATAGATAAAACTGCACATTTACAGAAATTATAACGCGACTACTTGATCAAATCATTTTTTAACAGTGGAAATTGGAAAGTGACTTTAGCGTGCAGTGAGTAAATCGGCTGGGTTAATTAAAGTTGGGAGGGTTTAACTTCAAATGCCAGAGTATCACTGTGCCGTGTGTTTTGCCAACAGCAGCCGGAGGATTTGCCGGTTTGTGCAGCAGTATTGTCCCCCTGCTCTGTCATCAATCAGGCAGTAATGCATGTGGTGCGCTATTTATACCGACCGAAATCTCACTGCAAGAACACACGGCTTAAAACTCACCCGAGACTGTCAGATGTGAAATGCGCTGTGTTCTACATTTACACCAGTTTTGGGGTTTCATTAGCAGTCTTACTGTTCTACAAGACATTATTAGTGAAGTTTGTTCTGATAGATTGACATTTGGTTGATATGGTGCATATTTGCAGCGTGTTAGTAAAATGCGGTGTGTTATGAGTTATCAACATGATTAATATTGCTTGCAAAGACAATGGCTTTTGGCAAACAGTTGCCGTTAACCTTTGGCAATTTTGCCGCAAATGTGCAGCAAAGTCACATTTGCACATGTAAATTAGGTTCTAACTGTGAAAAACTTTCGTACCTGGCAAATTTGTCACCAAAAGTTCACTACAAGTTTGTCATTACTGGCTAATAGTTTTGGCAAATCACCGGCAAATACATTTACCACTAGTGGCAATTTGTCATTGTTGCCAGAACATTGCTGCAAGTTTAGCACTAGTGGCCAACAATAGCAAACTTGTGGCAACATATTCTGACAAACTCCACAGTTTGCCACAAATTAACCATATGTTTGCTGCAAACCTGCCATAAACATTTTGTTTTTGTAAGGGTTTCGAAAGAAATGTCGATTTGATAATGAATCTAAAATCATTTATGATATTGTGATATTATGACGTTGTTATAACAATTACCATAAGGGCCTGCTTTTTGTAAGTTAGCAACAACAAGCGCTGAGAGAAGTGCAGAGAAAGCACCCTGGAAGTGACGTTTTTGACCGCTCTCAAAACGTGTTTGGTGAACACAGGCCCTAATAATGCCATAAACTTTAGAGTTCAGCGTTTTAGAAATGTGTTGATTAGCAAAAGTTATCTCCCATATTTCAGATGACGTTACAGTATAAATCATAAACCTGATTTTTCATGAACTCAGTCTTTCACACATTTTTACACAAATCTGAATTCAGTTTCTTTATTTTCATAACACTAACAGACATCTACAGGAAATCATTTGGCAAATTATGATTTGGCAGAAACCTTGATCAGGTGAAACCTTGTAGTTCTTACTTCAGTTTTGCACAGAGAGAGTGTGTGTGTGTGTTTTAAAAGTGGAGCGTGTAATGCATAGAGTTCTCAAGTTCTCAGTCTCACCAGCATATGTGCACTGTCCAGCAGGGGGAGTTAGAGTTAGAGACGCCACCACTCACAAACACACACACACACACACACACACTTGTATTCGTGACATGGTGGGGACACGTGTCTTGGCCATGCTTTGTGTCGTGGGGCCCCGTTTCCTGAAGTCTTACATTCTACACACACTCTCACATAAACACACACACACAGACCAGCTTTACTTATACACACACGCACACACACACACACACAAAGTCCGGACGCACACACACTCACACAACACACACACACATACACACTCAGAATGCAATGACTGTAAAAGAGTGGAACCTAGAGCTCACAGAACACAGAGAGAGAGAGAATAGAAGAATAGAGAGAGAAGGTGAGAGGAGGAGAGAGAGAGAGAAAGAGAGAGAGAAATAAGGAAAAGAAGGAGGGACAGGGAGAGAAGAGAGAAGAACAGAAAGGGAGATGAGACAGAGAGCAAGAGAGATAGAAAGAGACAAAAAAACGGGAAAAAAAGAAGGCACAAGAGAGAAAGAGAGAGAGAAATAAGGAAAGAGGGAGAGAGAGAGAGAACTGAAAAAAGCAAGATGGGGTTAGAGAGGGAGAGAAAGTCAAAGAGTGAAAGAATAGTGAGAGAGAATGAAGAAGATAAGAGAAGGCAGTGAAGAACAGAAAGAAATCAAGCAGAGAAGGAGAGGGAGAGAGAAGTGAGAAAGAGATAAGCAAGAGAAAAACAAAAGAGAGAGAGTGCGTGAAAGAAAAGGAAAAGAGAAGGGAGTGTAGCAGAGCAAGGAGATGGAGACAGAAGAAAAGATAGATGGGGTAAGAGAGGGAAAATAGAAGACGAGAGAAATAGGGAGGCAGAGATGAGGGACAGAGAAGAACAGAGAGAGAGAGAGAGAGAGAGAGAGAGACCAAGTATAACAGAAAGAACGACAAAAAGAGAGGGCAGAGAGGAAAAAAAAAGAGAAATGAAAGAAGGCAGAAGAGAAAGACAGAAGAACAGAAAGAAAGATGGGGAGAGGGAGGGAGAGAGACAAAGAGAGAAAAGAAAGAAAGATGGGAGAGAAAGAGAGAGACATAAATAAGGAAAGAGAGGGAAAGACAAAAAGAGAGAGGGACAGAGAAAAACAGAAAAAGAGAGGGAGGGAGACAGAAAGAAAGCAGAGAAGAAGAGAGACAGAAAGGGAGCAGCAGAGAGGGAAAACAGGGATAGGGAGAGGCAAGGAGAAAGACTAAAATAAAAAGGGAGAGAGAAAGACAGAAACAAAAGTAGAAAGAGAGAGATCTTGATAATTACAAAGTCATGAAGCAACCTGTGTTTCATAAACAAACACAAACGCATAAACCAGTGTTATTTTTCTTTTTCGCTCCCTCGCTTTGTCTTCTCGTCACGTCACTTGTGAGTCAGCAGGAGAGCCGCAGCGTGGCCGTGAATCACACCTTCACCACGACGAGGTGCAAATGCCAAATCTCCGATACATTTCCTCTGGAAAGCATCAGTCCCGGCAATAAAAAAAGAAGGAGGGATTAGAGCTAATCCCAAAACTATCCCCGTAATTCTTGGCAACATCGCCTCACTGGAGTCTTTCATCTTCCACACTGGGCTTTTCTTTGCTCTCTCCTCTGAGTCGTGTCCGTTTCCTTTGAGAGAGGTCCAGCGGGAATCCCGTCCTTTATTCCGGCTTGATTTCAGTGCATTCGCTCGTCTTCACAGTATCTGACAGCTACAGGTTAGAGATGCTGTAACGGCTATTTACACAACACTGAAAATATCCCAATAAAAACAAATATTAAGATTTACCCACTTGAAAACTAGGGGTGTTACGATATATCAGTATACATCGATACATTGATTCAGCTCATTACATCGATCCAAAATAAAAACATGGATCAGACGTGTGATTTGGTGTGAATGGAAGTGTATTAATCAGCATACAATATTGTCTCATATCGTTCAGTACAATATCGAATTGTACTGAAGACGTATCATCACCGAATTATCATCCATTCAAAATCAAAATAATATCAATGCAACTTGTGAGTTAACACCCCTACTAAAAACTGTGTTGTGCTGTAAATAGGGGTGTAACGATACATCAATTCAGTGATCAACAAACCCAAACATCGATCAGACATCATTCATATTGTAATTTCACTTTATATTGAACAGGTCTATTTTTATTAAAAGTCGGACTGAGCTCAGGATTTTAAAACATTGCTTTTTGCAATTTGATGTGAATGGAAGTGATGGTGTTAAATCAGCATATGATATTGTATCATTTCAATCGCCGGCTCCTGAATCGAATCAAATCATAATTGTAATTGTATCATTGCAGACATTGTGACGTTAAATTGTTGACTATTACATCGATGTAGTATCATATTTTGATGAAACTTTGTGACTTACACCCCTATTAAAAAGTGTGTTGGGTTGTAAATAGGGCTGTGGCGATACATCAATCTGCATCGATACATTGATTCAATGATCAACAATCAATCAATCGAAATTGAAAACATCGGTCATACCTCAAACATATTATAACATCGTTATATTGAACAGGAGGTCTGTTTTTGTTTTGCACTTAAATGTCTGGTTGAGTTCAGGAATAAATGTCTTATCATATTTTAGTTGTTCTTTGTGAGTTGATATGAAAGAACGTGTGTTAAATCAACATATGACACTGTCTCATATCGATCGCTGACTCTTGAATTGAATCAAAGTTGTATTGTTGCAGACGTTGAATCATTGACCATTAAATCGATATAATATCATATTTTGATAAAACTTATTTTGACACTTAAACGTCTGGTTGGGCTCAGGAATAAATATGTCAAATGACATTTTTGTTGTTTTTGGTGATTTGATATGAATGGAAGTGTGTTGATCAGCATATGATATTGTATCATATTGATCGCCGACTCCTGAATCTGTCTGCCATTTTTCTCTGTCCAATATTACGTACCCCTCTTCTGTTTCCTACTTACTACATTGTTCACTGCTGTGCAGTTGCACTCGGCACTTTAAACTGTCACTTTAAATAGTCACTTTAAATAGTCACACTGCACCTGTCATCTTGCATATAAGAACAGTTATTTATTTATTTGTACCTTTCCCTTATCTCCTTTTCAAATTCAAATTTGTGCTGTGACTTTTATTTTAATTTTAAATTTTATTTTATATTTTTTAATTCTGCCTAATTGCAGTCAGGAGCGGATCAGGATACATTTCACTGCATTTTGTACTTGTATAACTTGCATGTGACAAATAAAGAATCTTGAATCTTGAATCAGATCAAATCAAAATTGTATCGTTGCAGACAATAAAATAGCTGATGATTACTTCGACATAATTTAGTATTTTGATGAAACCTATTATGACTTAAAACACTATTAAAAACTGTGTTGCGTTGTACATACGGGTGTAGCGATACATCGATCTACATCAACACATTGATTCAATGATCAACAAGTTAATATCGTTGATCCAAAATCTAAATATCAATGCGACATCGCACATATTGTAGCATCACTTTATATTGAACAGGAGTCCTATTTTTGTTTTGCACTTAAATGTCTTGGTGAAAATTTCATTATTTGATATGAATGAAAGTGTGTTAAACTAGCATATGACACAGTCTCATGTGGCAGACTGCCAAATTGAAATGAATCAAAATCGTACTGTAGCAGACTTCAGACTTTAAATTGTTGTCCACTGAATCGATATAATATTGTATCCTGATGAAACACCCCTAGTTATAAAACCTCAAATCCTCCTCAGATTTCCCCAAAACAGGCTCAGTTTATGTTGAACTGACACAAAATACAGATAAAAATCACTGCTCAAATTTCAAAACTCTCCACATACCAATAAAAAGAAAAGGATTGGACAAATTCTTTGTTGCATCCTCAAAGACCAGCTTTATAAAAGACCAATGTTAATGTCACCCTCAAAAAATAAAATCAGGTTGTAAACAATTGTTTACAGAACTGTTGACCTGCCGTCACTTTCTGAATTGTGCTTAATGAGCATGAAGGATGGACAAAAACATTTTAACCTTATTTTAACATCACTCCCAATGCTGGTTAAGAAACACAAAGCGGGACCTCGGTGTGTGTGCTTGCATTCTTTTTTGTTTTATAATAGAACATTACTTCTGTAAAACCTTTATACAGTGTTACCCATCTGTTACATATCTACACTTTTTATGTTTTCGGTTCAAAAATATTCTTTCACAGTAAAAGTACATCTGAAAACGGAAATCGAGTCTAAAGATTAGAATTAGAATGAAAGAAAAGCTTTGGCACCAAACTCGTTTGCTAAGCTTATGCTCGATGAAGAAAATAGTCCAACAATTACCTTGTGGATATGTTTATAAAAATGAGAGCATGAGAGGAGAAAAATACCCTCTTCCGGTGTATCTGACTTTTTTCCCCCAAAACATACAAGAAAACGGAACAGATCATGCACCAAAACATAGCTAGCATATGGTAGCTTGCACTGTTGGGGAGAAGCTAGCTAAAATTAGTGACGCTACTAACTTCGCTATCTTTCAGTAGTTATCAGTAGTTAGCTTTTATAGCAATGAAACGCTGCAAAACGCTTTATTGTTATATTTCTGTATGAAGATGGATATTTTCAGTTAGCGGTAGTTTCCAATTGGTGTTGAATTTTAAGAAGTGTCATCTAATCTCGTTGCATCACGGTACCTTCTTGGCAGCTGCGAGATGGAGTCAGAGAATGGAGTCCACCTTGGCCAAGATGTATTTATTAAAATGTATTTTACTTTGAAAAGCCAAACTTACATTTGAGCAAAAATCAACACACTAACCCCAACACTGCGCAAAATTGCATTGAAATCTTAGTATGATTGGACGCTATTAAAAAATATATGTTTGTATTAATTTTAACATCATGTTTCACATTTTTATCTGTATCCTACAGCACAAATATTAAGTATTACTGGATAAAACAGCTTGGATGTAGCTACTTTTTCTCTGTAGCTAGTAGTGTAGCTACCATATTAAAACAGCAGTTTGACTGTAGCTTAGTGTCATGCCCACCCACCCGGAATTTACCCCAGCTGCCCACCAGAGGGCACCCCCGTCCAGTCTTGTGTTTGCCTTGTGTGGTATGTCGATAAATTCCCTTTGACCCACCCCGTGTGTCCAGATTGGTTAGTTTAGTCTAATTATCTGTTACACCTGTGATAGTTTAGATTAAATTACTAGTTTCTTGATGTTTGTTTCATCGCTTCCTGCTAGCCCTGCTTGCGTATAGTATCTGATTTGGTTTAATCAGTTAGCATAGTGTGTACATCTGTTTCAGCTTAGTTAGTCCCTTATTTAGGCTTGTCTCTTCCTTTTCTGTCTGTTGATCCACCATTATGTTACCTCACGTTGGTGTGCTGTGGTTTATGTATGTGACAATAAGCTGCTTTTAACTGTAAGTAGATTGTAGCTTGAAAAAAGCTACCGAAAACTAGCTTCCCCAACACTGGTAGCACGTGCGGAAAATTGGTCAGTTTGTGTGGAAATCCTGCGGCCAGAACGATCCAAATGCATGCTGAAAATGTTCTTCACATTTCACCATGTGCTAGACAAAAGATATTAAATATTTCAAAAGATGAAATTTACAGTACTCCGATGCATTAGCAAGTAAGACAATGGGCTATGCTTTACAACAACACAGACACAGCAAAGCTCTCTCACTGCTGCGAAGGTCAACTCATTTTGCAACTGAATAAAAAAGTGATGACTCTTGCTGCATTACAGATCACTATAGCCATGTCCCGACGTGAACGAAAATAATCTGTGCATCATTCGTTCACTCATTTTTTACATTAAATCAAAAACCAAAACCCCAAAAATGTGTCTACAATACTTGTTAGAAAGACCAAAATTGTGGTGCGTTCCATTTGCTGTTGGTTCTCAGTTTCCGAGTCATTTTCCAAGGACTGAAGCCGGAAGTGATGATATGCGCGCTCCCGTTTCTCAGACACCTGACCAAAGGACTCCCGAGCTCAGAATTCAAGATGGCTGCTCAGTGCAAATGCTATGATTTTTATACATTTTTAGCACTTTAGTGTTGTGTCTAATTCGGTCAGCTGTGTACATAATACAGTGTTGTTGTAGTCGATAGAGGTGTCGCTACGGTCATGTTATACTTGAATATTGCGTTATGTGTCGTTTATCAAGTGGCGATGCTAAATTAGCTGGTCAATGTTGCTTAAAGTCCAACAGAAAGGTGAACAGGATCAGCAACTCGAGACGGAAAATTCCGATAAAAAGCGTAGATGTGTTTGAGCTAATAAAGCCTAGACACTTCTATCCGAGTTCATCTCTCCTGTGGCAACTGGAACATATTCCAACTCGATGTAACTTGATATAATCTCGTCAATCTCAGATCCAAAGGCAAATGGAACACACCATTAAAAGCAAATAACCTGTCGTTTTTATGATTTGAAACAGGTACAGAAAATTAATGTTCACAATCCATTTTGCAAAAATCATGAGAAAGAATTCTAACCTTCTTATTGTCACGGAACAAAACAAATTCACATTTATCAGGTTTTTCATTTTGGTTTTTAGAAACAAATATTGAAAAAGAAAGTGTGTTGAGTTTTGTTTTTGATATAAAAAAGGAATGAACAAATTATAAATTAAGTGTCTTTCATGAGGATGCGAGTAACGTCCTTCCAAAAACATGGGAGGAAAAAAGTAAAAGTTTGGTTTTTCCAAAATGGACACTGCGCACATTTACAGCATATGATTACACGCACAGTTTCAATTTTGTAAACACCTGCATAGATGACTGACAAACACCAACATCTACACAATATCAGAATGGCATAAATAATACAGGAATATTTCATATTCAACAGTTTACATCATAAACTTTCTCTGGCGGAAAAACTGTATGAGGTCACTCTTACTAATGAACATACAGTACGTGCACGTGGATTGCAATTGATTCACATTTGACAGGCAAACTGTAGTTGTGTGAAATAAAAAAGGCGTTATGAGTAACAATACATCAATCTACATCGATTCAATGATCAACGAGCCCAGAGCGTCAATCCAAAATGAAAACATCGATCAGACGTCATACATATTGTAACGTCTCTTTATAGTGAACAGGTCTATTTTTATTAAGAGAAGATGGACTATCATTCACCAATATTCTCTTAAGAAAGTTAAGATGTTTAAATAGTATAAAATGTTATCACTCTGCAGTTGAAGAAAACCCACTAACCTCATGTTTAGCACAAACAGGCATGCAATAAAATTTACTCTACGAGTCCTCTTAAGCAGTTCTGTTCTAGGAACAATTTTTTAATAAGAAAACATTGGTGAATGCCATCATCTTTTTGAAACCTGCGTAGGTAGGTTTTAAAAACAAACATCTTCTTGAGAACAGTTGGTGAATGAGGCCCTTTGTTTTATCATTAAATATCTGGTCGAATAAAAATGTCAAATTATATTTTAGTTGCTTTTTGTGAATTGATGTGAATGGAAGTGATTGTGTTAAAGCAGCACATGACATTGTCTTATATCGTTTGCTGGCTCCTGAACTGAATTGAAATCGTATCATAGAGGCAGACATCGTCGTCCATTATATCGGCATAATATCATATCACGACGAAATTTGCGTTTTACACCCCTCGTTATGAATAGAACGTAAAAACAGTAGCAAATGTCACATAATAAAATACACTCTTTGCATCCAAATAAATAAATATGGAGGACCATGAGAACTAAGACTACCAAAATAAATTAACTTGCCAACTTTGGGCCATTTCTTTTTTTGTTGTTACAAAAATAAAAACCGCAATCTGCGACCCTCGTCTGGACTGTAACTGAGCCTTCGCTGCCGAGCAAGCGTTCATTTGTCCGAACTCAGAATCTCTGAGTCGTTGTCGTCGTCATCATCGTCTTCGTCGAAGCTGACGTGGATTAACCCCAGTACCATTTGTTGAGATTAATGAAGGCCTTGTACTCGTTGTGCCTCCTGACGTAATCACAAGCCAGGCACGTGTGCTCAGCCCAGAAATAGGCTTTCTTGACCTTGAAGTGCTTGCGCCAGTCAAAGTATCTCAGGTAAAGCTCCTCATTCTTGTCGAGGAACAACAGATAATCGGCCAGCTCTTTTGGGGAGGTGAAGTCGTCCACATGGATGAAAGCGTCGCCCTCCACGAAGTTCTGGTAGTTCTCCCGGGGCGGCCCCAGCACCACAGGCACGGTGCCAACCGACAGTGGATTGTAGAGCTTTTCGGTGATGTAGTCCTTGTGGATGGAGTTCTCGAAAGCTAGGTAGAACTTGCAGCTGGCGATGGTAGGGAAGTAGTCCTGGTCGGAGACGTACTCGCCGAAGGCTTGTCCATAGGCATGGATCTCGACATGCTTGTACAGCTCATTGTAGTACTTGACTCGCACGTGATCCGGGTTCCAGTTGCTGACAATCCAACAAATCAGCTTGCTCTTGCTGGGTGGAACGAAATCTTCCTCACCCTGTGACGCCGCGACCACGGCTCCGTAAGGCACTTCAATGTCGGCGTCCTGCCTGTAGTTGAGTGTCAGGTTGAAGAGGTTCTCGATGCCGGGGATCTGGGATGAATGGGAAGGCGACTCGAGGTTCATCCAGATCCACTTCTGCAGAGGTGGCCTGTAAGCCGGCGGCATGTTGGACAGGTCGGCGCTGATGTCGCGGTGGTGGATTACCACCGCGTCCGACTTGTTGTACAGGTTGCGGTCGGCCGTCACCAAGCAGCCCTCGACGCCAAACAGCGAGCTGCAAACGTTCAGATCGTAGGTTTCTCCGAAGGGCCACAGCCACATCAGCACCGTGGTCAGGTTCTGCTCACTCCGGTTGGACAGGAGGCTCTTGGCCCGAGCGGTGGAGGTCTTTTCCGATTCGACGGGGCCCGACAGCCAACCGGTGGATGGCTTGACGTACATCAGAAAGACGGTCACGAAGCAGCCCAACAGGAAGGTGCCAAGCAGAAGCGGTCGCAGAATTTTGTGTGTCGGTGACAGTGACATGCTCTGGGCTTCGAGAGAAATTACATGGAACAAACATTATAGAAACGTTACATAAACATTGTTCGATATGTGCACAATTGGTTCTAAAGTAGGAATGCATCTCTCCAATCTCCGTAAACTTAACTGGTTAGCCTTTTTTGGCAGCTCTTGGGGAGCAGTACTTGGGGGGGATGGTACCTTGCTCATGAGCACCTCAACGGTCCTGAACTTCAGCCGGCAACCTTCCGACCACGGGGCCAACTCCCTAACAGTTACACTGCCAACTTGCTTGTTTTGTTCTAAACTGTTATTTGTTGATTATTGTTTCAAGTCTCCAGTAGAAAAAGCATGAAACAGTATGTAATAACACGTCTTCTGCACTGAGTCATGTTACAGCACAAGATCAGTTCTTACCTGGTAGGTTTGCTGTCATTCAGGAAGGGATTTGATCCGGCAAAGCAGGGATGCTTTAGTTCTCAGTTTCTTGCTTGTAAATGTTTCTGTAGCTATGAAGAGTAGCAGGATGTACATCCCTAGGTGAGTCAGTATTGGAATCAGATTTTCTCAGTGAAGGTCCCTTTAGAAAAAGATGAACATTTTTTTTTCTCATTTCTCACAGGTGCAGCGGCAGAAAACAACCAGTTCAACCAGTTTCCCCTCAAGCAGAAATCAACCAAATTAACCTGTATATAAAAAGATGAGTCTAATGTTTTACTTTTACTATAAAATGATCAATAGTTTATGTTAATATGCTTATTTCATTTGCTTTATCCATTACCCTGTTATGCAGGTTCTACACTGTTTACACTGTCGTGCTGATATTGCACAATGCACTTTGACTTTTCATAACTTATAACTTGCCATTGCACGTCTGTAAATCTGTTTATATTTGTATAATACGCATAGCTTATACGTTTAACATTTTAATATACTGTATATATATTTTTTTATACATTTATATATTTTATCTTCTTAACTTGTGTGCCTTGTTCTACTTTTGTCTTTTTTCTACAGTTGCACAGTCAGAAAGAGTGGGTCAGGATGGGTCCTGTGGGTCACTGCATATTGCACAAATATGTGACAAATAAAGAATCGTATAAAACCGTTAATTGTTTACAATAAATATACAAAAATATTTTTGTCAGTTCGCTAAATTAAAAAAAAAAAAACATTCTGAAAAGATACAACAAGCGACTGCAACTATCTCTGCAAAAGCAACAACGTTTCTATGTAACGTCTAACTATGACCTTGTATTTTGATAGTGGTGGTGGTCTAGTGGTTAGAAGAGTTGGCTCTGGACCAAGAGGTCATGGTTTCGAGTCCTGCCTCCAGCACTACCACCATCTCTTGAGCCTCGGTACCGGGGGCGGTACTGTGACGGTGTCATTAAAGGCTTTAAATAGTCGGTCAACGTAAACAGACATATGCATGCGGCGCATCTACGTCACCGATAGAATCTTGACTAACAATTTCAAACACAAATTCCACCTAAACATAACACAATTCCAACACCAAACACATAAATAAACGAAGGGCAAAAATACTGCATAGGTCTATGTGGAAGAAATACGGCTGTAGAATCTATACTACTATGACATACCGTATATCATATGAAACCTCCGCAGATTACGTAGATTACCACTCTCCGATTAAAACTGACCGAAGCAGCAACCAAAAACTTCATAACTTCACAACGTTATAAACAAGATGATACGCCTTACCTTTGATGTTTTGTAATCATAAATCGCATTCAAATCAATAAAACCCACACAAAACTGTAGACCAAAACAGCTTCTTAGGTCTGGAATATACTTGCTGCGATCTACGTATGCGTATCCGTCTACAGTGGCGTTGTTACCGTTTGTGCGGTTATACTTGCGTCCGCACTGTGCGTCGTAATCTGTAGTGTGTACTCCTTACCACCAGGACTCAGCGTCGAGGCCGCAAACCTAATAAATGAATGAATGAATGAATGCCTGTATCTTAAAATCGTTGTATGTTATTCCACTCCACGTCTCGCAACACTACCCCCTTATTAATTACGCAGGTTTTGTATCTCTGTATACGTTCCGTTAATTTTTGAGTATGTGCGCAAAAACCGACGCAAAAAACGCGGGAAACGGATTGCGGCTGTACGTAGTTAACAGCAAGTATATTCCAGGCCTTACTCTGAGTGCACAGCAGAGTACTGTTTGTCCTGTGGAATCCAGAGAATAGTGATCCAGGTTATGAGATTCCATTTTCTGAAAGGTATTGTGAGAGCAGCTCACGGTGTCTCATTTACCTCGAACTCCGAACTTTCTTACGCGACATGTATCCAAAAAAGAGTCTAGAGTCCTGAAGTGTCTTTAAGACTCAAAAATACTTTACGTGACGGTCAAGAAACTGTAACGCTCCTGAGTTCTCAGCTCTAACAATTCAATACAAAACTAGTTCTTTACGTTCTTGTATCATATTCTTCAGGATCCAATCAGATTACGACACGTAAGGCACGTACTACTTCTATTGTTACATACTAGTGCATTTAACGTGTTACGTATTAATAGAATTCTATTACGTAACACTGTACGTGGAAAGTTATGGAAAGTTCCAGAAACATATCTCTACTTTCTATTGCAAATAGTTATAAAACATTAAATCTAAATATTCACACATTCATGCACAGAAAATGACAGGTATGTAATCTGTTTTATAAACTATTTATTGATTATGTATGTGTATACTTTATTCTATAATATTTTTCCAATGCACTATATTGTTAGCAGTATATTTCAGCGGTATATTTTTAGGTTTATCTGAATAAATTGAGTTTACATTTATTTGACAGATATGTAAAGTTACATTTACTGAATATATCTCTTACAATGTTTTTTTTTCCTTTCATTATATTGCAGTGATGATGATGATGATGATGATGATGACTATGAACCTCCCCAAGGCCATCAACATCTGCCTCTTCCTATCAGAAAGGTGTGAAAGACCACTCTAGCAGACGTTCTAAACAATCACCCATTTATTGCAAGAATTGTCAGGTCCCACTGTGCCTCACTTCCAAAACAAACTGTTTTCAGTTGTGGCATGATGGACAATAATGTTGTCGTTGTCATAGTTCCATATGATTCTGAATAAATGTTCCAGTTTTGCCAATTTCATTTGTATTGTTTTTTTTTTTCAAAATAGATAGATGGAATGAATACCTAAAGTGACATATAAGTGAAAAAAAAATGTTTTATAGCTTGGTTCCTGAGAAATCTCAAGTGGCACATATGGTGCCAAAATGGATAATTTAGAGGGTCCGCCTAGATATGTCTCTACTAATATCTCTCTATTTACTTTTTTAGCAATATTTTTGGTGCAATTTATAGTCAAGATGTTGTACTATGGATTGTTTGAGGTTTTGGGCTACCAAAGCTCATTTCAGATGAATGATCACTCTGAATATGTATATTTTTAGGCGAACATGATTTTTTTGTCACGTTCTACTGTGTTCCATCTTCCTTTATTCTGAAACAGTAACATGTATGCTGATCCCAACACTTTTACAGTAATCTCACAAGTGTTACCTTTATAATGATACCAAAAGCATAAAAATATGCTGAGATATACACATTTTTGGGGTGTCTTTTTTAGAGCAAAAATCTGTAAAACAGGCTCAGGGCTTAACAGGTTAACCCCAGCCAAGTTACTCCAGGGAGATTGTCTCTGAAATAGGAAATGAAAGTTGCTCTGGATATAAGAGCAATATGGTATATGGTATCATCATTGTCTACACTAGTACTAGAGAGATACTAATGAACGGAAGAAGCAAATTACTTGTGTGCTTTTTAGCTCAGCAAATAAATCTGGTTCTACTTTTCTGATTCTTGTTTACATGACATTTTAGGCGTCTCTCTTGCTTTTTTTGCCTCTTTGTTGTTTTGTATAACTATAATTCGTCAGTTAATTACTGTATGAAATCTTAGCTAGAAAAGCAATGTTGAGTCTGAATTTAACCACTAATTTGGACAAGTTAACAGAAGACATGTTAATAAGCTGTAAGTAATTCGGTGTTGCATTGCTAATTTGATACAGCAATTACTATTCAGTCGTAGTATATTCAGTTTGTTTTTACTTCGAACTTTAAGGCAGCAATTAAACGCATGCAATTTGAACAGGATGGATTTTTTTGTACAGTATAATAAGTGTAATTATTAAATAGTATTACATAATAATTGAATACACTGACTCCAACACTGCAAACTCCAAGCAACCAGATTTGCATTAATCAGCCATAACATTGAGCAGTTTTGTAGCCCTAATGCACTGTGTGTTCTAACACTTTTCTATCAGAACCAGCATTGAGATTTTTAGCAGTTTGAGCTACACTAACTGAATCAATGAGCCTCGGCCGGCCACCACCCTGATGTCCCAGGTTACCAGTTCTCCTTCCTTGGACCACTTTGGTGAGTTTTGACAAGGGGTGTAATGACACATCAGTATTCATCGATACATTGATTCAATGATTAACAAGCTCATAGTATTGATCCAAAATGAAAACATTGTTCAGACATCATTCATATTATAATGTCACGTTCCTGAATTGAATCGACTGTATCAAGCACACAGTCTCGTAACAGACAGACTGAGTATAGGATCTCCACAGGGCTGCGAACATAGTCCCCTACTCCTCACCTTACAGACTCACCACTGCACGGCCACAAAACCAATCATATCATTAAGTTTGCAGACAATATAACTATGCTAGGACTAATACTGCAGGGAAGATGAGTCAGCATACAGAAAAGAGGAGGAGCACATGTCCACATGGTGCAGCCACAACAACTGATCTTTTAACGTTGCCAAGACTAAAGAGTTAATTGAGGACATATCCTGCCCACGTCAACGGGTCACCTGTGGAGATCATAAATAGTACATCATTCCTTGATGTGTACATAACCAAGGAGATTACATGGACAGACACTACCATCTTCTTGAACAGAAAAGCCCACCAGAGGGTACACTTCCTTAGGCGGCTAAAAAGGGGCGAGCTTCACCCCTTCCGTCCTCAACACGTTCTACAGAGGCACCATCGACAGTGTTCTGACCTGCTATATCACAATGTGCAATGCACAGTGTGCGGCAACTGCTACATATACGACCACAAGCACCTACAGAGGATCGTGACGACGGCAGAGAGCATCATCTGGGTACCAGGACAGGTTTTCAGGGCCTACAGCATTGTGAAAGGTGCTTCACACCCCTCATATGGACTTTTCACACTTCTGCGTTCCAAGAGGAGGTTCAGTGGCATCAGAGCCAGAAATGCCAGGTTGCGGAACAGTTTTTACCTCCAGGCTGTAAGGCTCCTTATCAGTGAATTAAGTGAGTGATTATTTGACAGCACAGCACACAGTGCACCACAATGGAATGTTACCTCTGCATTTGACCCATCTGTGAAGGAGTAGTGGGTAGCTTTTTTGGCAGCGCCCAGGAAGTAGTGCTTGGGGATGGTACCTCACTCATGAGTATATCAGTGGTACCTTAACTGGTCCGGGACTTTAACATTAACATCATATTCCAGACTCACTCAATTCCCGCTCAACCTGCCTGCTTGCCTTGACTACTGTACATACATGCTCAGCCACTTTCCCAAAGACTATGTCTGTGTAGGTTCTCAGTCAGCCAGGACATGGTCATCTTGAGGGCTTGAACAGAAGTCAACTGGACTTCTTTTCAAAATTCTTAAAGACGTTTCACCTCTCATCCTCAACTGAAGAGCTACAGCATTTGAAACTACATTTAAAAATTATTTTTGTACTAAAAGTGATTGGACCCTGCTGTTCACTTACAGCTATTATTATTATTAGGGGGCCATGCAGTGGAACACTGCGTGGAACCCTATTGGAATTGTGCTGATTTTTTTTTATTTCTGCCTTAAAATGGATTGTGGAGAAAAAACTGTAAGACCTACAGCTTTGCAATTTGGCAGTTAGATCTGGTACCCCACCCACTAAAATTGCACCAATATAAGCTATTTTGCGTTTTTCCAAAAGAATTGCATTTTGCCTAATAACTTTTGAACCGCAGCTCCGATTCTCAAGAATCTTATACCATCTTATTCCTTGGGTCAAGACGAATCTTTTAGACCATCACATCTATTTATGCCATATTTGATTTTTCGCTAATTTGCATAATATGCAAACCATCTTTTGCAAATCATCTCCTGGATTTTGTCCATCTGCATACAACGGCATCATTTTAGTAAATCCTTAGACACTCTTTCTTTAATTATTATTTGAGTATACTTTAATTTAAGTCTTCATATTTCTGTAATATGCAAATAAATGGGGTCGGCTTGGCATAGGACTGCAACACCACACACTGAGTGTCATAGAAATCTGGCTCTGACTGGGCTACAGCTTTGAAATTTGACAGGTAGGTCCAGGACCCCACCCCCTACTCAGGCAAAAAATGGCGCCCACTCTGCCAATTGGTGGTCAGATATTGTTATTTTGGTTCTAATGCAAAATGCAAGAAAAGGTTAGGTCACAAACCCCACCCACTACTCAGGCAAAAAAATTGCAACACTTGCCAGTTGGTGTCGCCATAATAAGCTATTTTTGCATTTTGCCTAATAACTTTTGAACCATAGCTCTGATTCTTAAAAATCTTATACTGCACATTTAATAAGTAAGTAATCTCATAAGTAATTCATCTGCACACTTAATAAGTACAAACTCCACGACGCGGAACCTGTAAAGCACCCTAGATAAAGGATGAAACGCATTTTTCA
Source organism: Distichodus sexfasciatus (assembly GCA_032718565.1). Lineage (NCBI taxonomy): Eukaryota > Metazoa > Chordata > Actinopteri > Characiformes > Distichodontidae > Distichodus > Distichodus sexfasciatus. Next base: position 134,223 of record JAVGVS010000324.1, on the reverse strand, counting down.
ACATCTGTCCACTTCAATTGTCAAAAAATTGATTAGGTTGCGAACTGCATGGCTCTGCCATCACTGCTTTGCAGTTATATTTATTATTATTATTATTATTATTATTATTATTATTATTATTATTATTATTATTATTATGTACCTCGAGTTTAATAGGAGAAATTCTGCTGGCGCCCATATAGGTGTTCCAGTCTGCAGTGTTGGAATAATATGACATATGTTTAAATAAAATCCCATCGTGATTTTACTCTTCTGTGTCTCCCAAAGGATGATAAGTCTCTCTTGAGACCCGGTTCCTATCCCTATTTTTTTCGGGTCCCAGATATTTTTGGAGTTAGACCTAATGATATGATTTAATGCCTCACATTTTATTTGAACCTAAATAAGAAAAGAATACACTTGTAAGTTGTCTAATAAATGTGACACATTTGTCATATTTTGTGTTTATAAATGTAGACTTGAGGAATAGTATTTGCCATTATTGGCGCATGTGCAGTAAATCACATTTCCCTGTAAAGAAATGAGAGGTGGCTCAAGACTTTTTACAAAGTGCTGTATGGGGAAGGGGTTTTTTGATGGTGTAAAATAAGTTTTTGGCGGCATTTGGCACCGTTCTAAGGTGTGAGACCAAAAATACATGGTTCTTCTATAGTATCATTCCAAACACATTTTTGGCAGTTTTATTGCATTCGTGCATTAATCTCGCATGTGCAAAATGTATCCCTTTGGTATGTACGCTTTATGGATATGCAATGGGTAAAGGAAGAAGAAGAGGGCAGTCGCTGGCGCTTTGTCTGCAGTTCTTCAGTTAAGGAGACATTGGCTTTTAAATATATTGTGATGTATTTAGGGTACGCAGGGGTGTCACGATGGGTGTAACAATGGAGCAGTAGCCTACGTGTTTTGCAGGCAGGGAGAAAACCAAATGGACGTTAATGGAAATGAAAAATGCGTATGCCTAAATATGCGTGTATGACCCAAATTCAGTCAAACCATGATGCATTAATAATTCTAATGATCGCTAATAGAGAGAGGGCGAGTGGAAATCCGCAGAAATGTCGTGAGACAGTCTGTTATTCAATGTGCTGCCTGCCCTCCAAGCGTATATTTATTATTTGCCAGGGTACTGAAGGTCATTTATAAATGACTCTCATTCTGACTTACTGATGTCCATCCCGCCTTTACGATTTGCCGAATTTTCGCACAAACATAATCTACTCAAAAATGCATCGAAAAATGCGCCTACACGCTTGAGAAATAACGGGTTCCAACGGGATATGACGAGATGATAAAGATATTCCATGAAGGTTTCTTTAAGCGAAGAAGCTCTCTCTGACCCAGAAATCCGTTATCCTAAATACAAAATATTCTAATATCGTCAAATTCTGAAATAAATGCAGTCCTAGTAGTGAAATCCTGTCAGTTTGGTAAATGAGCGTTTAGATTTATCAGTATTTTTCAAGAAAAACCCCAGCATAAAGGAAGTGAGCAGGATTAGTGGTGGTGACCGTAAGCGTTGCCCATTTACAGGATTCACATTTATAAACCCGAACCGGAGCCGACACGGAATTCAGTTTAAAATACTGCACATTTACAGAATGGGGAACGCTGCCCATTTAATGCACATTTCCTAAATGCCGATTTACGAACGTGCATCCCGTAAACGAGGGTGAACCGAACTCAAAACCTGATTCGATTTCTTTTTTTCTACTGATTCCAAATCTTGCAGGTGCAGTTTGATGATGATGATGGATGATGATGATGATAATGATGATGATGGTGAGAATGGATGAGGATGCTGACGATGAAAAAGCCAGCTTCACTCACCATCTCACCGCTTTCATGTCGTTCTCATCCCCTCATTGCACTGCACGATGCTGCTGTTATTTCTACATATTTGCACGGTAGAGTAGAAAATCTTCAGTGATGCTGGTTTGCTATTGACATTGACGGATCTAGATTTGCGCCTGATGCCCTGACCCATTCTCTCTCGCACTCTCTCTTCTCCTCGCTGCGCCAGATGGAAACACAGAACGTCAGAGTATCACGTCGTGCCTCGCAGAGACGCCATGCAACGACGTTGAGCCGCGATGTGGAATAATGGTGATGTGCCTGATTTGCCATGCTGTTGTTTTGATGCGCCCTGGCATTAGTGCCACGTGGATCTGTCTGCAACTGCAACGCGGGGGAAAAAAATAAATATCTCATGTACGCACGTCTACGTTCCAAAACCAAAACTCAAATCACATTTGTAAACAGTAAAATTATTACGTTTGAATTTAGGTATACGGCTGGCCCTGCAGACATGAGTTCTAGACTTGTGTGTCCTCTCCTCAAACTTCTGAATCAGATTTATATAGAAGATAAAACTGTAACACTGTAATTTTGGCTCAGAAGATAAACTACTTTCTCTGACTTAAAAGCTGAATTGATAAAGAAACCAAAACGAATACACTAGAAATTAACTAAATTGCATATACGGTCAGTCATGTGCAGTCATGATATGAGTCTCTGATTTATACAGCGGGTTGAAATATTGACATTTTGGTTGTTGTACACCTTAAAATTAAAACAAACAACATGTTCCAGCTTTATAGTATTTACTCAATGCAATCACATCCAAGTGAAAGATATAATAGGGTCAGAAAAATGTAAATGTCCATATTTTGCTGAACCATCTTTTGCTTTAATGGCTGTCCTGAGTCTGTTGGGAGACTTTTTATCAACTTTAAAAATATGTGTAGACTGGAGCAGTATTTGAGTGAGTATTTACTTGTTTATAGTGGTAGGATATCATTTAGCCACCAAGAGGTCGCGTCTGACCTGACCTTCGTATTACTACCATTTCAGTCCCTGAGCCTGGGTCCCTTAACCCTAAATTGCTCTCAGGGGAATTGTCCCTGAAATTAGTAAATGTAAGTCGCCCTGGATGCCACCACCTCGCTGGGTGTTGTGAATGATAGCCTGATATTTTCCGCCAAGAGCAACGTTTGGTGTTAAGTAGAAATAGTTCGATTTTGGTCTCATCTGAGCATAAGACCTTTTTCAACTTGGCTTCGGAATCTTCAAGGTGCATTCCCCGGCTCAAATAAGCCTTAATATGGCCTTTTCTCTCCTGAACAAGCCACAAATATAAGAATTTTGATACGGTTGTCATACACACCACGACCAACTTCTTTCAATATGGTGACAAGCATGTTGGTAGCCTCTGATCAATTTCCTCCTCGTTCTTCTGTCCAGTTTGGAGGAACAACCGGATCCATGGAGGGTCCTAGTATTATCAAACATTTGCTACTTCTTTATTATGGGCCATGCTGTCAGGATTGATAAAGCTTTCTGAATTCTTTCTAGCCAACTCTCAATGGCTTTTCCACCCAACCGCCATTTGCTTTCAGTTGCATGACCAAGTGAAGAATGTCTTAATGAAGAGCTGGTTTTGTGTTGTGGCCAATCACGGTGGAAGCCATGAACTAGGGTGTACAATCAAAAAGACAAGTATTTACACCTGATTGAGTTTACAAGTATTGTTTAGGAGTGGAGTGATTATTAATGTCAGTGTTTTTTGTAGTGTTGTAGTACTTGTGACCAGTCTCAAGTCTTCAAGACTTTTTGAAGGTCTCGGTCTCGTCTCAGAATCGGCCGTATTTGTACTGGGTTTTACGTGACTCTTGGGACAAAGAGGACTAATAAGATTTTATTTCAAGACCAGCCGAGACCTGTTAATGAGCTGTTTACTGTCAGATTGGATAACTTCTCACTTCAAGTGCAACCAGTGATGTTAACTGCTTCCAGTGAAGCGATTTCCTCATTATAGATATGTAAGAGATAAATGTTGAATAACCATGTTTAATGTTGCTTAGTGTTGTCTGCTTTGTTCAGCTCTTTTTGAGGGCTGTTTAGGCTTTGCATGTTCCACTTATTTGTCATGTGGTGTAAAATGTGCTTTAGTCTGCTCTCGGTCTCATCTCAGTCTTGGCCCTTCAGAGTCTTGCGGTATCACAGTCTCAACACACCCCTGGTCTCAGTCAGCACTGGGTCTCGGCTTAGGCGTCTTGACAACCTAGCTTGCCATGCTTTTTTAAATTATTTTTCTGAACGGTAAATATTATATCTTTCACTTGGATGTTATAGGTTGCATCGAGTAAAAAAATCTGGAAAAATGCATTTTATTAAAGTTCTTCATTTTAAACTGTTATATTTTGTCTACCAATTGTATATGTCCACCTTGGGCAATCCCAGCACTACATTTATAGAGACTTCCAAATTATTACACTTAAAAACATTATGCATATACTAACCCTGTGCAGAGATATGATTCTCTGACTTATACACATCCTCTTCATGTAGGAGATTGATCTAGAACTGCAGGCCGGCATGTCCTAAATAAGATTATCCTACAAACCAAAATCAATACTCTATCAATTACAGTGTAGCTGCTGATAAAAAGGCTGTTTATTTGGTCATATCACATTTCCAGGCCCTCCATCTAATGCAAGCATTTCATGCAGAGATATTAAAGAAAGTTACTGACAAGCACTTTTATTTCAGAGCATGAAATTACTTAATATGATCTAGTGGCGTAAGAAGAAATAAATTATTCCAGTTCCAGTGTATGAAATGTTAGATGCTGCACAATGCTCCTAAATATAATAATTCCCCAGTTTCTGAGTCTGTTCTCATGAGAGACCGTCGTCTCAAAATTAGAGATACTTTTGCAGGAGCAATTTGAGGTTAAAGGACTAATCCATTAGTCACGCTACTTTCCCCATTGGCCTTCCTTCAATGTAAGTCAAATCGACATTTTTGGGTGGAATACTTCTTTAAGTGCTGGAGGTGGGATGCTGAAGTCTGGCTTGAACCCCTGTCATCACCTAAAAAAAAATCACATCCAGGACATGACCTGAACAGTGTGTGTGTGTGCACAGTCTCCAGAAGTATATAGCAGCTGAATTTCAAAATGCATTCAAATATTGTTTTAAAAAAATGAATAACAAGAGAAATACTGATTGTCTAACAAGAAATTAGGTACCTGGAAGCCATAAAGAAGGATGAAATGTGGGTCTATGCTTAATTCTACTAATATATTATGCGCTAGTGTAATTTGAGGTGCAAAATGTAATTTGGTGTAATTTTAATGAGTAAATGGACAAATGATTTTAAGCGCGACTGACCCAATGAGAGAAGGTGGTGCTGTTAAAATAGCACTAAAACACAGCGACACTTAAATGCGGTCACACCTGAACATTCTTGCTTGCATTGCACACACACACTCAGCCTACGCAGTGAACCGACCCGACCCGAGTGACATCACAGGATTCGGGTCTGTTCAGGTCTCAAGAACTGCTCTGTCAGAGGAAAAATAATTATGAGGTGACATTTACAAAGTCTTAAAGTTAAAACATTTTCTATTCATTGTGAACGCACGGGCAGACATATGAATGTGATGGAGACTTGGTAGTTGAAGCTTTTAAAGTGGCCAGTACTCTACAGAATGGTCCAGCTAGGATTTGGCATGTGTATATTTTATTGCACGTGGTGTTTATATGTCTGTGTATGCAAGCTCAGCCAGCTATTGACATGAATTTTGAACAAAAAAATTCTCACTTGCTCTAATCAGCCAATCAGCCTAAAAGGAGTTTGCATATTAGGCAAATTAGATTGACATATCACTATGCTTTTATTAATGCTAAAGTGTTATCACCTCGAGCACTATTTACGAACAAGTTTCAGCTTTGTGCTAATTGGATGGCGAGGCTGCATTAATTTATAGCATTTTTTGAAGTAGGCCAGAGGTCAAAACTGGAGGTTTTCCTTTGCTAAAGCGCCAATTATAGGCCAATCACTATGCTTTTCGGCCCATGCATCTGTGTATACCAAACCCAGACTATGCATGTATCATGTTTAATTTAAATTACCAATCTCAAAAAGATTTATTTCATTGTATTGTGAAGTGTATAGATATAGTCATGCTGTTCCAAAACTCAAAATGTTTTCTTTTGGTTACAATGTTGTCAAATAACAGCAGTGATATGTTAGATATTTTGAAATTCCAAACAGTATGATTTATTATATGTGCAATACATTTATGTACCACACTGTAAAAACCGCAATTCCTTGTTGCAATATTTAACTCATTTTCAAAATTCTTTCATTTAATTTGCAACATTTAAGAATTAAATTATGAACATATAAACATGTAGCTGTAATACTGTGCGAAATGACTATCACAAACTATTATTTAATATCAACAATAAATAACTAACAGTGAAAAATGTGAATTTATGACTTAATTAAACAACAATCGTGTATTTTGCAATTACAGGTTTCACAGAATGTCCTCTTTTGCACAGACGCGGACACAGAAGTTATGGATGCCAGTGGTTGATGGCCTCATCAGCTGTAGCCAGCCTAAACTGTTTTTAAGGTATTAGAAGCTACACACGAGAAGGCACGGGTAGGGTAAATAAAAGTTAACCAACTTAAATGCGAATGCAACAGTGAAGGAATTTTAAAAATCACTCAACATTTGCCAAAGACGTGCAGTGTTCCCATCTTTTAAAACTCACAGTGGAATCATGAGTATATTAATCTAAAAGATAATGAAATGTATAATCTTTTGTACGGTTTATATTGCTCGGTGACTTTACTTATTGCTTTTTTATTCTTTCTTCAATTCAGTTCAATTTTATTTGAATAGTGCATTTTACAACAAAAAATTGTTACAGCAGCATTACATATAATCTTTTACCATTAATTTCATAGCAGAATCATTTTCTTTTTGTTGTTCGGTACAAAAAGTCCTATTTTTGATTCACAGTGTACAGGTAGAATCATCAACACGCTTCATCTATTAGTCTGAATGTATATTAATTTGGATGGTTTAAATTGCCATATGCGACTATATATATTTTTTATTATCCTCCTTTGCATACTATAGTTTTCATTCGTTCAATCCAATTTGATTCAATCATGTCATACTTGTATAGTACTTTTAACGCCATAAGCAGCTTTACATATGATGATGCACCCCATCCAATATCTGGATCAGATATTGGTCCCATAACGACTAAATAGCGATCGGGTATCGTGGCATTGGCCTGATCTACATAGAAGTATATAATAATTTACAAGGTACGGTCACAATCTATTATGCATGGGAAGTGTTACTGTAAATTGGTTTATTGTTCAACATTCACACTAATTACTACATATTGATATGACAATGAGCTGAACAAGCAACGCAACACATTACAGCCCCAAAAGCAAATCCCACCGTTATACTGTTTAATTTCCTTAACAACACCAGCTCTCACTCACATTCTTGTGTCTTGATGGTTTTAGTGCTGCAGGATTAGGAGGCCGCCACTAAATTACACAACTGTAAGTGAAACAAACAGGTTTTGGAGACGCATTTAACAATAATAATAATACTAATTATATATATATATATATACATATAGTATGTATATATATATGGGCATTACCTTGCCTTCAAACCAGCATCAATTTTTCTAGGTAATAATTCTTGCACAAAGTCAGGATTTTGTAGGATTATAGTCATTATATTATTTGTAGTCATTATATTATTTTGTAGGATTATAGGATTCAGGTTAATTTCTCTGGGTGATGTTAAAACAACCTACCAGCCGTAGTTCCTTCAAAAACTGTGTGCAAGTGGTACCTAGAAGAATTGATGCTGTTTGAAGGCAAAGGGTGGTCACACCAAATATTGATTTGATTTAGATTTCTCTTTTGTTCATTCACTGCAATTTGTTGATTGATGAAAATAAATGATTAACACTTCCATTTTGGAAAGCATTCTTGTTTACAGCATTTTTCACACTCTGCTTCAAAACTTTTGCACAGTATCACTGTGTGTGTGTGTATACATATATATATATATATATATATATATATATATATATATATATATATATGTTATATATGGGTGTGTAATTATTGTTTCACAGTAAAGGGGAAAAACAGTATTTAAGTCAAGAATTTCCTGGGTTATGTTTAAATAATCTCAGTCTCCTCCTCACAGAGAAATACACAACTTGTTCATTTAAAATTGGTCGGATCTGTACTCGGGATCAGCCCATCCGTATCAGAACTGAAAAAGTTGGATCGCTGAATCCCTTCTTATTACCTTTACATTTTTTTAATGGAATCACATTTTCTCCTCTCATTCTAGCCATTTCGCTTCTGTCTTTTTTTGATTCATCGTGTACTTTGTAGAATCATCAATATATTAATCTAAAATAGAAGGTCTAAATGTATATTAATTTGGATGTTTTAACTGGTGATTGCAACTATATTTACCATTCTATACTTAGATTTTCCTTCATTTTTATACATTAAGTTCCATTTTTTTTTATTCAATTCAATCTGTCCTTGTAAAGTGCTCTTTACAACAAGCATTGTTACAAAGCATCTTTACGTATTAACTTCACATTTCTTATTGGAATCACATCCTCTTCTCTCACTCCAGCCATTTCTCCTGCTCTTCCCGGAACTTTGTCGCCCATTTGCGGGTGATTTCTAGGTAAACGGTGGGTCGGTGAGGAAGGTAGTCCAGGCACGCCATGCCGCTTCCTGCACGCCGCCGATCTGCGCCCTCGCAAGCACCCATTAGCGCGATCGCGAACGAGTCGATTTCGGCCTGGTTCTGCGCGGTGCTTCAGCGCCGCCCGTAGTATTTGCCGCTGATGCGTTATGCTGCGTTCTGTCCGCTCCACGCCCGATGCTGGTGTCGACAGTAACCCTATTCTGGGGCGAAAATCAAATCATGTTGACGCCGCAAAGATTTCACCGACGAAGTACGCAAGAGGATCCGTAGGTGAAGCCGCGCAGGCAACAGGTTACATGCCAAAGCCGCGGATAAATTTTCAGGCTTTTCCACGAAAGCAGTGCGATAGACCACATACTGCCCTTGATACCTCTTGCCCAGTGTCAGGAGCGGCAGCCAAAAGGCCTAAATATCTGGAGCCAGGCATTTAGGTCATAAACGATAACGGGAGGAGCTTTCCCGAGCTTGATTTGTAACGGAAAAACGCTGGATGATCTCCATACCTGGGAGAAGAAATAAAGTAATAAAGTAAATGAAGATAAATCTTTGATTATGCTCTAAAGCGTATTGGAATATAAGGCTGGGCGATATGACCTAAAAATCAATATTACTTATTAAATGTAATTTCCAAAAATACGTATCATAACACTGCTTTGCATTAATATAGCATTAATTTTACATTTAAAACTCAATCCATTTTAGAAAATAGGGGAGTAAATAAAGACCTGTACTTCAAGGGCTGGGCGATATGGCCTCAAATCAATATCACGATTAATTAAACAATTTACTAAGATTACAATTAATAAACAATTAGTTTTGGATATAGTTTTGTATATGCTCAAATTGTTCTTAATTGGTCATTATTATGCCAGGAACGCTTACTTCTCTATAATGTATTTGACGTTGTCCAGCATGTTTGCATCATCCCGTTCCTTGTACGGCTCAATATGAAAGGCAACCTGTACATGAGAATATTACCGCAGGGTTCAGTGTTCAGAACAAACTTCACATTGCGTTAACATATTTTAACAGCGTAATAACTGATGACCGCTGTATCAGTGCTGCTCGGCTCTGATGTTCATCTACCTTGACTTGGTATTTATTACATCCAGAAGTAAAGGCACACGTCGCCTGTAGAATCTCCGCGATCGCCCTTCATGCCAGGCGATACCAGGACACCGCGAAGAACACCTGCAAACACCAGACGAGCACTGATAAATAACACACACCCAAAATCAGCAGTGTAACCGCTAGTCCAAACCGCTATAGGTGCCAATGCCAGGCATCACATGCGAGCAAGGCAATCACCGCGTCTTAACCATTTCAGTCTCCTTTAGGGTGAAAGTTGTCTGGCCCAATAGCAAAATTCTGATGGTATGGGGAAACTTTCAGCAAAATTCAAGATCTGCAGACACTCAACTGTTAATTTCAAGGCTGCTTTTCACTTGTAATTACAAGAGTAACAAGAAAAAAAAGTGCCAGCCAATCAAGTAGGCTTGTTTATTTGACTGATTTAATTTCCATTCAGGTGTCTAATATATTCCCAAGTTGATATAGCTAATAGTGCACATGAGCCAGGTATTACCCAAAAGCAGCAACAAGAAGATTTATGTAGGTTATTCAAGATTTTGGGTGATTTGTTCATTTAGCTCCTAAATGAATTGTATTCTGTTAATGTTCTCAAATCTGTTGATGTTGCAGGGATTACGCCTCTGACATGTTTTAATGAAGATAGCGATTTTATAAAGAACAATTTGATGATGTAATGAGATGATTTACACTTAAGTTATAAGTTAGAAGCTGATGCACAGTAGTGGTGTGAAGAGATGCATTAGGAATCATTCGAGAGAGTCCAGTCAGTTGATGCACTAAATACACTTTCATTTTAACTTGGATTTCAAAATTTTCAGCCAAATTTAAAGGCCATACTCCAGCCATGTTTCACCTATTGAAGAATTATTTAAAATAGGTTAAAATTCTCATTCTCGGGCTTCGTTAAACCCAATCGTGTATTGTCTGGCCTTCATCTCATAAGTATATATATATATATATATATATATATATATATATATATATATATATATATATATGTACGTATTGGTGCTGGACAATATGGCCTCAAATCAATATCATAAGTAATTGAAACTTTTACCTTGATTATTATGAATGAATGATTATTACGGGTGCACAATTCAGAAAATTCAATTTGATTCCGATTCTTGGGCTTACTATTCAATTTAAAATAGTTTCACAAGTCAATACATAGATGAATTTGTTTCCAGATTGCTGTTTTGAGTTTCTTTTCCCATTTGACTGTGGCAGATTACTAAATGTAATGCATATGTATGCATACTGACTGCATTTCCTTTATGCTCATGCAAAGGAGGTCTATCTGGGCAGATTTCCACATTGCGCCATCTATAGGAGTGGCGAACTGAACTCGTGTTGGGAAAAAGGAGCATTACCTTAGTTGAAAAATATGATTTTTTTGGAATGCATAAATCGATTTTGAATCGACAGAGAAAGAACCGCGATTCAACAACCCTAACGATTATACACACACAAGATACTCTAAAACATTTAATATATGATTAAATCTTATAAGGTACAGCATGCAATTAACATAAATATATATTTACAAATGTGACAAAGTAACATCTTTTAAAACGTTTCACTCTTACCCACAGAAGCTGAGCGAAGCTGCTGCATGTGAGCCTCCACAACAGAAGGGTCTCTGGAGCTGTAGGTGCCCAGGGCCGGGTAGAAGTTGGCCCCAATGTCGTCTGGGGGCTGGTGTCGGCCCGCGGGGTAGCTTGCTGCGATTTTGGGGTCCCAGTGCGGCAGGAGAGGATGGTCCCAGTGCAGGTAGCGGCTGTCAAACTGAGGGTTCCCGTACCATGTGTAGTAAAAAATGTGCATATTGTAGTTTGGAGGAGGAAAAACTCTGACCTCGCTGTTGAAGCTGATGATTCTCTCATCCTCAGCATCCTTCTTCTTCTTCTTCATCATCATCATCACGTCTGCGTTTCTGGAGTTAACATCCACAACAATCTGTTCACTAGCCTCTTGTTTTTGGGGAATAACTCCGATTCCGAAGGCATCTAGCGAGCCGGTCTCATCCGGAATCAAGGTTTTCAGAATGACGCTTATGACAAATATGAGCAGGCCCAGTGCAGCGACAGCGACGCAGGATTTACGCCTAAACCGCACCATTCTTCTGGATGCAGGTCCGTCCCAGAGGGATCAGATTATTGAGCTGGCCAACTGAACTGGACTTTTGGAGTCTTTCCTTGATCATGTTTCTTTGTACTGAAAAACAAACAAAATCCCTGTAAATTTTTGTACTGTCAGCATAGATGTCATCCGTTTTCTGTATGTTTACAACAATGCTTTAGGTATACAGTATGTATACAGTATGTATATAACAGTATTTGCAAAAAAGTTTTCTGTCGTTTTATAGCCTTTCTTTAAAAAGCATGGTATGTTCCTGTGTTATGAAAATACAGCAAAATACAGTAGTGAAATAACAGTAATTGGTTACAATGTGAAAAATCACAGTACATTTACAGTATAATAGTGGCAGAAAGGTTGCCACTTCTTTTCAATATTTTTACAGCAAGCATAATGCATTTAATATTTATTCTAGGATAACGTAATTACAGTATGTCACTGTAAAAGTGTTTGATATTTATACAGTATATTGATGCTACTGCAAATGTTGGTCTTCTATTTGTAAGCACAGTCAATTAAATGCAAAACTTCAGAATGCTAAGAACTGAAAACAATCACGTCTAAGTAAAGTACTGATGTCGACATGTGTCAGTCAAGATTACTTTTCTTCTAATTTTTTTGAAAATACGACTTAGGTCTCATGTTCTCAAAGTAACATAATTTGTTTTCTTAAAATGACAAGAAAACATTAACAGTTGTTATCTTAAGATCAGACTTATTTTTCTTCTGACCTCAAAATAATAAAAATTATTTTAATATCATGCCTTATTTTTTGTGATCTTAACAGAACAAAAGTTATTTTCTCAATATCAAGAAGTTATATTTCACATGATACCAACATATGCAATTTTGATAGCACAACCTATTTTTCTCATGAACTCAACTTTTTTCTCGTCGTTTTCTCAATATCAGTTATTTGTCTCATGATTCTGACAGAACAAAAGTCATTTTCTCAAGATCAGGACTTAATATCTCACGATTATATTGTAAACAAAAGTTACTTTGATATCACTACTTATTCTTCTTGTGATTTCAAGATAGCTGAAAATATTTTTTCAAGATCACAGCTTATTTTTCTCATGATCTCGACCTAACAGAAGTTATTTCGGTATCATGACTTACTTTCTCGACTTAATGAAAGTAATTTTGAAATCATGAACTGACATTATGACAGATTTCTTATCCTGACCTAACAAAAGTTGATTTCTTTAGATCCTTTTCACATAATCTCAAAACCAAAGTTATTTGGTTACCTTGACATATTTTTCTGGTGATCTTGCCAGAAAAAACGTCGAGATGATGGAAAATATATGCGTGATATTGAGAAAATGACTCATGGTAAAATCACAAGTTCTTTCCTCATGATCTTGATATAAAAGTTATTAACTTTTTCTCATGATTTTAATATAACAAAAATTCATTTTCTCGATTTCACGCCTTTCAAAAAAATGTTTACGGCAAACTTGTGGCAAACAGTGGATTTTGCCAGAATGAGTTCCCACAAGTTTGCGATAGCCACTAGTGACAATCTTGTGCAATGCTTTGGCAACAATGACAAATTGGCACTAGTGACAAATATATTTGTTGGTGATTTCCCAAAACAATCTTCCAGTAATGGCAAACTTGTAGTGAACTTTTGGTGACAAATTTGTCAGTTGTGGCAATCTCTAGTGCCAGCACCACAATTTGCCAGTAATGGTAAACTTCTACTGAACCTCTGATGACAAATTTGCCAAGAACCAGTCTGCCACTATAACACGGGCAGGTTATTAATCGACAATATAGATCATTTCTGGCAGTAACTTGTTTTTATTCTTATAGTTATGGTTATGGTTGTGGGATCTGGCAGATGGAAGACGACTGTAAGCAACCTACAATTAAACAATGGATTATTATTTGAAAAAGTCAATAATATGTTTTAAAAGTCTATGATTTCACAGCCTCATTGTGGAATCGTAATAGTTTTGTGGTATCATCTGAATGATGGAGTGAAACAATAAACATTCTGATAAGCCTAGTAACAAAGAATAGAACCATAGAATGAATTGTTTGCCATAAAGTTTGCCAGAAGTCCACCACAAGTTTGCCACAAACATGCCTGTAAAAAATATATGACCTTGCTGCAAACTGATTCCAGGTTAATCACAACTCCCAGAAGCCTAATTATCACTGACGAACTGTCATCGGTGTGATTAGATCCGTGGAAATTTAACAAAAAAACCGAAAGCCGTGATCTCAAAAAAAACAAACAAAAAAACCACAAACCACTACGGTAATGTGAAGATCACATGAAAATTTAGTCGTGATCTCACAATAACGACAAGAAAGAATTATATTGACGCGTCATTCACTTCCACAAGGAAAGAAAGATCCAGTTTATACTAAGAATTAATAATTAATACTAAAAAAGAGCAAAAACCAGAAGTAAACAACCTTTGTTGACAGAACTGAAGGAAACCTTTAAGGCGGAAGTGTGGGAAGCGTGTGAGCGCAGGAGCGCGGAAGGGTTCATTGGAGGCGCGCTCGCGGGCTTCACGCATGCGTCAGATCTGCGCAGACCGGGGGACGGTTTCAGAAAGCAGGTTTAGGAAATTCGGGGTTTAAACCAGTCCTGTGGGTTGACTAACTCGGAGCTGTCAAATGTCAAAAGTCACGAGTTTTCGGTTTCAGAACAGGTGATAACATTTGGATTCACACAACTCTGAGTTAACCTGAGGTAGAGCGCGCGCACGCTTACACAAAGAGCGTCAATAATGGAACGCCAGATAAAACAATTCACCATGGCAACGATGAATAAAAAAGAGGCGGTGGAGCTTTCAATGAGCGTATGTTCCGATCCACGATCATCGTAGTATTATTGTGTGTGTGTTGTGTGTGTGTGTGTGTGTGTGTGTGTGTGTGTGTGTGTGTGTGTGTGTGTGTGTGTAAAAAATAAAAATAAAAAGGCAAAACCGCGACAGCCGCTAAGGAACGTCAGCAAGCGTGGCAGAAAAATGATGAGCGTTAGTACTGATGAGAAAGATTGGCATCATTCTTTATTTAAGCGTTACTAGTTTTCCTGGCCCACTTTTATAATTTACGCTCTCTCTCTGCGCTCGCTGTTTAATTTTTATACAAGAGCAACCCAACAGAAATTAAGCGTAATTGGCAGCAATTAAAAATGAAGTATAAAAACAGGTTGGTATAATTTCTTTAGTCAAAGTCAAAGTCAACTTTATTGTCATCTCTGCTATATACTGTACAGATACATAGAGAGACGAGACGACGTGGCTCCAGGTTATTTCCAGTGCAAACAAACAAAGAACAGTAGAACAGAGAATAAACAGGCAGTGGCACGACTAGGCACATGGAATAAACAATAAATAAGTAAGAATACTAAAATATACATTAAACAATATACATTTTAAACCAGACAATATACAATATACATTTTAAACTAGACAGAGTTTTTTTTTGTTTTTTTAATATATATAATTAGAGGCTAGAAATAAACATAGAGGTAAACATGTTTGTCAAGTCAGGATGCAGTATTCTTAACATACACTGAGTGTGCAAGAGGTAGAGTTATAATAGACAGATACTATATCCGGACTATTTTCAAGTACAATGTTCAGTATATGTGCAAATATGCAAACATTTAAACAGGCGCAAACTGACATTTTACACTGGATTACAAGCCATTGGGAGGTTTTGAAGGCTCTACGTAGCATCATTCAGTGGGTTGATACATGTGAATGTCGATGGGTTCGTCGAAAATAGGGCACACCGTGTCTGAGCACGTACACCCTTTAGTTTGAAGGTTAAGTTAAAGTAAAGAAACTCCGGGTTACTGGAGTAAAACTTCACGGAGTATGTTGCCACAGTAACTGACTCAGAGTTAGGCTGCACTGGCTTTCTGAAGCTGGAAACTCCGGATTTCCTTTAAAATAACTCTGAGTTTTCACTAAACCTGCTTTCTGAAGCAGGCCCCCGCGGAACTCGATTTTGTTGCGTTAAATCTCAGTTTGGCGCTTTTGTGGGTCAACATCGCGCTGAAGGTGCGCAACCTTCGTTTTCAAATGCGACGCTTCTTCGGCATTGTGTTTTTCTATTAAACGGGCTGTCCTGCCCCCTACTGGTTTCCTACTGAAAGCGTTTTGTTAATGTCATTGAGGAGTAAAATATGCCTCTTGAAAGCACTCCTTTATACATGTACAATACTTTGACACCTTAGTTTAAAATACACTTAAAAACACACGTGTTATTGATGTCAAATCTATCTTTTCAAGCATTATTTAGTGACATTCATATTTAACTGCCTGGTTGCAAGTATACAAAAAAAGGAGGTGTATTTTAAATATTTTCAATCACACCTTTAGTAATCAAAACACACTATCAATACTCTTCAGTTTTCATAAGAGTAATATTGACTTTCAGATGAGAATTAAGTTAGTCAAGTACCTTCTAAAAATTATTTTGCTAGAACTGTGATGGCGTTTTGGGGGCAATTAATAAAAAATAACATTATTACACATGAAATAGATGAGAGACAACAGGGAATTAATTTGTACAACTGAAAAAAAAATTGTGGTGGAAAAAAAATAAATCATACCATTTTAAAGAATCAAGAGTGATATGATTTATTTTTTGTCCACCACAATATTTAAATATGAGTGCCAGCTATACAGTACGTTCAAGAATTTGCTTAAATCTGTCACAGAATGACAGAGTGCAACGGACTGAAATAAGATGAAAAGATGTGCCAAAAAGTTAAAGAAACTCTGAATACTAGGTTTAACTATTTATATAACCTCATTTTAAAAACACCTTCATTTTTGCGCTGCCTTTGCTCTTGTTTTCTGCGCTTGATTCAGTTTAGAAAAAACTAACAACCCAGTAAATCAACAATCGCAAAATCAATACTTATTCGATGTATAAATGGCTTATTCAATTTATGGAGTTCACATGTTTATCTACTCGAGTGGAGGTCACTTGTTTCCAGTAGACCTTCACTTTACTCTGCAGCTAGACTCTACTGTGTAGGAACCAATAAATAGACATGGACAAAAATGTTATTTCTTCTATACATTAACAACTATAATACCTGAGAAAGTCAGCTATAACTGATGACCAATTTTGATGGAACATAGAGTAAATTTTAACATAGAAAAATATTTATGAAAAATAACTTGACATAGAAATAATCTTAAATACTGTACATTCACCTGGGAAACAAAAAAGCAAACAGCTTTTTAACTAATATGTGAAGGTTTATGCTGTTATTTTCAGATCATAATTGCTGAAACATTGCAATAAATAATAAAAAAAAAGATGTGACTTCCTTAAGCTTTGGAATGTGTACTATAAATTGTAATTGTACATGCATATTATGATAAAAACCACATTGAGCAAAGAGCAGTGTGCATTTTGTACAATGAAAATGACAAAACTCGTACATTTGTTAGTGCAAAATGTTTGATGCATAGTTATTCTTTATGAATAAACATCTTTGTGCACTAAAAATGCTACTTCTTCTACACCGGAACAACCATAGGTCCTTCTCTGGACGTGTTCGTGTTATGAGAAAACGTGTGGAATATGACAACGCAGAAATGGAATGTGAAGGTCTTGAGAGAAACAAGTACTGCTTGTTTTCTGCACTGATGATGCTAAATTTTGTTGCTGAATGCACCTGTTTGGTGACAAGAAAGAACTAAAATGTTGCTTCTGCTGTATAGTATCAACTTCTGGTCAAAGAAGCGCATTGATGAACAACTCAAAACTGTACAATGTATCTCCAGTAGCTACTGACACGACAAAGGAGACACACTGACGTAATGAATGACTTTGCGAAAAAAGGAGGATAAATAGCAGCTCTCGTCCTTCCATTACTTCAGGCTCTCTCTGCAGGTAAGAAGAGAAAGATTGGTGAAGGAACGTTTCGAGAAACAAGAAGCTCTCTACAGCAGAAGGTACCTCAGGACATAGACATAGAAAAAATGCAAAGATGTCTTTTATACGTACAAGTAAAGCAGTAAATAATTATTGACTTTTTTGCATTTTACCACAGAAATGGCATTTCTCAAGATCGCCTTGGTCCCGATGCTCCTCGTTTCTACCATGCTGCCTCAAGGCTTCGAAAGCAGACCTGGTGATGATCTCTACAGCTTGCTCCAAGAGGCCGCGGCTGGCTACGTTCCCAACCGTACCAGGGCTTTTAAACTCACTGACGTGAAGATGGGCCCTCCTATGGTGTGCACTAAAATTTATATTTTGCAGTTTAGAATTTTAACCACAAATTTGCCGCAAACATTTTGTTTTTGTAAGGGCACTCGTTGTCAATTAACGGTTTGAGAAGAACCTGATTGGACAGTTCAGATGTAAGACAAGTAAATAAGACAAGTTAACTGTAGATTGTTGATTTCCATCTCTACAGAATCTCCCCAACAAGCTGATCAACTTCGAGGTTCGTGCACGGCTGGTCGAGACCGTTTGTCCCATCAACTCTACGCGACTGCGGCGTTGTGCCTTTAAGATCGGGGGAAAGGTACTAGAACTCACACATCACTCACTCTCCTGATGCTTTACCATATACATGCTGGCACACTGCTGAGAAATTCGTTTTCATTTCTGCAAATATCTTGTGTGAATAGACTGTTCACATCAGTGTTTTCAACATTTATATTCGGTGTCATTTTTCTTTTGCAGGCTCTGAATTGCCTTTTTGTGGTGCAGACCACTTCGGGAGGCAAGGCACCTCCCACCGTTCTTCAAAACTCCTGCAAATAATTCCAAAACGATGGAGAGCAGTTCTGCTGATGCAGTATGCAACATCAGTATTGATTTAAAACTCATGTGTAGAATCAGTTTGTTTTAGATGGCAAAAGTCTTTTAATCTGTTAAAATGATTGAATCTATGCAATAAACAGCAAGCAAATAAGATTGTTTTCTGTCCTTTTATTTATTGTTCCACGCCTGTTAAAGTATCATAATTAAAGAGATCTAAGTGGTGTCAAATCAGGAGATTATAACTTATAACATTGCCCACAGGGCAATTTGAATACTGTTTGACGTTATTATGTATAAAAAGTTAATTTCAAAACGTACTTTAAATCTTAAATGAGTTTAAAAACAAGCACGAAATATATAGGCATATGAATGTGTCACATTTGGATTGAACAAAATGTATTTGAGCCTTTGGAATATAGTAGCTTTTAATATGTTCTGAATGTATATTTTGGTGTTAGGTTAGTCAAAGGACACAAGGAAAGAAAAACAGAGTTGTAACTGTCTTTCTCCACTTGGCTGCTGTTACGTTTTTGACCTACTCGCTTATTATAGACTTTATAAAAAATAATGTTATTTTTAATCGATTGTCTGTTTAGAAATTTTATATTAAACTACTGCAGATCTTAAACAGATTCCAAGCAAAATGACAATTCTAGGACCATAATTTTAGTTTGAATACTCCATTGAACTAAATTGCAGGCTCTTTTTCTATTTCTAGTTTATATTTGATATTCTATTTATCTATGCTTATTCTATGTACATAGTTTGTTCTTTGTAAAAACTGGATCCGCGTCGTCTCGTCTCATATGTAGGCTATTTAGTTGAGATGACAAAAGGAGAAGATTTATACTATAAACTTTCATTAAACATGTGCAAATTATTGTAAAACTATCTAGTGCACAGAGCAGTGTACCTTTTGTACAATAAAAATGTCAAAACATACATTTGTAAGTGCAAAAATACAGCAAAATGTTTACTGCATAGTCATTCTTCATGAGCAAACCTCTTTGTGTACTTAAAATGCTACTGCTTCCACGCAGTAACAACTCCGGACGTGTTCGTGATATGAGAAAACGTGTGGAAAATTACAACGCAGAAATGAAATGTGAAAGTCTACAAGTGCTTTGCTGCTTTCTGCACTGATAATGCTAAAACGTATCCTTTCAGGGGCGGATTTAGCAATTTTAGGGCCCTAGGCGAATACAGGCATGAGACCTTTCACATTTGTTCTTTAAAACCACATGCACACAAGTAACAAATTTGATAAATAATACATGTATATCTATATCTATCTATCTATCTATCTATCTATCTATCTATCTATCTATCTATCTATCTATCTATGTCTATATATAGATATATATACACTTCACTCACACCCCGTATACTTTACCATATATATGCTGAGAATGTTAGATTTTATTCCCGTAAATAACTTTAATACATGTGGTATGTGTAACCAGACTGTTTAGCTCAGTGTTCTCAACATTTATAGTTGGTGTAATTTTTTTTTGTTTTTGCAGATAAGGCATTGCTCTTTTCAGGCACAGAGAACTGATGGAACTCCACCGGCATTCTAAAGGCCTGGTGCATATAATTCCAAAACCGACGGAGAGCTGTTCAGCTGATGCAATGCGCAGCACTAGTATTCATTTAAAACTCAGTATGTATAATCAGTTTGTTTTAGAAAAATGGAATAATAAATGCAACAAACAGCAAGAAAATGAACATTTTTTTGTATTTATTGTTTTATCCCCGTTAAAGCATCATAATTAATGATTTCTATGTGGAGTCAAATCAGAGGATTATAACTCATGCCACAGGACAATGAATACTGTTTGCCAGTTATTGTTTATAAAGAAGTTCATTTTAAAACTTTCAATCTTAAACGAGTCTGAAACAGAGTAAACAAACGTTGGACAGACAATGTAGGATGAGTATTTTTTTTTTAAAAGACGGCGCAGCGTCAGCCTAGAAAAACGTCTATGAAAAACATAATCTTACCAATCATAGAAAAGATACCGAAAATACCCAATTGGAAAATACTGTATATTTATGTACATATTGGAGACATAAAAGCAATCTGCTTTCCAACTATTTTGGGGAAAAAGAATAACTGTAAAATTCCTGAGGGAACTGCGTGACTGTCCTTACAAAAATGGTGCAATGTCAGCGGTGGGACTTTTAGAGGACGTTTTAATTTTAGAAGAAGTTTTAATTTTGTGTTTCAGTTTGAGACGACTTTTATAAAACGTAATAAAATAAGCACGTTTTCTTGTGTCTATTTTTTCTTTGGTGAATGTAATAAGCTTCAAAACAGTTCTACATTAGTTTTTTTTTATTTACTCCAAGGACATCTGCTGACGAAAAAATAAATAAGAGATGTTTTCTTGAAATTACGAGATCTTTTTGTCATAAATAAGAGATGTTTTCTTGAGTCGCGAAGTCAATTTATATGGTTTATGTGGGATTTAAGACAAAGTCAAAGTGAATTTTATCGTCATCTTATCTATATATCTGTATATGGAGAGACGAGAGTACAAAGTACAAAAAAGGCACATATAAAAGGCATATATAAATAGGCTATCAAATATAAACTCTAAACTAGAGGTACAAAAAGAAAATGCCATTTTAGTTAAGTGAGTTATTCTATGTTTTGTGCAACAGTGCACCAGCAGGCAAGTGGAGAAAAACTACAATTACAGTCCTAGAATTGTCTTTTTGCGTTGAAGGTGCATAAGATCTGCAGCAATTCAGTATGAATATTCGAAACAGACAATCTATTAAATAATAAACAGTATCTCTATAAAGTCTAGGCCAGATGTAGAAAAGTTATCTGTTTAATTTTAAAATCCATAGAAATATATGTCCAAAAAAGAGCTATGTGTGCTGATATGAATGCTTTCGGCAAAGGCAGCATATTTACATATATTGTATTTTTTCTAAAAACACCACTCTACTCACAATAAATGCAAAGTGGAAGATATAATCACTGAAGACACATAGGGAATCTCAATCTGGGATAGGGTTTTAAAAATCATTCATTCATTCATTCATTCATTCATTCATTCATTCCAGGACCTTTCTGTGTTGTTTTCTTTCTTTCTTTCTTCATTGCTAAACGGTGGTAGGTTCTGCAGCGCTGCCGCTATGAGGCGCTATTACACCAAATGTCAATTGTAAAATGTCAATATTCCTGCTACTGGAATTTAGAACTCTTAATCATAAGAGTTCTTAATCTTTTTAACTTCTAATTTCTAAATTGTATTTTTTAAGTTAAGCACAGTCTTAGAATCATTTAATTTCACTACATGTTGTACTTGTATAACTATGTATGTCACAAATAAAAATCTTGATTCTTTAATGGATATTTTCAGTATGCAGTTATTTCCTACATTTCATCATTTTTATAGTTTTTTTTTTATAATTGGCTTGTGTATGTGTCTGGGAGTCAAAAATGAAATGAAGATGTTTTCTCTCTTCATATTTTAAGGTTTTCATCCTTGATGTTCCGCTGTAAAGAGCACTTTGATGTCAGTGCCACTCTGCAGCTTTGATAATCAGTCACGGTTATTTTTAAACCTTACGCCAAGATTATGGCCTGTTCGGATACAAATCGTGAGAGATGTGTGAGCGGCTGTGACAACCTGATTATTCACAATTCGCTTGCCAACTCCTCTGGGGTGAAGTGCTATATTAGAGATTAAGTGCTGACTGTCTCAAATTCACTTGCTTCTTTATGTGGGCTGCTGTGGCTTCTAAAGTGGCTTCTAAATGCTCAGGAGAAAGCGTTTAGTGTGCTGTTAGGAGAATGTCATGAAAAACAAGTGTAAAAGCTGCATAGTAGGTTTAATACAAATTTCAAAATTCTTTATTTGTCACCTACACGGTTACACAAGCACATCATGCAGGGAAATGTGACTGTGCAGGGAAATGTGGAACTGTGCAAAAAAAGAAATCTGAAAAGGCTAAAAACTATGGTAATAAAAGCATATAGAAAATGTTCAAATAAACCTTACAATAATGAACAAGGTCTGAAGACTGCACAAATGCAATAGAACAGAATATCTATGTGTTGTAAAGTGCAGAGTGCAAGGTTGCTGGTTGATGTAAATATAACTGTTACATGCAACCAGTTTGAAATGAGGGTTTAAAAATTGGTATGAGAATATGTATTTTATAGGTTATGAATTTTGTGCCTCCGCCAATGCATGAATGTGCACACACACACACACACACACACACACACAAACTCTTGGTGTTTTATTATCTTATTGAGCTCCTTTCACTCTCATAGACTAGATGTAAATAACACTACAGCTACATCTAACTCTGACCTCAGTAACCAAATCTAAACATTGACCTTTAGGTTCTACAAAATCCTTTTCCCTAAGGGGACCGGTCCTCATGAACCACAATGTCCCCATATACCATAAAATAGACAAATAGTTTTTCCTGTCTTTTAGGGGCAGTCAGGTCCTCACAAACCTATAAATACACACATACACACACACACACACACACACTCACATATACACACACTGCTTACCAGGTAAGTACTTCCAGTGTCTCAGCTCACGAGATGAGATGGTACACAATATTGGGTTCACAAGAACAAGAAGAGGCAAGTGGACTTCTTTTAAGGTTCTTGAAAATGTTTTGCAGTGATTAACTTTGTGCTGACTTGGTTTTATGTCCCCACAGTCACACAGATCACCTCCTTGTTGTTGTGGAATCAGGTCAGTCCCTATATTGTAAGGTTTACACAGTAATACTCACTAATACACACACATACCATATTGTGGTATGTGAGGACCAGTCTCCATAGGGAAAATCTTTTATAATAAATGTTCATGCTTTAATAGGAGTCAGTGGAAGTAGTAACAAATCATGTGTTCTATGAGTATTAAATCAGAGACTCCATCATCTGGACCTTTTTTGGACTATATGGACTTGAGCCGAACACAAATTTAAAATGAAACTAATTTTAGCTTAATGTTGCTGAGTTGATCTTAGCCAGCAGCCCCGTCAACAATTCAGGGTTTGGACAATTTTTATATCTTTACTTCGATTAATGATTAATCTCGAACTAATGTTTACTTGTGTATTAAATGTTCATGCAACCCAGTCGCCCAGAGGAGGATGGGGTCCCCTTCCATATAACCGAGTCTTGGTTACTCCAAAGGTGTCTTCCTACTAGAGGGATTGCCACTGTCCCCTCAGGCTTATTTGTTGGGGGTTTGGGCCGGTTATATGTAAAGCGCTTTGTGACACTGACTGTTGTTAAGAGCGCTACTAAAATTAAATTTAAAAAAGTAGCTCAGAATGATAGTAATACAGGAGTGTATTTAGGAGTTTGTGAGGACCTGACTGTCCCCTAAAAGACAGGAAAAACTATTTGTCCATTTTATGGTATATGGGGACATTGAGGTTCATGAGGACCGGTCCCCTTAGGGAAAAGGATCTTGTAGAAACTAAAAATAGTAAAAGTTTAGATTTGGTTATTGAGGTTAGAGTTAGATGTAGCTGTAGTGTTATTTACATCTAGTCTATGAGAGTGGAAGGAGCTCACGAAGATAGTACAAGAAGAGTTTGTGTGTGTGTGTGTGTGTTCTTGTACATGCTACTTAGTGAGACCAAAATGAGATTTTAACCAGCAGAGTGAGGACATTTTTGGGACGTGAGGACTTTTTTAGTGATCACTTCTTTAAACTGCTTTTACAAAAAAAAATACACGTTTATTTGCAAAACTAAAAGTGTAGAAAGATTAGCTTTTGGTTACTGAGGTTATGGATAGGGTTATGTGTAGGGTTAGGTGTAGTATTATTTAGATACAGTAATATATGGAGGTCCTCACTACTATATAAGTACAAGGATGTGTGTGTGAGAGAGCGAGAGAGAGAGAGAGCTAGAGAGAGAGAGAGAGAGAGAGAGAGGGAGGGAGAGAGAGAGAGAGAG
>JAVGVS010000324.1:42810-109333 GCA_032718565.1 Distichodus sexfasciatus | reverse complement strand
GTGTGTGTGTGTGTGTGTGTGTGTGTGTGTGTGTGTGTGTGTGTGTGTGTGTGTGAGCATGACTTGTGGAACACTTGGTTTGACGCGTCACGGTTTTCGGAGTAAATTTTGTATATAGTTAAGAACTGTGTGTGTGTGTGTGTGTGTGTGTGTGTGTGTGTGTGTGTGTTCATGTATTAAGGTAGTTGTGAGGACCTAGCTGTCCTATGTGTATTTCTGGGGACATCGGGCCGGTCCCCTTTACGATTGTTTTTTTTTTAATAGAACATGTCCTTATTTTATTAGAGTTAAAAGATTAGCATTTGGTTATGGAGGTTAAGGTAAGTGTTAGTGTAGCTGTAGAATTATTTACATCTAGTCATTATGGCAGTCAGTGGAAGGACGTCACAATGATAGTAATACAAGAGTATTCGTGTGTGTGCATTTTAGTGACATTTTTGCATTTGATTTAAAATGCATTTGTGAAACCATTGCAGTTTTTTATGTGGAAAGCTTTTGGTTATTGATGTACATGTAGTTATACTATTACTTACACCATATAGAAATTAACGGGATTGAGGATTTTTTTATTTGTCACTTATGTAGTTCTACAAATAGTGAAATGCGGTGTATGTGACCATCAGTATTGCTTAAATATGCAGCTGTTTCCTCTATGCTTTGCCACGAAATGTTTTTTCTTTACTAGCGAGAGCCACGTAAATCAGGATGTAATTTTCATGATTGCTGGAGGCTGGGTGGTGTGATAAAGCCGAGCGGTGAAGGTGTAGGTGTTTGTGGTTTATCTCCTGTGAAATGTGCACAGGTGCTTTTCTTCCTTTTTGATGTCTGCTGCAGGGCTGTGAAGAGTTTCCTGTTGTGTGTTTGTGAACTTTTTTTCTTTTTCCAGCTTCTGATATGAAGTTTCATACTGATAAATTGTTTATATGATAGTGTCAGATATACATTTACATTTATGGCACTTAACAGACGCTCTTATCCAGTGTGACTTCCGTTTTCCTAAGTTTAGGGACAGTCTCCCAGGGGCAACTTTAAGGGTCTTGCTCAGGGACCAAGTGATGGTAGTGCTGAAGGTAGGATTCAAATCCACAACCTCTTGGTCCAGAGGCGAGCATCCTAACCACTAGACCACCACCACACACAGATATAGTTTCAGACCCACCCAAATACCACATTTTTGTCAAACCTTCTGGTTTTAGAAATGTTTCATTTCCACAATCCGTTTACACCAATATTCTTTGTCCTAGTCTTGGCCAATTTGACATGTAGTAAATGTACAGTAAGTAGTTGAGTAGCTTCAGTGTTTTGTTCAGGGCGACAGGGGCGGTGGTGCTGGATTTAGGACACAGCCAAGCCTGACCGCTCGACCTCTGGTTCATAGCTGAGTATTCCACCACATGGAGTCCCTTTTTAACCCTCAAACTACTATGAGTAAACATAGACACACTCCAGAGTTGAGTTTGAGCTAACTGAACTCTGGCCAAACTCCACCCAGCGTTTAATGAAATGGAACAGATTGAACTTTGCATACAATGAAATTTACATTTATTTTAAGCGAGTGATTATTTGTCATTGTGAACACACCACAGCACACAGTAAACAACAATGAAATGTGACCCCTTCCTTTGACTCATCCAGTGAGCAGGTTTTTGGGTGGAGCCCAAGGAGCCGGGCTTGGGGATTATACCTTGTTCATGAGTACCTCAGTGGTACCTTTACTGGTCCGGGACTTGAAAAGGCAACCTTCCGATCACGGGGGCAACTCCCTAACCATTATATTACCAACTGCCCCAATGTAGTTTTATGATTGAGCGTTGCTCTGTATTGAGATCACAAATCAGTAGGGGTGTAACGATACATCAGTCTTAATCAATACATCAATACAATGATCAGCGACCCTTTAGCATTGATCCAAAAGTTTCATCTCAATGCTATATTATGTCAATTCAATATCTCAATGTCTGTTATGATACGATTTTGATTCGATTTAGTTCAGAAGCCAGTGATTGATCTCAATTGAATTTAACACATTCACTCCCGTTTATATCAAATAACAAAAGGTCCATTTTTATTAGAAGAGCAGAATTATTTTAATTTAAATGTCTGGTTGAGCTCAGGAATAAAATTGTAAAATTATATTTCAGTTGCTTTTTGTTATTTGACATGAACGGAAGGGATTGTGTTAAATCAGCATATATCACAGAACAAATTGCTCCCGTAGTAGAATCTGATATCGGCAAATGTCGAATTGTTGTTCATTGAATCGATTATAGGCCTAATATCGTGTTGTGATGAAACGTTGATTCGCGCCTACAAACCATTTTCTCAGAGAGCTGATTTGTTTTTTGAGTGTAAAATGCGTGAGTAACTTTGGACTAATTGTGTAGGTTATAGCAGTGAGAATTATACGTTTTGGTAAAGTGAACACATGATACATGGCTTTAGAGTGTGTGTGCTTTAAACAGGCACACCACCAGTTAAAACGTAAATATTCTACAGAATCCAGATGGATGCCAAGATAAAGCTGAATCCTGAATGCAAAATTCATGAATAAACACTCCAGGGTTTAAATGTTAATGTCATGTCCGACTGGATAAATCAAACACAAATGCAGCACTAGAAAAGAAGCGTTCAGTATTTTGGAGTTGTGCCTGGTGTTATTGTGTGTGTGGGTGTGTAGAGTAGTGGTCAGCTGTTGCTGTCAGACTGCTTGTGTTAAACACCGTCTGGTTTATGACTTGTAGTCGGCGAGGGACGTTGATGAAACAGTAAAACCCTAACAGGTGTATTTACCTAAGCAACACCGTGTAGGGAACACGTCAGTCGTCGAGGACAGCAGTTTTAACCTGCTAGGAGTGTAATATCGATCTACATTGATATATTGATCCAAAATTTAAACATCGATGCAAATAATTATTTCCCGATTTCTCATTTTCTTTAATGGAAAAACTGAACCCACAGGCAGTCATATTCCATTTGGGCTGTTTAAAGTGGCCTGTACTAGAAGTGATCTAAAATTCATGATAACAAATTAAGTATTCTACTTTTTCTCTGCCCATATTTTTTTGTAAGTGATTGTCATTGTGAAAACAGCACATCGCCAGGGGACGGTACCTTCCTTGTGAAGTGATCCTCAGATCATTGGGAACAACTAGGCTAGGCTAACCTGTTTTTTTAGGAATGGACAGCTTCGTTTTGGTCCTTGGCAATAAGAGACTGAAGTCTTCCTCTGATATTTTTGCACTTTATTTTAATCTTTATTTTAGTAATTGTCACTTTCAGGTCATGCCATTGAATTCGATTAAAAAAAAACAACAACAACATGGATATGAGTGTGTTTTCTGTTTTGTTCCATTGTAATTTGAGTGCAAAATGAAAAATCTGAAAAGAACTGGGTGGGTGATATGGCCTTAAAACAATATTGCAGTATTTTTGAGCTATATCGCAATATATATCTCTATATTCTCTCTATTTCTGGGATTAGGAGCCAAAATATGAGTTTTGTGTGTAATAAAGGGAAAGATTTGACTGAACTGGAACAGTTTTGTGAGTTATGTGGTTCCATATTGCGAGCATCCACACACAGCTCGTTTTTGCATCGCTAAGAAGTTATTTTAGCCTTTGCACGTTTACGCATTTATTTCTGTTTTTGCACAGAGTATAGAAAAAGAAGTGCTGCCTTTCTTTTCAACCGAGTCTGGATGGGCAGAGTAGCCAAACTCGAAAGCCATTTACGACATTGCACGTGGAACAAGCTGAGATATATGGAGTATATTTGATATATTGCCCACGCCTACTCGGAAATGAATATTGGAAAATGGGTTTTACTTTTTGGTTTTAATGTGAAAATGAATGAACGAATGTGTTCATGTCTGACTACATTAGACAATTATTTTCCAGGAAAGCAAAGCAAGTAAATCTTTGTCATCACAACTATATACATTAACGTTCATAACTAGGGATGCACCGATTGCAATTTTTCTTGGCCGATTCCGATTACCGATTTTTTTGTAAGTGTGATCAGCTGATACCGATTTTTCCGATACCGATTTTTTTCCCAGATAACAGAAAATTAGAGCTGCTGTGAGTAGTCGACGACATCGACACAAAAAAATGGGTTTCAACTTTTTTAATGTAACGCGGTAGTTACTTTCCCTGTTTACTAGTTACTTTTATAATAGTGACATATAATAGTGACATATAATAGTGACATATAATAGCGGCAGCTCTACAGCAAATACAAACAAAAATCTAATTTTCTTTAATATAATGCTTTATTTTCATAACAAATTTTCTTTACAAATTTAAATAAATAAAATGTAACTCGTAAAATGTAAAATGTAACAATTTCCTTAACTCGACATCCGAAAAGTAACGCCTACTTGGCACTGTGTATTGTGGGCAGAGTTGATTTATCAGATTTCTGAAGCCTGTATCCTCAACTATGGAAAACGGCTGATCATTTAGTGATAATCTTGTGATTGACTTGTGCATCTGTGTTTATGTTGAATTGGGGACAGACAAGTGGACAAGGGGAGCCATTGATTGCGTGTTTATTAAACGTGTAAGACCTAACTATTAAATTATAATTATAAGGTTGATAAACTATAACTTGTGTTTAATCTACCTGTCGCCGTTCCTCTTTCTACGTCATCTTTGGTTTTTCTGTAAAAACTGTCTGTAGCGTGCAGTCAATCACAAGACCAGGAGCCATCGACCAATAGGATTCGCAGGCAGAAGCTGCCAAAACCCCGCCCCCAAACTTCCAAAACCCGCCCCCTTTCAAACCGCGCGCGCAGAAATCTCAGGACATTTAACACATCGAGAGGAAAAAAGACATTCGCGAGAGGAAAAATACAGTTCGCGCGCAATATTATCACAACTGCACACTCGATTCTTAAGTTTGTGCTCTTGAGTTTCACATTTGCGCACACAAATTTGAAATTTACGCCCGCAAATTTTTTGCAGCAAGCCATTTTGCGCTGCAAGTAATGCGCATGCGCAAGATCGGTTTGAAATCGGCAATCCGTGTGAGTGATCGGCCGATCACCGATCAGGCCAAAAATCGGCCGATTCCGATCGCTGGCCGATCGATCGGTGCATCCCTATTCATAACGTGAGGTGAAATAACGTCCTCCAGAACCAAAGCTGTATCTTACAACACAACTTTCTATATCTCTAGACATATAACAAGAAAATCTGACCAGGCTTTTCTACCGCCTCTGTCTTTTCAAAAACCCCTCTTCAAACCTTTGCAGGATTACAGACCTCATAAAGATAAGGGCATCTGTAAGTTTATCTCCTCGATGCAGATGCCGCCTTTCTTGCTTCTTATCTCAGTGTGAGTCTGTGAGTTTACCACTTCACACACTGCAGATCTGCCACGTCGATCTACCCTGAAGTGTCCTGCGCTGGATTTCGTAGAGACGGTGTGACAGAGGAAGGTGGAAATGTATGGTGAGAATTCATATTTTGCTCATTTATCATATAAACTCATCTCAGCACAAAAGCTTGCGGTTTCCTGAGCATGGCTTCAGTGCTTCTGTTGTTTTTTCGTTACTCATTATTTCGGTTTCATTCTTCGATTTCAAATCTTACTGAGCTCTCACTGGAGTGTGTAATGGAGCTGAAGTGAAGATAAAAGTGATCTTGTGCCCTTATGAACATTGACATGCCATCGCTAGTGGTGTAAATCGCACATTTCACCACTACACAATATATCGGATCACGATTCATCACCTGTCGCTATCGCAAACACTATGATGCGATTTTGATTTGAATCAATCCAGGAGCAAGCGGTTGTTATGAGACAATATCATGTACTGATTGTGATCATAACTCATAACAACTCATTAATCATTAAATTAATGTATTGATGTAGATCGATGTATCGTTACACCCCTAATCATCACTTTTAACCTGAGATTTCCCAGGCTGGCCTATAACAGGAGATGTGCCAGTTAGCCAAAACACTTGTGCATACACTATGACGCTAACTTATTAACCACGTACACTCTGTGAACTCGGGACTCCAGGCGCTTTCTGCAAGACTAACAGCAAATTGTCGGCCAAGGAGTCCTATAAGGACGCCTTTAGGGGTAGGCGATATACCACATCCATATCACGATATGAACAATATCACAATACAATATTTTTTGTAATTGGGGTGTAAATCACAAGTTTCATCACCATGAAATAATATATCGATTCAGTGGACAATTCAACGTATGCTGATATCACAAAGTCTGCCACAATACGATTTCTGTTTCATTCAATTCAGGAGCTGGCAGTCAATATGAGACAATGTCTTATGCTGATTTAACACCATCACTTTCATTTATGCCAAATCACAAAAGTAAAATATGACTCGATGTTTTCTTGTTACCTTTACAGCATTAGCAGACACTCTTATCCATATTGACTTTCGTTTCCTAATATCAGGGACAGTCTCCCTGGAACAACTTGGGGTTAAGGAGACCTAGTGGCGAGCTCAGGGACCTACTGGTGAGCATCATGACCACTAGACCACCACCGTCCGACACCCTATTTTGATTCAGTGCTATAGGCTTGTTGATCATTGAATCAATGTATTGATTTAGGCTGATTTATCGTTGCACCCCTGTTTTGAATACATTGTTTGAAAGTAAAACTATCACAATATGTTAATTTAGTATGTCCCATCAAACAAAAGTAGTTACACTTACACTTATATTAACTTAATACGGCAGCAGTTGGTAGTGTAACGTTTAGGAAGTTGGCCCTGTAATCGGCGGGTCACTGGTTCAAGTCCTGGACCTGAAAGGTACCACTGAAGTACTCATGAGCAAGTTATTGTCCCAAAGCACTGCTCCCTGGGCACTGCTCTTTCACAGATGGGTCAAGCTAAATGTGACCACAACCGAAGGTCACACTTGGTTGTGATGCTCTATGCGCTCTGTGTGTGGACATAGGACTGCAACAACTAATCAGTTAAATCGATTAAAAAACAACCAATGTTCTACTCACAATACAGCCATTTACTTGATATTTTCAAGTGTTTATTCCGGCGTGTCTTCCGCCTTATTGTGACGCGACACTTGTGTGCAGCACCATCTTGCTCAAAAATGTTTTCTTCCAGAAAAGTTAGTTATAGACCAAAATGAGTCCAAATTGTCTAAAAATGGCCAAAACTTAAATATTTCTTCATTTATTAATTTATCAAAAAATATTTTTTTCCATTGTATAACGTTAGAGAGTAAAAAATAAATATAGAAATATAGAAACAGACAGTTTGGTATATAAAAAATGCTGAAAATAGATTTTTTTTTCATTTATCAGATTAATAATCATTTAATTGAAAAAATAATCGGCAGATTAATTGATCAATAAAATAATCGTTAGTTGTAGACCTAGTTCACAACAAAAAAATAATCACTCAAATAATTAATTCCCTTTCGTGCATTAACGTTTATATACGTTTCTTGTGTTAATGTGCATAATTTGTTTGGGATTATTATACACAGTTGTTTCAGTGCAATTTAAAATTAAATAAAATATATGAACATAAATTAGTAGATATTAATTAATGAGTGACATACTGTATTTTTCAGTAAAATTGGATACGAAATAAATTGGCTCATACATCAACCACTTTCCTCCACAGTGTGACTTTTATCTGAAATCAGATGCACTTTACTTTCATTTCCACTCCATTAATATGCTGTTCTTTAATACAATAAGAAATGCTGTGCCACTACTATTGCACTGTAATTAGGGTAGTCTAGCATTATAAATTATTAACAGTAGCTCATTGCAAAAAAAAGATGAAAAATGCCCTTCAATTGCTGCCATCAATCTACATGCACTGTTAAAATTTTCATTTTTTCTTCGATCTTGTCATAAATATCATTATTGCAAATTTCCTCGAAGTGTCGTGATATCATTTTGGTGCTGTATCGCCCACCCTTATTAATTAGATCCACATATTGTTGTTTTTGATGTTGTTTTAATTGAACTCTAATAGAGCTCCATGTAAAGTCACTTTGCATGCATGTAATTAGACACAGTGGAAAGTGTTTGGTAACCCCAAAGGCGTGCGCTGTTTCTTGTGTTAATAATTGTTTCCAGACTCGACTGGCGGTTATTAACACCAGGAACATTGCATATCCTCAGGCACCTTAGACTTTTTGTATAATTAGGCCGGGGTTTGGTAAGACGTTTCAGTTTGCAAGGTAGCACAAGTTGCACCTTCAACAGAAACAGGGAAAACAGACATCAAGAGCTGTTTGGAGGAAGTACCCGTCACACCCAAACCACGAGAAAATAAGTGCTGTCAAATGTCGAGTGATGCCTTGATGAAAAACCTGTACATTGAAGCCTGAGCTTCACCAGTTTATCTGTAAGAATATCACAGATCATGACTCACTCTGATGTAGGGCTGGGCGATCATGGTTAATTGAACGTTTTGAATCCATTATGATTAAGGATCACTTATTTTGTTCTCGTGATTTTTTTGGGTTAGTTCTTTGGCCTCATAGTTCACCAGCATGTAGGATGTATTTATTCAAATCCATTGCAAACATTGGAGCAGTTGGTAGCGTAGCATAGCGTAGCAGTTAGTGTATGCTCATAGGTACTCATGAGCAAGCTACCATCCTCTGCTCCCTGGACGTTGTTGGAGCTGCCCACTGCTCCTTCAGGGATGAGTCAAATGCGGAGATCACATTTCATTGCGGTGCACCGTGTGTGCTGTGTTCACAATGACATGATCACTCATTAGGGGTGTTGAAATTAATCGCATAATTGATGTAGATGTGGGCGATTCTGCATGAATGCCATGGCAGACCATAATCGATTATATTTGGGGGGGGTTTAACCGGTGGTTTGTGTATTACTAACACCTGGTACAGGTGGTCTGTGACATGCAATTCTGTTTCACTACTGAAATCACTTTTTACATTTTTTTTTCATTTGATTTCTTTTTCAAAACATTTCTAGGTGATTCGGGCATCTTTATGAATGAGGAATTCAATGCAAATATCTGAAATAATAATAAAAAATATTGTGAAAACATTCAATATGTGAAATAATGTAGAAACATTGATGGGATGCATCAAGATATCGAATCGAATTGTTGACGTGATGACCGTAACTGAATTGAATCGTGCAACCAGTAAAGTTTCACACCTCTAGCACTCACTTAAAAATGTCCTTACACTCTCTTTAAAAATGTTTTTTTTTCAATTTGTAGAGTAATATCCATTTTCATCTATTTATATTAGTATGTCATACATAAATACATGTTTAAAATGTCTTAGCCCCAATCACCAAAGCAAATTCTGTGTATGTGACAACATATTTGGCTATAAACTTCATTCTGATTCTGATTCTGACAAGGTTTGAACTGTAAATATGCTTTAAAACTGTTAAAACTGGTCATTTTTTTGTCTAATGAAAGAGTCTGTATCTTTGTGATTTTAAAATAATTGAGGGAAACACACACAAATGTAGTGGCAGACTGGACGAGGCATGTGACCACACACAGAGTCCATGAATAGAATAAAATAAAATAAAATTTCAAAAATAATCAGAATAAGCGACATGGGCAAGATTACCTCGGTTAGACGTTCTGAATTCACCTTTGATTAATTTTGGAATAATTGCCCAGCCCTACTCTGATATTGTTTTAATCTGTTCCCCAGTCTCTGCCTTGTGACTAACACCGAAAGGAAGTGTGCTTGACTTTTCTGCCTTTTTGAACTAGGTCATCAGCTGACTTGGGTAAAATATGACCCACTTCACCACTGAAGCAGCTGAACCTCTCCATAAAGAGCAGGATTCAGCAGGAGCGTAACGACACATCAGTCTACATTGTTGCATGGATTCAATAATCTACAAGCTTATAGCGCTGGCATATTTTTATTAAAGAAGAAGATTGTTTTCAATTTAAATATCTGGTTGTCATATTTTAGTCGCTTTTGTGATTTTATATGATTGGTAGCAGTTGTGCTAAATATGAAGTCTTATATTGATGACTGACTCCTGAACTGAATCGAATTTGTCATGGCAGACTTTGTGACGGTAACTGAGTTAGGGAGTTGGGCCTGTGATCAGAAGGCCGCTGGTTCAAGTCCTGGGCCGGTAAAGGTACCGTCTACCAAGCACTGCTTCCCGGGCGCTGCCAAAAATAAAAAGCTCCCCACTGCTCCTTCACAGATGGGTCAAATGCAGAGGTCACATTTCATATTGGTGCACTGTGTGCTGTGCTGTGGTGTGTTCACAATGACAATCTCTCGCTAAAGACGGATGCGGGTGCGTCATCTCACTATGTACCAATTCAACAATTATATGAAAGAAAAGGTTTAAACGGGAGGTACAAAACAAAACGACTGATGTGATCTGCTCCTGACCTGGTGAATCCAGCTCTGGTGAGAGAGAGAGAAGAAATTCCCCCAAGGCAAGAAATGATGTCAGTTGCTGAGCTGAAACTAGAGAGGAGTAGATAACAGCTTAGAAAATGGAGTGAGGAAAACGAAAGGTCAGTCCCAGGAGATTGAAATACCTCTGTGTACTC
This sequence comes from Distichodus sexfasciatus, assembly GCA_032718565.1. Taxonomy (NCBI): domain Eukaryota; kingdom Metazoa; phylum Chordata; class Actinopteri; order Characiformes; family Distichodontidae; genus Distichodus; species Distichodus sexfasciatus. Next base: position 98,784 of record JAVGVS010000324.1, on the reverse strand, counting down.
TGGGGAATTATGTTGGAGCTCGGAGCGTATCCTGTCGGTGACGTTGGGGACATTTGTGTTAGTGGTCATGATAAAACTATATCCAGTTCAGGACGCATCACGTCTCAACACAGCTGCACAGAAAGTTGTTGGCAGTTGGTATTGGTGTTGGTCAATACTATGTTGTGAGTCAACAAATGGGACATTTTTGCCCATAGCTTTGGCACAAGCAGATTTTCGAAATTCTTTTACCGTTTGGTTAAGAATGAAATTTGCAGCAGTGATTTGCAACATGTAGGTACAAAATGTAGGCAAAGCATCAACGGTTTAATATTAAAGAGTTTGTGCATGTGTCCATGCTGTGGTGGGTCATTTTGAACTTGAAATTACAAAAACAGTTCAGTGCTGTTGTATTTGTTCATATTTTTCAAAGTTAAAGATGTCATTAGCATAATATGAACATATTGTTATTTGTGATAATTTCACAATGAATTGTGGTATATAATAATCACTTTAATTCTGAATGCAATAGCAAAATAAATGTGAAAATCTGACGTTTGCCAAAGTTATAGGGAAAGGTAGTTCCTTTTTTGACTCACAGTGTGCACGATTGATGCTGCAGATCACACTTAAATCGGATAACTAAGCATACGTTGTATTAAGCAGTGTAAGAGTCTCTGAGAGTTTGTTTTGATTGCACGATTGAATTGTAATGACTACACACTGAAAAAATGATAAGTAATTCTTGCCCTCATCATCCCTGAAAAATCCGCAGAGTGGGTAGTGTGTTGTCATAAAAGGGAGCTCTAATCATTCACTAAAATTCACTATTTTTTATTTTTAGTCATCAGTTCCAGTGCTAGATGACACACGATGGAACAAAGCAGCTACACACTCAGTTGGCAGAGATGCAGTGTGTAGTAGTGAGTGACCTCGCTCACACTCCTCCATCCACTCTGCTGCAGTCTGTTAGTAGCAGTTTAGCCCAGTAATGCTGAGACTCGCTTTAGTGGAAACTGATAGCCTAAAACACCCACACACAGATTTTCCCTAGAGGTTGTGTGTGAAAGCTATATAAACACCACAAAAAGAACTAACTTATAGCTGATAATACCTCCAAATATATTTGATTAGTAGTTTGCCGAGGCTATGCCGGTGTAGGGCTGGGCAATATGACCTCAAATCAATATTACGGTTAAATTTTCCTTGATAAAAGATTATTTTATTTTTCATTTTTTTATTCTCATTTTTACTGGCATGGTCTGCGTTGCAATTTTGCTCCGTAATTAAAGCTTAGATGTTTTCTAATGAAAGCATGTCTTTATTTTAAAATGCAGTTGAAGACGCGACAATATATGCCCTATTAGAGCTGGGAAATATGATTTTAAATAAATATCATGATTAGTCTTGAATATGATTAATGAACAATTCTTTTGTTTTATTTTTTGTATGCATAGTTCACTGATGTGGTTTTTACTGTAAATATGCTCAACTATTAACTGAATTTCAAAAATAGTTCAAATAACTGACATGGGCAAGAATACGTTGATTAGAGTTTCTGAATAATGGTTTTGATTAATTTTCGATTAACCCTCCTGTTGCAAGGCAAATTAACCCATTTTTAATATAAAAATATATAGTTCACAGTGTTTTTTCAGTATGAAACTTCTTGTGCTTGGCTTAATAAGGGTAATCAACATATTTTTAAAAAAATGGTTCATTTCACATATGTGCAAAATAATCAATGTCATGTAAAACTTTTATATGTACAGTAGGTCTTTACAGTGTACATTAAAAAAAAGTTTTTTTGAAATGAAAAATGAGTGAATTATCCTCATTAAAGCATGATCTGTGAGAGTTAAATAACACCATTACACCAAATATTGATTGAAATGGTTAATAATGGAGTTAATGACAACATAATGGATTAATTTTTTGATTCATTTTTGATGAATTGCCCTACGATGGTGTTTCCTTCCCTAAACCATGCCTGTGGTAGTATTGTCTGGAATGCGTGTTGGCTGCAGTCAGCACATTGCAGAGGATATTTAAATAGCCTACGGTGTCTTTCTGTCACATGTCTGCCTGTGACCTTGTGAAAAGCTGTTCTGAGTCACTCTGCATGCTGGGATCCCATTCAAGTGCTGCCGCTTTTCCAACCCCTGCCCAAAAATAAAACGGCATGTGGCCAGCGCGAGTCTCGGGAGAGTGCAGCACCTTTCCTCGGTGCCATAAATCGCTGTGCCGCAAACGGACTCAGTTTGGCCCTGATCTTGCTTATTTTATTTATTTAAAAAATCTACGTATTTTATATTAATATAGGTGTTTATCATTCTAGAAGCCGCTTTAGCCTCAGTGTTCCGTTCGTCACTGTTTTAATTACAACTTAAGATTAGAAACTGCTGCGGTCCCCTATTTGGTCCCAAACTTGAGGTCTCATATTATGAAACAATCCACTTTTACACACACTGTAAGTTTGATTTTTTAAAAATGGTCAATTGTGTTAGTATTCATTTACAAATGTCAGAAATCGTGTGATTAAACGAGTCGTTTAGATTTCTCCCCTACTTCTGCGTCATAGTAGGGGATATTTGAATAACTCCAACCTCCTATTTGAGAACCTCCGGCCACCAGATAGAACTGCTAGCGCTTCCTGATCCGCCATGTTCAAGCGCCAGCGTCAAAATCGCAGTGAAGTAGTCTACCGGCGGAGTGTTGTGTTGAGCGTGTATGGCTGTATAGATGGTCTATTAGCTATGTTGATTATTTTCACGTTAGGTAAACTCTCGCCTCTCCAGTTCCGGAGTGGGGTGTGTGGGGCAGCAGCAGCTCATTTGCGTTTAGGAATAACTAATGAGAAACAACCTGTTCTGAAAGGGACTGAAATAGAGGGGTTCTTCAGTCTGTAGAGCTAGACTTGGTTTAGTTGCCTTCAGTGGAAGTCCAGCCCGTAAAGAGTTGCAGTCGTCCGGCTTAGAGATGGCAGAGGTTTGGATGAGTAACTTGTGTTGATGGTGAGAAAGGGATGGATCCTTCTGATGTTGTAATGAAGTTATCTGCAGGTCCTGGTCGCCAGTGTGGGAAGAGTATGACAGTTCATCGTCCAGAGTGACACCACGACTTCCTGCCGTCTTTGAGGGGACGTTAACCCCTCTGTGTTACAACTATGGCTGTATTTAAGAGTTGAACTTTATAGATACGTACATTTACATTTACAGAGCGACTTCCACTTCCAAACTTGAGGGACAGTTTTCCTCTGAGAGCAACTTGGGGTTAAGGTTCTTGCTCAGTGAGGAAATGATGGAGGTGCTGGACGTAGGATTCAAACCCACGACCTCTTGGTACAGAGGCGAGTGTCATAACCACTAGACCACCACCACCCATATGTCTGTATAGGTTCTCATTCATCCAGGACAAGGTCATCTTAAGAGCTTGAATAGGGCCGGGGTCAGGTGGGAGTGTAACAGTTAGGGCATTTGCCCCATGATCGAAAGGTCACCGGGTCGAATCCTGAACAGGTAAAGACACCACTGAGGTACTTATCAGCAAGATACTGTCCCCAAGCACTGCTCTCTGGGCGCTGCCCATATCAACTGCCCACTGCTCCTTCACGGATGGTTCAAATGCAGAGGTCACGTTTGGTTGTGGTGCACTTTGTGCTGTGCTGTGTTCACAATGACAAGTATTCAACCCCTTTCTCTTATATGATATAAGGAAACAATGAAACAAGGCTGTTGTTTGATATTTCAAAAAGGACAGCAGATCTCAGCGTTCTGGGTGTATGTCCGTCCTCACTCAAGCCTTGTGGGAAAGCTCCTCGGGTGAAGTAAGCGATACCCGACCGAGTCGTTTTTAAAGGAGATCCGTTTGCTCCGACCCCATTGAGGCCGTCGTTGACAGTGATGCTGGAGCGCCGATGAGCGTGTGAAAAAGAGATGCTTAACCTTATTTGAGCACAAAGCTGCATTGTTGGAGTCTAATGATGTCATTGTAGAGGTTCCGGCTGCGCTCATTTCGTTGGAAAACCCCCTGCAACAAGCTTTTATCACAATGTCATCTCTGCTATGGCAGCTGGAAGTTGTCAGTCACCATAAGGCTGGGCAATATGAGCTCAAATCAGTATCACAATTAATCAAAAGTTTCACCTTGATTAAGATTAATGAACTTATGGCTGTATCAGCAAGATTATGTCACTTATAGTAGGTATTTTCATCAAATATTATTTTACACTTGCCCCATTAAAAGTTTTTTTAAAGTAATATAGACATCAAGTTAAGTTTCGCTTATTTCGCTTATTTGTATATCTGTATTACCGTAGATTACGATTATGACTTTTGTTTGAGGGGTTTGATAATTGGTTGGATAAAATTCATAATTCATAATACGCTGTGATTATATGTGACCCGATCTGCCGTAATGAGTCCGAAGTCGGCGTTCTATTTATTGAGATGCGGGCCGATTATGTTGACAAACATCAAAAATATAGATTTTTCTTTTTTGGTCTTATATGAAAGAAAAGGTCTTCAAAATTAATCTGGTCTCCAAAAAAGAAAAATCGCTATTTTTCAACATAATCGGCCCGTAGAAATGAATAGAACGCCAACTTCCGACTCATTACGGCAGATCGGGTCACAAATATTATTATATATTATTAGCATATTATTTTAATATTATGATATTATATTGTTATTTTTGGACCAAATGTGGATTTTTTTTTCTTTCGAGTTTTACTCTTGTAGTAACAAGGTAACACCTCAGATTAAGTCATTTCATAATGTGTCTTTTTCAGTGTTACGTTGCTAATTGTGAAGTAATAAAGGAAAAAAAAAAGTTTTATTTAGACTTGTTTAAAACCAAGTACATAAAAGTGTAAATAACCAAAAACAAGCCTAATATATCATACAATGAAATGTTTAATATATAAGGAGTGAATGGTTTTGGGTTTTCCATACCTAGATGCACAGCACAGTATTAAAGAGAAGCCTGTTTGAAGAGAGTGGTAAGAATTTTTCCAAAAAAAGAAAGAAAAAATTTTAATTACTAAATGAATTTTTGTGTTCTATGTGACGGCGCTATTAAAGACGTTTTGGTATGTTTATAGGGTGTCTACTTTGCTTTTTTTAGGGGATTTATTTAAGTTGTTTTTCAACTTAGCTCCTGTGGAACCAATGAATGACGGAAGACGAGATATTACTGTATATAGTACAACTGGATAGGACAAAATAACACACATCACATTTGGTCTAAAATAAGTATATATACAGTATATATACTGTGTGTGTGTATATATATGTACAGTACTGTGCAAAAGTTTTAGGCAGGTGTGAAAAAATGCTGTAAACAAAGAATGCTTTCAAAAATGGAAGTGTTAATCATTTATTTTCATCAATCAACAAGATGCAGTGAATGAACAAAAGAGAAATCTAAATCAAATCAATATTTGGTGGGACCACCCTTTGCCTTCAAAACAGCATCAATTCTTCTAGGTTCACTTGCACACAGTTTTTGAAGGAACTCGGCTGGTAGGTTGTTCCAAACATCTTGGAGAACTAACCACAGATCTATAATCCTATCCTACAAAATAATATAATGACTATAATCCTACAAAATAATATAATGACTATAATCCTACAAAATAATATAACGCATCACAAAATAATATAATGACTATAATCCTACAAAATCCCTGACTTTGTGCAAGTGTACCTAGAAGAATTGATGTTGGTTTGAAGGCAAAAAAGGTGGTAAATAATTCAAATATTGATTTGATTTCTAGTAGATTTTTTCTTTTGTTCGGCTGACTTTTGCATTTTTGTAAATTGATAAAAAATAAACAATCATTATTTATATTTCTGAAAGCATTCTTTGTTTACAGCATTTTTTCACACCTGTCTAAAACTTTTGCACAGTACTATATATATGTGTGTGTGTGTATATATATATATATATATATATATATATATATATATATATATATATATATATATATATAGAATATATATATGTGTATATATGTGTGTATATATATATATATATATATATATATATATATATATATAATGCATCAAGATGCTCTAGCATTGTAGCATTTATATCCTGATATTTCCGATTATGTCGTTTTACTAGGGATGCACCAATACCAATTTTTCACAAACCGATACGAGTATGAATATTTTTATTTGTGTACTTGCCGTTACCGAGTACCGATACCGATACTTCTTAAATTCTTAGATGTAAATTCACTGGAAGGCACATTTTATTTTCTCCTTTGCAGATTATAATATGGCTAACTATCAAATCATTAACACAAGGCTGTTCCACAACTAAAAATAAACAGATCTTTCTGGTTTTAACAAAAGTACATCACATTAGATAAAAACAAATATAAGCAGATAAATGAAATGAAATGAAATGTACGTATAGTTAACACAGGCAACTTTAAAAGTCAGCAAAACCTACTTCCACACATTCAGGGCTCCGGACAAAAGAAAGAAGTTAGGAGCCTACGAGTATTTATGATTATGACTAACGCTCGATTTTGATTGGCTAGCAACAGAGAAGTGATATTGACGAGCAAAAGCGTATTGTTCTAGAAGCGAACGGATTTCAACTTGAAGCACCTGAGCGCCAAGTGTAAAAAATAAATAAATAAAAAAATAAACTGTCCACTTTTTTTTTTCACGCTTGAGAGTGGATCAAACCTCACTTTCAAAGTGGCACTTTCTCGGCGCTTTTGTTGTTGTTACAAAAAAGCGCCGGGAACTTCTCACAGATTCGGGTCCTATTTCATATAAACATTGTAGCATCTTCCTTTGAGTTCGAGTTTAGATGCCGCTTATTCGGCTTCATCATAACGCTGTCTTTACTGTCTATGGATACAGCAGGATTTTTTATGCTTATTTATTTTTCCCTGCCGACGAGCCACGACGCCACCTTAATCCAAAGTTATGGAAAACACTGGGCTGAGACTATCTGTCCATAATTAAAAGCCGCTTCTTGCTTCTTTAAAAAAAAATTTTCCCTTGGATTGAGAGAGACGGTTACCATTGGCGACTGGAAAGAACAAACTAGTTGGAAAAAAAAATCCATTCACACTGGCGTAACATTGTGTTTCATCAGGAGCCCTGATTTCTCACCCGAAAGCTTGTGGGCAGGACCTTCTGAACCTAAAAGCTTTGATCGTTTCTAAACATTGAAGCCGTAGGGACAACAAATTGCATCCGCCGACTACGACGTTTGTTGTAGTGAAATACCATTGAGTGGTATCGGTGCGTGGTATCGGCAATTATTTACGAGTACGAGTACGAGTATATTAATGATATATACACCTGGTATCGGTATCGGTGCAACTCTACGTTTTACCACTGTAGACGGCCTGTAATGTCATAACGCCAAGCCCAACAGTTTAATAACCTACGCAAAACTAAAAAGACACACCAGTCACACTACAGGCTAGAGATGGTATGTGGAAAGTTGTGTTCTGCTTATGGCTGTATGATTTGTATACTGACCCGATCGGCGAGAGTATGCACACAAATTTACACTTTTATGACTTTTTAATACACTGTAAGACATATATGTAAAAGCACATGTCCACAATCACATGATGCTTAACTTATCATCCGTTGGTAGACGTTGAAATATATGATAAGCACAGGAAGATACACAGCCTTTTTATTTGACGCGATGTTGTAAAACAGTTAAATAAATGCAGACCAACATGTTGTGGATTGAAAAGTCGTTAGAAAGAATGAAAACTAACACAAATGATCGTGCGTGTTTTTATTTTATTATAATGATGTTAGTAATATTGTAACTCCCATATGAGAGGAAGATTTGTCAGCTTACTGTGTCGACGCTTTGTTGAATAATAACCGTGATTTGTTAATAAGTAAATGTTAATTAGATTTTTTCTTCAAAAAGTACCAACACGAATACCGCTATAGTACCGGACTGATGAGCAGTAGCGGTTAGAGTTTCAGTACCGTTCAAATCCTAACCATATCCATCCCTACTAAGTATGCACCACAAAACTGCATCTAATTTACGTTCCCAATCTGCGGAAATCAGGCACTGCAAACGGGGTGTGGTCTAAACCATTACAAACATCGCGATGTCACACCATGCATGAAAAATATCGTTCATTTTGTGTCACTCAATATCGCCCAGGTCTGCCTAACGTATGTACTGGCATAATACGCCTAGTTCAATTCTTTGTGCTCGTTCCTTCTTTTTCCACACAGTTTTCTGGACAGTGGAACTTGACCCTATCCTCTTACCTGTCATACTGTCCTCTTACTGTCTCACTTTAATTAATCCCTATTTCAAAAACAACATTTACACCTCCAGCGATTATCTTTCACGCCGATATTTTGAGGTCCTGCCGTTACCCAGACGAGGTGATTGAGGTGGATTTTTTTCTGGGTCGTACTCAAACCCGTGACATTCCTCTAGTACGTGGGTGGGGGGGAAATACTTCCTCCTGATGGCGGAGCGTTAATGATAACGCTTTCTGCATGTAGGTCATGCTCAAAATCTAGGCCACATAAGTCAGACTGGAGCAAGACGCCACCGAACGTGTTGTAAAAAAAGTACTCCACGTAGACCTTATCCGTCAGGACGACGGCCGTGAAAGTGACTGCATGTTGAGCGTACGATCTTTTTTTGTCTTCACGGCGCTCCGAAGGCGTATTTATGCGCCATAAGTTTGAGGTCGAGGTACAGCACACTCAACGGTGTGATGTGATTACATGTGGCAGTGCGGATGATGAAACAAGCTGCAATTTGGTGAATAGTAATTTTCATCGGTGCTTTCCTCTTTGAACACGAAGAGAGCGATGTGGAAGAGATGGCTCATTACTGAGGAATTACATTTGGTTTGAGACTGTGAACGTTTGTGTGTGTGTGTGTGTGTGTTTGAATAAGAGAGCGCCTCATTCATCAGCCGTTCTTAAGATGAAATTAGTTCTTCAAAACACAGTTTTCATGAAGATTCTGACATTCACCAATGTTTGTAAATTGAGAGTATTTGGTAAGGGTGGAATCTATGAACGTGCCCTGCGGTGTGTTGGCGACTACCCAGGGCTGGTCCCCGCCTTGCGCCTGAAAGTTGCCGGGATAGGCTCCAGTTCCCCCGCGACCCCAGTTGGGATTGCAGCGGTTTGGAAAATGAATGAATGAAGGATGAATCTATGAACGTTGAAGAGCAATTTGTGTTGCAATGTGTATATTTGCTTATTGGATTTTCTTCCATTGAACAGTATAATATTATATTATTTAAATGTAAAATTATTAAATTATTGTTTAAAACATGTTCATTTGAAATAAATACTCTCTAAAGCAACACTTTGACATTTTCTGTCAACTTCACATTCCTGTCCGTGTGTATGCACTACCCTGCGGTCTCATCACCTTTTTATGAAGATTAGCGGGACATTCAATCCATGCTAATTAGTAGGGGTGTGCAAAAAAAGTCGAGTCGAACCGCGATTCTTTCTGTCGATTCCAAATCCATTCATGACCCTAACCTGAACACTAAACTACATTTGATTCAGTGTGATAGTTTTGTTTAACGACCACTGTCAAATGGGAAAAGTAACTCAGAACAACAATCTGGAAACAAATTCACATGCATCCGTTATGAATCGTGATTCAATTTTGAATCGAAGCGCGAGCCCGAGAATCGAAAACGAATCTAATCGTGAGCCCAAGAATCGAAATCGAATCGAATCGTGGGATTTTCTGAATCGTGCACCCCTACTAATTAGGGTTGGGTGATTAAATCTCTGATCAATATCACGATTCATTTTTACCGTGATTACGATTGATGAACAATTTCGGTTTGGGTTTTTTTGCCTTCATAGTTCACTGACAACGTTTGTACTGTAAATATGTTGAGGTATTAACGCTGGTATATTTGCTCTAATGTTTCGCTCATTAAAAAGATATCAGATTTTTAATAAGCAACCAACTTTATTGCCTTAATTTCATAAGAAATATTTGGGAGCAGTTGGTAGCATAACGGTAAGGGCGTTGGCCCCGTGATCAGAAGGTCTTTGAGTCAAGTCCCAGGCCGGTAAAGGTACTACTCCATAGGCACTGCCAAAAAAGCTGCCCACTTCTTCTTGAGGTTGGGGCAGTTATTAGCGTAAGGGTTAGGGTGTTCGGCCATGTGATCGGAAGGTTGCCATTTTGAGTCCCGGACCGGTAAAGGTACCACTAAGTGGAGTTTGTGTGCTCTGACTGTGTTCATGTGGGTTTACTGTGGGTGCACAGTTTTCCTCCCACAATCCAATGGTATGCACTGTAGGTTAATTGGCTATGCCAGGAGTGGGCACTGACCACGTAGGATGAAAAACCTCCAGGATACCCACCCTCCAGGACGAGAATTTCCCACCCCTGGGGTTACGCTGAAACTGCCTTATTAGTGTGTATGTGTTCTGCTGTGTGTTCTGCCGCCCCACCGTCTCATCCTCCACTGTCGGCGTGTGTGTGTGTGTGTTTTGCCCCCCAGGCGTGTCCAGCGGGATGTGTGAAGCGGGGCGGGCCGAGGGTCCGGTGTACGTGTACGAGTCGACGGTGCACAGCGCCAACGTGCTGCTGTCCCTGAACGAGCAGCGTGAGCAGGGCGTGCTGTGCGATGTGGCTCTGTTGGTGGAGGGCAGGGAGCTCCTCGCCCACCGCGCCGTCCTCGCCGCCTGCTCCAGCTACTTCTCCTCGCTGCTGCGCCCAAACGCCCAACGCCGAGCTGTCATCTGCCTGCCGCCCACAGTGAGTTCCAGCCGCTCAACGCTCATCATATGCAATGGGGGGAATAATTATTTGATCCCCTGTTGATTTTGTAAGTTTGCCAACTTACAAAGAAATGAAAACTCTCTCATTTTCACTGTAGTTTTATTTTAATGAAGAGAGACAGAATATCAACCAAAAACCCAGAAAAAACACACTACATAAAAGTTATAAATTAATTTGCATTTTATTGAGTGAAATAAGTATTTGATCCCCTACAACCCGGCCTGAATTCTGGCTCCTACAGGTTGAGTGTGGCACACAGATTGCAATAAATCAATTACCGATACACCTGATCTCATCTCATTATGAGTAAAAAGCACACCTGTCCACAGAATGAGTTTCTTCCATTACAACGTCTCCATCACCATGGGCAAGACTAAAGAGCTCTCAAAGGACGTCAGGGACAAGATTGTAGACTTGCACAAGGCTGAAATGGGCTACAAGACAATTAGCAAGAAGCTTGGTGAGAATGGGACAACTGTTGGTACGGTTATTCGGAAATGGAAGGAACATAAAATGACTATCAGTCTCCCTCGATCTGGAGCTCCATGCAAGATCTTGCCTCATGGGGTGAGGAGGATCATGAGAAAGGTGAGGAATCAGCTCATAACTACTCGGGAGGAGCTTGTTAATGATCTGAAGGCAGCTGGGACCACAGTCACCAAGAATACCATTGGTAACACACTACACCATAATGGACTGAAGTCTTGCAGTGCCCACAAGGTCACCCTGCTCGAAAAAGCATGTGTACAGGCCCATCTTAAGTTTGCCAGTGAACATCTAGATGATTCAGAGATGGCATGGGAGAAAGTGCTGTGGTCAGATGAGACCAAAATCGAGCTCTTTGGCGTCAACTCCAACCGTCGTGTTTGTAGAAAGAGAAATACTGAGTATAAACCAAAGCACACCATCTCTACAGTCAAGCATGGCGGTGGAAACATTATGCTTTGGGGCTGTTTCTCAGCTAAAGGTGCAGGATGGCTACATCGCATTAAGGGGCCAATGGATGGGGCCATGTACCGTATTTGTAGATGAGAACCTCCTTCCTACAGCCAGAACACTGAAGATGGGTCGTGGATGGGTCTTCCATTACAATGACCCAGAACATACAGCCAAGGCAACAAAGGAGTGTCTAAAGAAGAAGCACATTAAGGTTATGGAATGGCCTAGCCAGTCTCCAGACCATAATCCTATCGGAAATCTATGAAAGGAGCTGAAGCTTCGAGTTGCCAAGCAGCAGACAAGAACTTAGAGAGTTTCTGTAAAGAGGAGTGGGCCAAAATCCCTCCTGAGATGTGTGCAAACCTGGTGACCAACTACAAGAAACGTCTTACCGCTGTGCTTGCCAACAAAGGTTTCTCCACCAAGAAATAAGTTGTGTTTTGCTTGGGAATCAAATACTTATTTCTCTCAATAAATGCAAATCAATGTATAACTTTTATGTAGTGTGTTTTTTCTGGATTTTTGGTTGATATTCTGTCTCTCTTCACTAAAATAAATCTACCATAAAAAGTAGGGACTGTTCATTTCTTTGTAAGTGGGCAAACTTACAAAATCAACAGGGGATCAAATAATTATTTCCCCCACTGTATATATATATTAGAGATGCACGATAATAGGGAATTATTGGCCGATGCTGATATGACGATACCGATGCTGATAAATGAGGAAGGCAGACTCATGGAGAGTTGAGACGAGATATAAAGCTCGTAAAGACAAGATATTTTGCTCGCCAAAGTTCCAAAGCACACAAATCTTGCCACAAAAATTACGCTATAAAATTGCTAGCACAGCACCAAGTCAAACGAGTGTGAACGCAGAGTGGAGCGAGGGCGGAGCATTTCCAGCGTAGTGCACAACATTTTAAGGAAAAGTCACTTCCCACCCTACATTTGCACTACCTAGTGCATAGAGAGCTGTTAAGCTGCAACCCCGGCTATTTCCGGGGAGATGCATACCACCACATAGTAAAGTATGATAAGAGCATCTTATCTACTATACTATTAAGCGCGGCAGTACGTGGCTCGGGACATGGCCCACGTGCGAGCTCACATTCGCCAAGTGAGGCAAACACACAGTTTATTTAGTTAAAAACCATTGCGTACGTGCAGGCAGAGTTGAGTGTATAAAGACGAGATTTTGCCAGCGAACGTTCCGCTCTGTGCTCAGAGCTTTGGCACAAAATAACGCCATGCATTTTAAGACAGAAGGCGCTTTCCATATGAAATCCCACCTCAGACTTTGGACATGCCTGGCACAAGGGCTACCTTTCCCACGTGCAATAAATGCGTCATAAAATATCGTCTGAAAATATCAGCCAGTTCTAAGCATCGGTCCGATGCGATGACTTAAAAAAAGCAATTATCGGCTGATTCCAATGTGATTCCGATATTATCGTGCATCCCTAGAAGCCAGACCTTTTTAAACTGGAATTGGAGATAGCGAGAGGGAGGAAGAGAAAACTGTGGACGTTCCTAGTGAATCCAGCTCTGTGATCTGATATTGTTTACTGTGACTTTTGGCTGACTTTTCTCAATTTCTCAAGGATCTCTGGTTTATTTATACTCGCCTGTCAGTGTTGCAGCGAGTCTAGATGCTTTTCCCTCTCAGAAAACCCGGACCATTTAGACACATATTAGTGCACGACGCCCCAGATATGTCAGAGTCGTCGCCTTGCATCAGCCCATACGTTTAATATCTATTAAAATTTAAAGAATAGGCAAAAAAAAAAAAATCATCTAATAAAGGGAGCCCGAGCTGTGTTTCTCACTCTCTGTGTTGCATTAGTCAAACGCTGAATGCTTTCCCCGTCTTTGTGCTGTGGTCTGTTCGCTCTCGCTCGCTGTCTTTCCCAGCCTGCCATGCTCATTAGGGCTGCTGGTTGTAACATTAAAGCAGTCTCGTATGGAACTCAGCTTCTGTAAAGACGTGCTGCTGATGCAAGCTGGAAATAGATCCAGCGAATGTACCGCAAAAGCCCTCCTCACAGTCACCCTTCTCTGTTTTTTAGTATCTCCTCGTAGGAGTGGGAAATGTCATTTCATGCGTCTCCACTAGAGGTCCAACGATATCGATACTGTGTGAGTGACAACAAGACTTCAGCGTTGATTGGCTACTACTCGTGTGTAGGGTTGTGCTTTTAGAGGTACCGAACGAATGATGTCGGTACTACCGGGTATCGGTACACGTCAAATCAAACGGTGCCAAACTTCGGTACATTCACGCGCTCGTCAGCGGCGGCACGCACGAGCTGATCGGGACGTACGGAACTGGCTGAAACAGTTACTATTTACATTTACAGCAGCAATAGGATATAAATTGATAGATATTTACTGCAGTTAAATTTCCATTTGCCGTTTAGTTTATAGTATTAGTTTTGTTTACCGATACCAACGGTTGCCAGGGGAAGAAACGCATGCGTGGAGAAACCGTGCGGAAATCTGAAAACATAGCGACAAGCCGAAAGCGTTCGACTGTGTGACTGCACTTTACGACGTTGCCACGCGAAATGCAGACTTTGGGCTAGCAATACGTCGAACTTGAGGAAACACCTGATTAAATATAAAATATATGTGACCCTCCACGGCAAAACCAGTCGCTTGTCGCAACGGAGGTTTCCGAGAAAAACGTCCATTTATGTTGCGTGGGGTAAAATTTTGGATTTTTTGTTTTTAGTGTTTTGAAACAGTGGAAGGTCTATACTGTACTGTTGTCAATAAATTTCGTTAAAAAACTTACCCTTTCCATCCTAAAAACGTGACTTTCTTGAGGTGAGGAATTCAATTCCAGCAGAATGTTAAAAGTTTCTGTTTTGACCGCTCTACTCCAATATTTACGGTAAATCCACTGGTTGACTAGCGTGAAGATATTTCTCCGGAATCCATCTTCGTGCCCCGAGTTCAGTTAACCTAACGCAGGTAGGCTATCCGTGTGGCTGTGAATGCAGCTTCAAAGGCAGATTTCTCCGTTTCTCACTTGGCGTGACAGGAGAAACCCGACTCATTTGAATGTTGATATGTCAGTCATATGTCGTCCAATTCATTCGATATAGGCATCGTTTTAAAGCTTGATTTATGCCCTTTTGTGAAAACATAATAACTCAATTTTGAAAATTTGCGACAAACGACTGCTTTTGCTGTGGAGGTTCACATATGAATAAAATATACGGATGAGTGTACGGTGTTTGATAATTGGAGCGCCACAGTTAGCGCCTGTGTCTACCAAACGCGTTTTTTCACGCTGGCAGCGCCGGTTTTTAATACAAATCCTGTGAGCACCAGCATTCAGAGCGCTAAGCGTCTTCATGATTCATGAACACGTGATAATGTTTACATGAAATAGGAACAAACGCAGAAGTGCCTGATGACGCATTTCGTAACTTAGCAACAACAAGCGCCGAGAACGTGCTCGTGGACGCAGGCCCTTTAAAGCTACAACCGCACCTACACCGAAAATCACCCCTGCCATCAGCATCCACATCCAGAACCTCGAATCTACGCAGACAAAAGTTCCACTGCGGCTTTAGTTTTAGTTTTGTTCTGGGATATTTTTATAAAAACTGTACTAAAATTGTGTTGTAGTTGTAACGTTAGAAATGTTTGAAATTAGTTTGGACCTTATTCATTATTACTGTATTTTTTTATGATGATATTGAAAACGAGTGATTATTTGTCATTGTGAACACACCACAGCACAGCACACAGTGCACCACAACGAAATGTGACCTCTGCATTTGACTCATCCGTGAAGGAGCAGCGGGCAGCTAACAAGTGCCCGGGGAGCAGTGCTTGGGGACGGTACCTTCCTCATGAGTACCTCAGTGGTAACATTACCGGCCCTGGATTCGAACACCCTACCGTTACGCCACCGACTGCCCCATATTACAGATTTAGAGTAAGGTATCGAAATGAGGTAACGCTACCGAACACCAGGTGCCGGTACTGGTACCGATATCGGTTCAGATGTGAAAGGTGCCCAACCCTACTCGTGTGACATCAGGGACTGTTGTGGGCAGGACATTAAACGAAGCAGCGAGTCAAGAGCAAACGGCAGTGGAGCCATAGTAGCGCACCTTTTAATTACTTAATATCGCTGATGGTCAAAATGAAACACAGATACAGATACTGAAAAAATGCCTAATATCGGCCCCTGATAATCAGTCGACCCTTCGTTTCCACTGAAAACAAGAAAATCTCTCTCTATATATATACACACACACACACTTGTATATATTTTCCTTTCTTAAGACATCAGTGTCGCTCTCGTAGATCTCCGTAAAAACATGGGGAAGGTGTGAAAAGAGAAATGCACTGACTCTCAGTTATCATCTCACTTTTTTTATCACCCTCTCGCTCTCTATCTCTCACTTGCACACACCACACACACACAAACACACACTTGTTCTCGGCTTCCCGAGGCTTGTCGCTTAACTCGATTTGGTCAACAGATGTCCGTTTAATTAAACCCTGCTTAAGTATCAAGCGAAAGCTAATAAATTGCTCACACTGTGTCTGAGCTGTGGCTAAATGCGGTGGATTTTCTTGCTCCAGTTGTAGTATCAGCTTCCATTAGAACAGATGTCATTTTTGCTGTATTCTGTGCTTCTGTGCCCAGCTTTCGTGCCTCCCAAACAATGCCGCTGCTGTGACCGTCAGTTTTTCATTTCTTAATTTATTTTTTTCTGATGTGAATCCGGCTAATTACTAGAGATGGGCCGATACCACTTTTTTATGTCCGATACCGATACCGATATTGAAAATTTGGATATCTGCCGATACCGATGCAAATTCGATAGTCATAGTCTTTTTTTTAACATAAAATAATGCTTTAAAATGTCTGAATACATGACTGAGATTATTGTTATGCTTAAGGAAATGCTCGATTTAAATACTGTTTTCCTACTAAAACAATGTAATAAATGCACACACACGTATAAGCTAAATTATTTGTTTTTAAAAATTGTTCGTTTAGACATATAAATATTTCTTCTTTCTTATTCATTACACTATAACATTCTAAAATTGAAAAAAAAAATTTGATCAATTGAAAATGAAATACTGAAGTTTGTCATTTTGAACCAATATGGCCTAGAAAATGAGCTGCTTTTGCAGAGAACTACATTTCCCACAATCCTCTTCCCTGCACGATTTTCCATCGTTTATTCTGGAACGCACGCCCAGCGCTTCATTGTGACGCGGCTCCGGGACGCACGTTCCAGAATAAACGATGGAAAATCGTATTCTAGCGAGTAACGGTGCTCATGCGCGCGTGCGTGTTTACATCGCGAAAATGTCATTTATGCGTTTTTATGCATTTACTTCTGTTTTAGTGCACGGAACATCTCCCAAATACTTTCACATACAGAGAGATCAGGTCTTGTCTTGATCGCGCCACTGAAAACGCTGTGTGTCACTATTAAGCCTCCGTGTGAAATACAAGCGGAGCGTGCCATATCAATATAACACTGTATATACCACTGTATTGTGGTACTGTATCCGTTAACGTATGCAGCCTCCTCGATTTCCAACCATAATCACTCGCCAGGCGGTCATCTTCCAACTGTGATTTCACGTGGCAGCTTTATAACGTAGCAGACTTTGTGAATCGTCGACTGGTGGTGACGGCTCTATGTTTTTTCCCTATATACAGGTTACGATGAGTGGCTTCTCTCCCCTCCTGCAGTTCGCCTACACGGCCAAGCTGGTCCTGAGCAGGGACAACATCCAGGACGTGATGCGCTGCGCCGACTTCCTAGGCGTCCACAACCTGGAGGACTCTTGCTTCCTGTTCCTGCAGGCGCAGATGAGTGGCGAGGAGGTCAGACTGGCCCCGTCGCCCCCGACGACGATGACGACGACCCTCGGGGAGGACGCGCAAGGTCCGGCTCCATCCCAAATCAAATGCGGCACAGCGTCCCTTAGTAACTGCTTCGACTGGGAGGGCGCGGTGACGCCTTGTAGCTTCGGCCACACTCAAAAAAACGGGGAAGTTCTGCGTTATCCGAAATACAGGAGGCGTCAGCAGGCCTACGCCAAGGTTGACGCCGCCACCACCGTGGCCCAAAGAGCCACCTCAGGTCTGACCAGCACGCTCCAAGACACCATCACCAGCGGTAGTGCTCAGGGTCCTGGTGCTTTGCAGATGAAAACAGAAGCCAGCACCTGCGTGGCAGTGCCTCTCGATCTGTCAGACTTTGAGCGTTCCACGAAATTCGGGGAGACAGATTTTGTCGAGCGCCCACTGAGCTCCACACCAGCTGATATGCCCACAGGTGGGACATCACCCCTGGTTAAAAAGAATGCACTTCACTCGTGGCATCCCGATCTTTGCCACATTCCGTCTTGTGGAGGTGAACTCTTGCCTTCTCGGAATCCACGTCTAGCTCAGGCCGCCTTTAAAAAGGAATACCGGACATTTTTCCAAGGAATTTCTGCAACTTCCTCCCTGAAGCAGGCTGGCAAAGGTCTGGCCAGAGCCGATTTGGAGTTTCATCCCTGTGAGAGAATTTGGAAACAGGAGCCGGAGCCGGACATCGACCGCAGGAGCATCATCTCATCCTTGCAACTTTCAGACCGACTTTCAGGACGTTCCTTACCTGATGAGTTGTCTCCAGGTCCCAACGTCGGTAAGGGACTGTGGATGACGGGTACAGCTTGTTGTCCCCAGCCCGTTTCGCCCACCTCGGGACCTCCGGAACCTTCTCTGCCTTTGCGCCGTCGTCTGAAGCGCAGCTGCCCGGTGCCCATTAAAGCGTGCCGCGGCTTGGCGCGAAACGCCGAAACTCGGCCCCGCACTTCCAGCTCCTGCTCGTCTTATTCCTACGCCGAGGACGGCAGTGTCAGCTCGCCCTCCAGCCTTCCGCAGTTCGAGTTCTCCTCTTCCTCCCCGTCTGGCACCGGTTTGGCGCGCTGTCCCTCTCTGGACAGGCAAAGCCATGAATACGACTGGGGCCCGAAAGTGAAGTGTGAGAAGTCATCGGAGACGAACTCCAGCGATGAGTTTGGCTCGTTTTCGGAGGGTGACGGCGAATCGTGCAGCGCCAAAGAGCACAGAGCAGCAGCGGTGGGTTTTCTCTTCATATTCCGTTTTCTGCATTGGTTCTTTTAATTATTTGAACAGCCGTAATAGGTAGTGTTAGTGTCACACTCGCTTTGTGTTGCTTTGCGCTGTACTGTGTCACACTTGTGTGCTGTCTGTGTGCAGCGTTTGTGAAGTCGCGTCTATGAATCTGGGCTCTCTTGGCCACCGTAAGGAAACTATTCCAAATCACAGAATGTAACACATTTAGTAAGGGTTGCAATAATATCGGAATCATAACGGAATCTGCCGATAATTGCTTTTTTGAAGTCATTGGCATCGGATCGATACTTAAATGTGGCTAATAATTTCCACCGATATTTGATGGCGCGTGTATTGTACGTCAGTGTTGGAAAAGCTGCTTTGGAAATGTAATGTGTTACAATTACAAGTTACCCTATCTAAAATGTATTAGTAGTGTAACTATTTCAATTACTTTAACAAAGTAATGTAACTAATTACATTTGATTACTTTGGGATTACTTTTCTACATTTTGAATGAATTTTCTCAACTGTCAACCATTTTCCGTTTTTGAAACCTGGTTAACCTTACAGCATTACTCAACACGGACTGCTGTCAAAATCCGTTTAAAGTCCCTCAACACAGCCACAGCCGTGTCGGACTTCAACACCAATTTACTGTGAGATCATGCTGATCTTTGAATTTCTGTGCCTGCTAAATCAAATATTTGACATTCAACATTTGGTGAACATCACTGAATAAGCAGTTGTCTCTTCGTGTGGGATTGATTGTGCATATAGCGTCTGCTCACTACAGCTAATTTTTATTTCCTGCAGTGGGCTTGGCCTACAGTCTAGTTCCTATCTGACATTGCAGGCCTCCTCGCAACTGCAGTTCAGATCGCTTGTAGGCTGTAGATCCAGCAGCAAGTGGGTGTTGCAAATTCAAACATGATAAGAGAACCAATTAGACATATCGGAATAGTATCAGACTTTCAGCTGTAAATGGAGGGCGTTGTGCACAAGAAAAAATGGCAAAAAAATAATATTATTAAACATATAGCCAATGTTTCTGCAGAAGGTATTGAGATGTGACTGAAATCGTAATCCCGAATATTTCCTGAAAGTAACTGTAATTTACGTGTAATTCCACATTTTTTTCAAAGTAATGTAACTGATTACTGTTACTTTTATTTTGTAATTAAATTACGTAATTTTGTTACATGTAACTCGCTACTCCCCAAAACTGTTGTACATGGGAAAGGTACGCTTGCGCCAGGCATGTCCAAAGTCCGAGGTGGGATTTTATACGGCCCATGTCTTCTGGCTTAAAATGTATGGCGTTACTTTTTGCAAAAATTCTGACCACGCAGTGGAACGTTTGCCAACAACTCTTTAACAAACTAAATTGCATGGTCTGCCTCACTTAGCTAATGTGAGCTCGCTCATGGGCTGTGTCCCGGGCCTCGTACTACCGCACTTGATAGTATGGTAGGTAAGGCGCTGTTATCATACTTTTCTACCTGGTAGTATGCATCTCAGGAAATAGCCGAGGTTGTAGCTTAATACTAGGTAGTGCACATGGAGAGTCACACGCGCCCTATTTGACTTGGTTCACCACGTAGGGCAGGAAGTGACTTTTTCTTAAAATTTTGTGCACTATGCTCAAAATGCTCCGTGCTTGACTTGGAACTGTATTACAAATGTCAGACCTGTGGCTATTTTTGTGCCAAAATTCTGAGCGTGCAGTGCATTAACTGGCATGAAAAATATTGGATATCGGCATCGGCCAATAATTCCCATATCGGGCATCGCTACGTTTAATACTACTCAGCCACCTTGATTTCCAGCCATAATCAATCTGAAGGTAGTGAAATCAGAAAGCAACAAATGGACATCTTCCAGCAGTGATTTTGGGTGCAGAGTTGTGAGCTTGATGACGTTTGACATTGCCTAGTGTCCCCACGTGACTGTGGGACGTTAGGATTGACGGACGGAGCCTTGATTTAAGAGTTCACTGCTGTATTTAACTGTTAAATATTGCAATAATCCCGTATCCGCTTGAGTGAATCTCAGGTTTGAGCCACAAGATCTCAGAGTGGTCCTGAGTGTTGCCATGGAGATCCTGCTCATCCTCTCTCTGGCATGCGATGGCACGAGATCTCATCACACTCCTGGTGCCTAGAATGAAAGTAATGCTCTGTGAGGGACGATATTAATAGAATAATACATTTGTGACCCGATCTGCCGTAAGGAGTCGGAATCCGGCGTTCTATTTATTTAGATATGGGCCGATTATGTTGAAAAACATCACAAAAATAGCGTTTTTTTGTTTTTTGGAGACCAGATTAATTTTGAAGACCTTTTCTTTCATATAAGATCAAAAAAGAAAAATCGATATTTTTGATGTTTGTCAACATAATCGACCCGTATCTCAATAAATAGAACGCCGACTTCCGACTCCTTACGGCAGATCGGGTCACATTTGTTGATTTAGGTCTTGCGTTGGATTGTTATTTTAGGATGACTTTTCAGCAACGACACGTTTCCATATGGGTGATGACAATGACTCTGACCGCGCCTCTTGTCCCCCTCATGCGCGCCCCCTGCTGGATGTGGTAGATCAGCACACTGACCACTAACACCTCCCCCAGACATAAAACTGGGCCAGACGCTCCCAGGATCCCACACGGCGAGAGCCTGACGCACGCTTTTACACATCGCTGCCGAACTCACAAGCCCTACTTTCCAAGCTAGACCCGTCTCAGAGAAACAACGCAGCTGCTGTTAAGGACTGGGTAAAGCGTTAGGGCTGTAACGATACATCAATACAGCGATACAGTAATCAAACAGTATCTGATTGTTGTTTTTTTGTTGTTAAAACTTGGATCATTTAAAGAAATCAAGCTGTATTGAGCATCTTTATTTATTCCATGTCTTTACTAACGGTCAGTAATGGATAGCAGGGCTGTGGACGTGGAAGCATTTGCACAGAAACCAGATTTTAATAATCCCACATTATCATCTCTGATATCGATCTTTAACTCCAGGACTGAATCGAACGGAAATCGTATCGTACCAGACTTGTGATATTGGCAGGCATCGAATCAACATCCTTTGAATCGTATATAATATCGTATCGTGATGAAACTTGTGATTTACACCGCTGGCAGCCACTTGTGGATAAGTGTGTGTGTAATGGTGCTGCCGGAAGCCCCAGCCCCAGTTTCGCCGGCTGCTGTGTGGTGAAGTGGCTAAACATAGAGCCATCTTAAACGCGAGCACTGGCACAAGGTCAGGACAAAGACGCTGTCAGACGTGTAGAGAGAAGGACGAGAGAGGGATCGCTTTCCTCATCACAATGGACGGTTATGCGGTCAGTCAGAGTCGAGCATGAACTGGTACACTGTCACAAGGAAAATATGGAGAATGTGAGAGGGGGGAAATGACAACAAATTAATGATTAGATAAAAAATAATGCAATTATGTATCTATCTATCTATCTATCTATCTATCTATCTATCTATCTATCTATCTATCTATCTATTATATATATATATATTGTGTGTATATATTCCCAAATTATTATATATATTTAAATTATAAATGTAAAAATAAAATTAAAAATAAAATTATATATATAATTTAAAATGTAATTTCATCTTTATGTATATATATATATATATGTATATATATATATATATATATATATATATATATATATATACTGTATGTATGTATCTCATCTCTCCTCTCTCTCATCTCCTCTCTATATATATATACATACAGTATATATATATATATATATATATATATATATATATATATATATAATTTAAATATAGATTTTTTATTATATGATAAATTAAAATATAAATAAAACTTTTTCTTTATACATGCATAAAAATGCCTCCTGGAGTGCTTTACCTTTAGTATAAGATCAGGAAAATTAGGAGAATTTGCACTTGTACTATTAGTAAGTGGAGGATAATATATATATAAAAAAAGCAGGTAATTAGACAAATTAATAATAAAAAGTGATTAAAAAAGGAATTTAAACGTTATGACAAAGTTCCAGATTTATTCCCTGTATCTCTCTCTCTCTTTGTCTCTCTCTGGCCTCTCTTTCTGCTAAAAACTAAACATTTAAAAAAGGAATTGAGAATGTGAGAAGCCAAAGTAAAGAGACAGGTTTTTTACATGAGTTTTACATGAGTAATTCACATGTTTAAATGTTCAGATTTTACTGTCAGTGCAGCTTCTGTCTAATGAATTGAGGCTTGTGATGGCATCATCCTCTGGAGCGTTGATGCAGAAAAGTTATAAATTGATGAGTGCATAAGTATTCATCACATTGAAATCATTTCTTCCAGCTGTACTTCTATAAAAATGGCTGAAATGGAGAGGCTTGTTGGTTGAAATTTTTTATCTCCATTATCACCAGGCAGGCAAAGAAAAACACTTTTTCCATCTATTACTGTCAACTGTAGAAAGTGAAAACACAGCATCATCTAGTGGACAACCATGATAGTATTTATCACAAAAAGACAGACCTTTTGCTTAAAAATCTATGCTTTTATCATCTTACATAGTTACAATATTATCAAGTTACAGATTATTATTAAAAGCAGCTAGAACTCTTCTGAAAGTTTTCATGTTTCACCACCTCATTAACATTGAATTCATAGGCTACAAGTGTTTTAAATGGATTTAAATTTATTTGACTTACTTACAGGCATTGTTTAATATCTGTACTGCGAGACTTCAGTCTCTTACATCTTAAGCAGGGCAGTTGGTAGTGTAGCAGTTGACTGGAAGAGTCGCCAGTTGAAGTTCAGACTAGTTTAAAATTACCACTAAGGAGGTACTCTCATGAGCAAGGTACCCTCCCCAAGCACTGCTTTCTGCCCACTAACAAAAAAGCCTGACAAACTGCTCCTTCATGCCTGAAGCCACTAACCAACATGCCGAATACTTTCTTTCTATTATTATATTTGATGACAAATTTTGCTCTGCAGGTAAAATTGCCTTTCTCAGTCGAGCAGATCACAAATCTTCCCCGGAACGACTTCCAGCTGATGATGAGATGCAAACTGGCGTCAGACGGCTGGAAGTTGTCACGACCTCGCGAGCGTGAATGATAGAACGGATCGCTGCTCACTTTATATAGCATAAAACTCGACTGCATCAGAACCTGGAGTGTGAGATTCACAAGCTGGTGGGTGTTTATTCCAACACTTAATATTAACTGTAAGACTTACAACTTACGTCCCCAAAAGAACTGAATACAGAAAAGTGTTAATCTCAGCGAAGGCCAGGAATGTGATTTAATTTTCAGAGTTTGTATGTTAATTTGTTCATCGAATTCATCATATTTTTCCAAGCTTGGTCGTTGCAACTGGCAGCGTAGATGTTTATCTGCCGGAAGCCTGGTTTATACTTGATGCTAGATAAATCACACATTAACACTTCCAACCCTTATTATTATGGAAGTAATTAAACTTTCCTGGCTGATTTTTGCCTTCAATCAATCAGTTAGAATGTGTATAAACTAAAGGGACCTATCCGATCAGTGGATGGGATATCAGTCCGATAATGACTCAAATAGATCAATTGGGTATCGGTGGCTTTGTGCCAAACTATGGAGCCGATCTGTAAATGTGCACACGGACAGTTTGTTATGCATAGGAAGTGTGCAGTGATAAAATGGCATATTGTCATTACGCTAATTCCTACATATTGATATGAGCAGAACAAGCAACACAACACACTACAGCCCCAAAAGCAAAGCACACGATTTTGTTTAATTTCCTTAACAACACCAGCTCTCGTGCAGTATGGTTCACTGTGTTCTGATGGTTTTAGCACCAAACTTTAGGTGCATCTCAAAATTACAGAACTGTGTTTAAAAGGTAATGCAGGATGTTATTTACTAATAAATAATTTTAGCATATACATATAGATTATTATAATTTATACATTGTTGTTTTTATTTGGAAAACAGTATTTAAGTCAAGTATTTCCTTAAGCAGAATAGAATAATCTCAGTCATGTATTCAGACATTTTTAAAGCATCATTTTCTGTTCTGTTTGTATCGGTAATGGCAGATATCCAAATTCTCTGTATTGCCATCTTTAGTATAAACCCATCACTTGGGCTGTCGTCAAGTTTCATCCACGATGTGATATTAGATCAATTAAGCACTGTTACAGCCCTGATTAATCTGGAAACTTTCAGCAAGTTCACTGTATAAATGCAAGTGTAACCTTAACAGCATGTGACCATTGATATTTTGTCGATCTACACTGATGCATCGATTTGCTATGCGCACTGATCAAAATGAAAATCAAACATATATTAACATCTTTATATTGAGAAGAGAGGTCTATTTTTATTAAAACAGAATATTGTTTTGTATTTAAATGTCTGGGTGAGCTCAGGAATAAAACTTTTCATGATTTTGATGTGAATGGATGTGAGTGTGATAAATCAGCATATGATATTGTGTCATATCGATCGTTTACAATATCATTTACCACATTTAGCAGACGCTTTTATCCTGAGTGACATTTTTCCCTGAGAACAACTTGGGGTTAAAAGGTCTTGATCCAGCTGACCCAATGGTGATGTGGTGATGGTGATGGTGATGGCGGTGCAGAGGAGGATATGAACCCCGTCCTCTTGATCCTGATTTTGGTTCTCAAACTTTTTTCTGTCATTCTGTCAAAGAGGGAGGAATTTCCTGGCCCACCTGTCTCTGTTCACCAAGCAAAAAAAGTGTCAAGCGAAACAAATGACTCCACGTGTGTGAAGAGCCTGGGCCAGATAAAAACAGCATTAATAGACAATTACAGTAACTTTTCGCATTTTTGTTCTCAATTAACATTAGCAATTTCCATGATAAGAAAAATGAATTAGTTAGATTACCCGTTAGAAAAAATTATTTCCATCAGTGATAAAGGCATATTTCTTCCCGTTTTTTGTACTTTCTGTCATGCCTCTATTCACTAATTATTAGTGGCACTTACTTTGAAACAGCTGGTCTAGAAGCAGGCATCCTAAAACTAGGCCACCACCAGCCCAATCACTGGCTCTTGAATTGAATCAAATCAAAATTGTATCATAGCTGACTTTGTAATATCGGCAGACATTGCAGCATTGTCCAATAAAGACCCAGTATAACAAATGTATTGATCATTGAATCAGTATGGAATTAATCTCTTTGTGCATAACTGCCTCTTACATGACTTTTAGCATACTGTCAAGCTCAGGCGACACTTGGCAAAATTGGTTAACGCACAATAAGCTCTACAGCCGAGATGGTCATTGTGGCCTAGTGGTTAGTACACTCATCTTTGGACCAAGAGGTTGTGGTTTCGAATCCTACCTCCAGCACTATCATCATTAGGTTCCTAAGCAAGGTTTGATACCCAGGTCAGCTGTATGGTGTGCTCTACCCACATTGGTGTGGGTTTTCTCCAGGGTCCCAATATAGTCCCATAACTGTTTGTGTGAGTGTGTGTTCCGCGTTCATAGTTCCTGGGATAGGCTCTGGTCCCGCAACCCCGATAGGAATCGAGCAGTTCAGATAATGAATGAATGAATGTCCCAGTTAATTTGCATTGTTGAAAAATATGAACGGGTTAGATATAAAAAGTTTGTCCAGGCTTTTAAAAAGCTAGCCTTGTGTTGTGTGTGTGTGTTTTTTTGGGCGGGGGCAGGTGTCAGAAAAAAGTTGCTTACTGGTAGGAACCAGCTGAAGGCCTGTAATGGGGAACTTTAGAGGAAAACTTCCTTCCTCTACTTGAGGAGGTGTGTATCGAGAAGAGGCTGAGTTAAAGGAGAGGCGCTGCACAGCTCTTAGCGCAGTTTCAGTTCCGGTCTCCCGAATCCCATCCATATAGACCTCACACTGTCCAGCCCCGGCAGCACTGACCTCACCCTGCCGGCCCAAAGCACTGCCTCGTCACCCTGCCCTGACGAGAACCGGACCTGGACCCGGACCAATCTGAACTCGGCCAAATCCAACCACATCAGCAGCCCAGCATCAGCGTCGCCTTTTGCCAGGAGATGACTGAAAGTGCTCCTGAATGGATAATAAGTCAGAAAAATCTGTGAGGTGCTTTTAATGATGTTGGGTTGATTTTTTACTGCTTAAAGGAATGCACTCTAGTTGTTAAGTGTGTTGTGGTGGTTCGATCATTTTTTTAGGCAAGGGATTTAAATTTAGTTTTGTTCCTTAGGAAAAGAAGCAGAATTTTCCTGCTTTTAGTCACATGCACCAGTTATCAGATTTATCTCAGGAACTGAATGTTGAACGGTCTTTAAAGGAGCAGGAAAGGTTTTTTTTCTTCTTTTTCTTACACACTCAAGCAAGAACACAGCTTTCTAAATGTGCTACACTGTAGTTGTGTTTTCTTTCCTTCTTCACCGCATTCCTTATTTGCAGTATGAAGGAAGGTGACTCCATTATTTTTCCTGATTTGTTGTTTCTGGATGGCCTGATTTAAGACCCTCTCTATTGGATTTTGAACAGTTTAGAACTTAAGAAAATGAAATTAATCTTTTGCTCTGTTAAATGTTCGCAATTTGATCTCTAGAAGTCATGCACATTGGAGATGGGGCAAATCACAGTTCCAGAGTGCTGCTAAATCTAGAAAGCAATTTTATAGAGAGTAATGAATGTTTTTAGGGAAGTCAAAATTGGAAGCCAGAATACAGAAGATTTGGGCAGCTCTGACCTCCATCTTTAAGGACTTGCATGGCATGCTTAATTGTCTCAGGGGTTCATTAAAACACATTTACGTTCTGCTCTTCTTCATCTACTGTCTTGTGGTTTCTTATGGAGCTTGGAATTTAAGAGAAAAACTACTGTAGTTTAAATAAAAAATACAAGCTCAGCACAGTTTAATATGTAAAGCAGTTCCGAATAATCTTCACTCACATTTGTCTTGCATTTCCACTGAATGTTGACAAATGGAAATGCAGTTGGATCGGCTTTGTTCCAGACTGTTCTATATCCTCTGATTTGTAGACAGCTTTTTTTTGCCAGTGTTGATTTCAAGTTAAAGAAATATTCTTCGAAGTTTACATACAGATGATGTCCTTCCTTTCTTCCCTAACAAACCTATATACCTCTCCCACATCTGATTCCATGCCTGTAGCCAGTTTAACATTACAGCAGTTTTGCAGTTTCTTTCACACTTTGTAAAGAAACAAAATGCTCAAATATTTGTTATAATTTATTTGTGGGGTTATTTCTATATAGTTAACGCTGTGCTTTCTTGAGTAACTATCTGAATGTCAGTGGTAGAAAAAGTTCAGAACGTACAATTCTTGCTAGATTTTCCACTCGTTTAAGGGGCTAAAAATTACAATAGCTTATGCAGCATTTAAAAGCAGGTCAACTTTAATGTCCCCTTTAATTTCATTATTAGTTAACTTAAATTAACATTAACCTCATACACAAATTTACTGATTTAGATACCCTTTAATTTCTGAGAGTCAAGAGCAAAACCTGACAGGAATTTTACGTTGTGAACCTGGACTTTCCTATCTCCTTCAGATATTTGATTTATGACTAGCTAGACCCCAGGTTAAAATCACCAATTGCGTTTGTAGTTGAATGTTTTCATGCTAATTTTGAAGACTGAATCGTGTTTGTCAGATACAAGTTGTGTGGCAGCATTTATAGGCTTGTTGGTGTTTAAGCGCTTATACGTTATTGGTGTTTGACCCGTGTTGCGATCTCTGTCAACCTGAAAATCAATTTTAAAAGTATTTTAATGTCAATATAGGAAAAACCTTGTCAACAACCTTATTTCCATGATTTAGACGAGATGTTGACCAGATGCCAAAAAAAAAGATTTTGATAATAATATCGTGACGACATTTATATTTTGGTTTGGTTATAACGGACAGGACAGGACTAAAATACTGACTTGTGAACTATCTGATATCCAAAATACATCTAGTTTATCAAAAGATATATAAGGGGCTCGTTAAGTGAGACAGGATGGATGGATGGATGCTTAAATGCCAACAGGGTAATATATTATTTATAATTCGGCTAAACTCAACACAAAATGTGCTGTATTAATGGAGGACTGCGCCGTGGCTTCAAAAGAAGAGAGAAGAACTGAAGGCACTTTTTACGCCTTGCTGTTTATACCGGGTAAATAATCCGCCACTTAATCAAATAAATTCCTCTTTCAGACATATAAAGTTCGCTAGCCAGTGTTCTTTCATTTTATTGGGGGTGTTTGTAAACTTAAATGGCAAATACACTGTTGAGCCGATAGCCTTTAAGCAAGTTCTCACGCAAAAATAGCTTGTATTAGCTAAGCTAACGTTGACTGGCTTCATATGTGTTAAATTAGTTTCATCAGATCATCCTTTAAAACCAAAAGAAGTAAAACATACAGAGCTTGATTATTAACTTCAAACATGAATGTCTGTATAAATTGCACGTTGTCAGAAAGCTAAATCTATGGTGAAGTGACTCAAAGTGTAAGCATTTCCTCTAAACTAAGACTAAATTTAAAATTACCATTATTATGACAGTGTATTTAGTTATGACAGTGTATTTAGTTATGACAGTGTATTAAGTTAGATTAGTATTGGATACATTAAAAGTTTAGAAACGATACTTTAACCAAAAAGCTAAACGCGAAACCCTGACCTGCCAAAAGCGTAAATGCAGCTGTGTGAGCTAATGAACAGAGGTGTGATGGCGGTGGCAGGTGTGAAGATGATGTGGGACGGACCTCCCTGAAATGAGGTTTTGCAGATTGGGATGCCTGCTAACATGACATGAACCGACATTCACGTTTGTAAAGTGCTGATTTTCTACCCTTCAAAACATTACTGAATGCGTCAAGAGATGGATATGATAAAATGTGGGGGACCGAAACGGTAAGGAGAATAAGAATTGAAAATGAATTTAGTGATTAACAAGCTAGCTGATTACTTGCACGTCCGTAAACTTCCAAATTCTATAGAGGGCACAAGTCCACATCATTTATTTTCTTGTTATCTCGAGATCATTCTTGTTTCATCTAATAAAGGCACTTTTTCGGTGACATAATGAAGAGTGGTTTCTCCGGTCACAACTTGATTTTACCCTTATCCTGTTGGCAATACATCATCTTCTGAGCAGTACTTATAGCAGTTTATCTGATGGTGCTACAGCATTATCCTATCAGTGTCTGTCACTTGAGCCTAAGGCCTGGAATATACTTGCTGTTAACAATGCATATGCATAAGCATCACGGCTGCCATGTTATATCAC
The DNA here is from genome assembly GCA_032718565.1 of Distichodus sexfasciatus. Taxonomy (NCBI): domain Eukaryota; kingdom Metazoa; phylum Chordata; class Actinopteri; order Characiformes; family Distichodontidae; genus Distichodus; species Distichodus sexfasciatus. Next base: position 68,686 of record JAVGVS010000324.1, on the reverse strand, counting down.
AGGTTTTTGCCGTTGTCAAGGCCGCAGGATCCTTACTTGCTGTTTGACCAAGCGTATGCGTACACAACCACAGCCAGAGCCTGGAGATCTCTTCTTGGGGTCGGACCACAGAAATCAGACCCAGACGTTGCCAAGAAGGACAGTCTTGGATGCTTGTGATATCCTGTCATTAAGCACCCCTAGTGTATGGCAAGCCGTTTTAACATTTAATAGCCCGACTGGATAATGTGCATCAGATATCCGTGAAATTCAGTTCTTACCGTCGAAATAAATATTACAGATATCAGCGACTTCTTCTATCTACAATGCACGTACAGATATCCGAAAATCACAATTCTTCCTGGTACAAATAATGATAGCTTCCACATTGCGTCTACTTCGGGTTTCTCTTTTGAATATCCAAACTTGACCTTCTTCTTCCTATCTAATGCATTTACAGACATCAATACAGAATTCTTACTATTACAAATGGTATTCCGTCTGTCGGGTTTCTCTTGAATATCAGCTTGACGATTCTTCTATCACAATGCACATTCAGACATCCGATACAATTCTTGCTAGTACAAAATGGCGTCACTTATATGGCGGGTCTTCTCTGTTGACCATCCAAAAACGACATTCTTCCTGTCTACAGTGAACATTACGATCTCCCAAAGCTACAATTCACCTAGTACAAATAGCGTCACTTCCCCATTCACGTCCTCGGGTTTCTCTTTTAGATATCAAGGCGACATTCCCTCTACAATGCACAGTACAGATATCTGAAATACAATTCTTACTAGGAAGCTTTTTGTTTGCAGATATCTTCAATACAGTTGTGGTACTAGTCGCCAATTCTCATTTTGGATATCAAAACTTAAAAAAAAACCTCTTCAGACATCTATAATGTAATTTTGATATCTAAAATTGCATTTTGACTGAAATAAAAATGCCAATACATATATCTATTCACTGACATTATTACTAGTTAAATAACATTCGAACATCTTTGAATAGAATAATGCCTGGCGACAATATTTTTAGATATTCAAATTACATTATAGATGTCTGAAAAATTATTCTTTTCAAGATTTTGATATCAAAATGAGGTAGGCTAGTAACAACTGTGTGAAGATATCTGAAATGAGATTTCTCTAATGGGTATATTTAGGATATCTGTAATGTGCATTGTAGATAAGGGAAGAATATACGTTTTAGATATCTAACAGAAGACCAAAAGCTTAGAAGTGACATCCTTTTATACTAGTAAAATTGTATTTTAGGATGTCTGGCAATATTGATTGTAGATAGGAAAAAGTCTGAATGTCTGTAATGTTTATTTGGCCGGTGGAAACTTGAATTACGGGATATCAATGTACATATCCCGGTGGGCTATTAAATGTTTGCTTGACATAAGTTTAATAAAGGTTTTGAAATATCTTTAAAGTTAGTTCATCCTAGTACCAGAGCCCTAATGTTGCTGTCTTTAATTGGGTGTGCTAGTAAGAAATGTGATTGAGGATATATGAAAACTTTATTTGAGCTAAGGAAGAATGTCATTTGTGAGGGAAGAACTGGATACGGATATCTGGCGTGCATATCCAGTCGGGCTGTTAAATGTTAAAACGGCTTGCCATACCCTAGTGTTCATGTCAGTATTGCATCTTGTACAATCAAGACAGACACACCAAACAAATGTAGGATACACATGGCAGCCATGATGCGTATGCGTCATTAACAGCAAGTATATTCCTTTGGCACTGGAATTTAGGCATTCTAAGATACCAGCATTGATATGGGGGCGGTAGTGCGAGCACTGTGGCAGGAAGTGCTGAGTAGTTGCACATAGTCCTGTAGCAAGTGTTTGTTCACAACATGACTGGCTGTGCATGCGTATGCTTGGTCAAACAGCTAGTATATTCCATATATACATAATAATTATAATAAGCTAAGCTAAGGAAACTGGTATAACACATTTAATATGCAGTAGGCTTTCACAAAAATTATCTGGGTTATTAGTGGGGCTGGTAGACCTTTATGTCTAACGCTGACCCTTCAGCTTTATAAATGTCAGTTTAATCAACAGTGACAAATGGAAAAAAGTGAAATCAAAAGAATTTATTGTGTTTATGAGACATACGTACAGTTCATCACATTTTAATGAATAAATGCGTCTCCCCATCGCTCATACAACGCTTTCAGGTTGGTACGTTCTGATCAATATTCAACGTCAACAATATCAAAAAGTTGTTGGTGTTATGATTTTTTCCCAGGAATTTAAAGTGCCCACAATAATAAAAAAAAGCCTGGTATTCAATTACACTCCTACTTCTCCCTCAAAACACGTCCTCTGTTAGGTTCCTCTCGCGGTAGAAACAGCACTTTCGGCCTGTCACCTGCTAGAAATTCCTGCTGAAATAGCCGGTGATATCTCCTCAATTTTAACCTTAAAAGCTAACATAGGAACAGGAATTACATTAACATTGTCTTCTCTCCCTCTTGTCTCATTCTCACTAGCCTTCATGATGGAAAGAAATGTCAAAAATACACTCTGAAAGACAAAATAAAGAGTTCAGTTCACACAAAAAATGTAATGTTTTGTTCTGTTTTGTCAACCAAAACCAATGGGGTTTGACAAATCGAGACCTCAGTCTTGACTAATTGATAACTGACTTCCTGGCTACAACTTTGGTCACCAGATCCAGCATTTTCTTGACATTTATTGTTTGGAAACGTTTAGATGTAACACTAATAAGCAAGCTCATCAGAATCTACACCAGTCTCGAACGGTTGTCTGGATTTACTTACTGAAGAACTGAAATATAAGGGCTGAGGACTCAAGCCTCTATATGACTAGATCAGTTGCCATGTGCTTTTTGCTTCTACTTGCCATTGACATTCTCCTTCCCCCCGTCGGCGGGTTTATGGGCAGGTCATTGGGGAAAGCTAGCTCGGACTAAGACTTCTGGTGGTGGGGCAGGACGGGCTCTCCGACAAGCTGTCTGAGGGCATCCGGGCCATGAAACTGGCTTTCCTGGGATTGGGGTAGAAATCGCTGTCCACTTGCCATCTTCCTAAATCCTGTGCAGTGGCACAAACACCCAGCAGCCTGTTGTGCAGAATGCAGGGATTTGGCATTGCTGGAGTCTTGGGGCAAGTGACCTACGTGACTTTATTGACCTGGGTTAGAGGCCTGTTGTCCCCTACGAACCACGCTGCTGCTGTCTGGATGCCGGTCACCGCCACCACCCCCTTCTTCATCATCTTCCTCATCCTCTTCTTCCTCTTCTTCTGCCACTTGCTGTTCTACAGGAGCTTGGAAGCGCAGGTCTTGGGCCGCCATGACTGAGGCTTGTGACTACCGAGGCTGCTGGGTTATACGAGGAACCCGGGGCATAGCGTCACTTCAGCTATTGTCGTTGCACATCCATACCTGAGTTCAAACATCACGTTAGCCAAGTGCCCTCTGTCCATATGTCCCTGCGGTACAAGGTTTTTCATCTTGTGAGGTAGGTTAGTGCGGCATGCAAAGCGACTGAACGTTCACAGCATGCCTGGTCTTGCAAAGGCTGTCATCCTCGGCAAACTGCAAACTGGATAATGTTTGCTTAATCTTTTTCACCCCCAAGTGGGATATCTCCAGGACATTGAGGGAAGAGAAACTCCTCCGATGACAACATAAAACCATAAGATGGTCTTCTCAAATGCGACGGCTTGTTAGCAGTCACGCTTCTGTTGGGGCAGGCACCCTCTCACACTTGTACAAAAGGATCCGGTCAATTCCATATAAAGATATACCTTGCGATGAAGCCACCTCCAGCACTGATCTCTGGTAAGGATATGAATGATATATGTCTTTGTAACCATGAGCCCTCAGTGGAGCCTTCTTAACTTTCTTCTGCTCCTCCAGTTTCCGCAGTTCCCTCTCCAGGCGCTTGTGCTCCTCCAGTAGAGCTTCGCTGTCCTCCAGCTCAGCCCGAAGCTGGATCTTCTTCTTGTGCCTCTCTTTGTCCAGCGTCCTGAGCCGGTACAGAGCAGCCCATATACACCAATGTGGCGATGACACAAAGATGATCTACGGTAATGGCGGATCAGCGGCGATATAGAGCGCCGGTCGCCAGGCGGTCTTGCGGCGGGGCTGGTGGGGTGTTGCAGATGAACTCCTCTGTTCGTCCACCCGCTCGTCCCTCGGCATACGCCCAGGACCAACATCGAGAAGATGAAAGGATGGTCAGCAGATTTTGCCCACGATGGTAGAGTGTATGTGGACCTCCTCAAGAATGCTTCCCAGAAGGTTCCAGTCCCCCATTTTTCACTGCAACATGTCGGTTGCTGCTGTATTAAAACAAGGGCGAAGTGAAAGGAGTCTGGGTTCTTCATCCTGCCAATTAAGTTTTTTAAAACATTTGGGGAAAAATCACAAAAGGATCAAGCATATCAGCATTGCAAATCACGATACAAATTACGACCAAGATGTCTTCTTTTTTATTTTTGTTGAATTACATTTCAAAAGCCCCAAACAAAAAGAAAGCATTCAGCCTGCCACATCTAAACAAGGGTTAACAAACTTACATATCAGCAGGAAGTGATTTTTCCTTTTGCTTGTGAAAACCGCGCATATTTCTCAGCAAACGAGCAATTTTATTCCGTCATTTTAAGCCATGGAGTCTCGGTAAAGGACCCAGTGTCAACGCACTGCTTCTCGCTCCGCATAATGGTGGTTGTGACAGTGAATGTTCCCCACAGTTGTTGCATGCAGAGTTCACAGGATGTCGGAATTGATCTGAAACTGCCCGGACAGTGCCCCATGGCACATGGTATCCCATAACACACAAAAACAGACACACACATACACACAAAGTTTCTTGGGTTACCAGCTTGACACAAATTAGCCCTACGCACAATCAATACTGGCAATACTGCAGATAAATTATTGTGTAGATTGTCTTCCCAGCCTAACAACATCGCTGTTGGTGTCATTTCTAGTAGTATGACAAATATCTAGAAAATAAGAGCTGAGACTTATATAAGCATACTTATTCATCATATTTGATTGATCTAATGTTTAATCCATAAAGCCAGACGGGCTGGTCAATGAGTCATGTCCGATTTCATAGTTCATAGTTGGATTGTGCGTCTCTCTGTCTGTCTGTCAAACGGGGATATCAGCCCAGCTTCAGACCAACAGTCTTTTACTCCACTCCGCAATGGGTGAGATCTTATCAAACAGAGATTTTTGGCTCCCGTCCGACTTGGTTTCATCACTTTCTCTGGTGGCTGCCTGGTTTGTGCGGGGGCTTGCCATCTTGTTTACGTCTGCCGGCTATCAATATATTGAACTTTTGGATTACATCCGGTAATATTTGGTCCTCAATGCCCTAAAAGATTTGTTTAGCGATGGCTTGCCTGGCATTTGGGCGTATAGCCTGGGGTGTTTGGATCTAAATAAGTTGTTTGGCAAAATAGAATTTATCAGAACCTTTGCTCATAAATTTGGCAAATGACCAATGCTCAAGAATTCATTTACTGTTGTTCACTTTAATAAAGTTTTGTACTCATCATGTAAACCTGCATCTAAGCTCACTTTGTTAATGATATTTATATATATTCAATTTGGAAGACTTTATTATTGAACAATCATCAATTTATAACCTAATTCAACAACAATTATGTGTTTTTAATTACAAGTTACAAAGAACGTTCAGAACGCTCACCTTTACTTTTGAGGCGCTTGTGAGGTTCTTGGCACATCGGTGGTGGTCGTAAGTAATGATGCTTTAGTTCAGAGAATTTTAAACAATTTTTGCAAATTATTGTATCTACATGTTTAAGGTGTGCAACAGTGAAAGAATTCTGGAAATTGGTTGACATTTGTTAGAGATTATATACAAGAGCTCGAGTGTATCTGGACTCACAGTGTAGGGTTAGAGGCAGCGCGACAGTGGAAGCCATATGGAAGGGGCACGTGCACGTGAGTGTGTTATCCTGATGTGTCCCGCGCCCGGTGCTTTTGGTGCCGCTGAGATGGTCATACCGCATGCTCATAAAACGACCAGCTCTGCCTGGGGCCTTTAGTGCTTTCCATCACCCCTCTGACAGTGTCAATGGAGGATTGATTTAATTTTCCCTCGCAGAAGCTTGGACAGCAAATGCCAGGAGTCACAGCGGGGACGAGCTGTTACGTGGCGCGATTCGCGTTCTACCAGTGGTCTGCAAAAACTGGCTGTGTGTGTTCTGCCCACGTCCATCTGATCTAATTGCTTTGATTGAAGGCAAAATCGGCTTAGAGGGTTTTAGTAGTTTATTTATATAATACAGTATACAGGGCTGAGGCATTAAGGTGTTAATGCATAAAGCTGGACAAATAATCAAAAGCGCTTGACACAGAATGGCGTAATCTTCTTCATAACAGTTCTGTTAATACTTTCTGGTGTTACTTTCTTTTTACTTTTATAAGTACTGTTCGTTAAAGTCAAATCTAGCATGTGTGTTGTTAGATGACTCCAACATTCTATAATCATAATATTGATTTGAGGTCATATCGCCCAACCCTAAAAGCACACAATTAATCTGAAAACTTTAACGCTTTAAGTTTTTGTAATCATATCACCAAATGTGGCTCAAACTTCCACCAGTACCTCGGTAAAAATGTTTTTATGTGACTGAAATCTGGTTTTATTACTTGGTTGTTTATGCTTAACATAAACAAGTGTTAGAGAGAAAAAGCAGCCCATTTCACCGCATTTGATAATTTCAGGATATACACACAGCGGCTTGTGTGAAAAGTTATTTTAGTCAATTTTTACATAATAAAAAGTATGCAAATTTAATTTATAAAAAGTGTCCAGATGGAACCTTGGAAACATCAAATATGGCAGGATACCACTTTTTTATGTACGATACTGATAATTTGGATATCTGAATTACGATACAAATCCAATAGTCTTTGAGTCTTTTTTTAAACAGAAAATATTGCTTTAATAATGTCTGAATACATGACAGAGATTATTCTGTTATCCTTAAAGAAATACTTGACTGAAATACTGTTTTCCTAACTAAAACAATGTAATAATTACACACCCATATGTATATGCTAAATTATTTATTATTTCTGTAAACACAGTGGTATATAATTTGTGGCCAGTCCCTAGTGCTGTTGTTGTTAGGAAATTAAACAGTATAATGATGTGATTTACTTTTTAGGGTTGTAGTGTGTTCTGCGTTTTCTTGTTCTGTTCATTTGTCATATCCAATATGTAGGAATTAATGTGAATGTTGAACAATAAACCAGCTTTACCCGCCAGTGAAACACTTCCCATGCAAGAGCCAACTGATAGCAATATGCATAAACAAAAGCAATACAATTTAGAATTAACGAATCGGCTCCATAGATAGGCACAATGCCGCAATGCCCGTCCCGGCTATTTGGGTCGTAATTGGACCAATATCGGACCTACGTGTCGGATCGGTGCCATCTCTAACTGCAATGATGAATTTTTCAGCAAAGCACAAGCAGCCTGTTTTAGCAGATTTGCTAGCAACTGTTCATTCGTGCTCTCACTAAGTCCTAATTCGTCTACAGTTTATTATGGATGTTATGGGCAATGGCATGTTACCAACCTTACCATTTATAGCAGTTAAAGGAACTACCATTCTGGTACAACAGGCCTGAGTCGATCTGATCAGTCTGGAGTTTTACCAAAATAATAAAAGAAATTATTATATAATCTATAATACACTTATTATATTAAGTAAAGTGTATTTGTTATTGTGAAGACACAGCACTGCACACAGTGCACCATAACAAAATGTGACCTCTGCATTTGGCCATCCATGAAAGGGAGCAGTGGGCAGCTTTTACGCGCAGGTAACAGTGTAGGTTCTCTCGCATGAGAGTGCCTTAGTGGTACCCGGCCTGAACTTGAAGCAGGGGCCAACTCCCCTGCTGGTATGCTACCAACTGCTTATGAGAGAATTAACTGAATTAACTGCTGTCGTTAACATGTTACTTTTTATTGATTTCCAGCACTGCTAATAATTCAGAAATGATCTTTGAGCATAATAGTACCTTATCTGTGCATAATAACAAACTGATGAATGTGGTACTAGATAGATATTTGAGCAAATATGTTTATTTATGATGTTAATATTTTATATCATAACAACAACTCAATATATTTGGAACTTTCCTTTGCTTGGATCCCCAAAATAAATCAAAAATGTGATATTTTAGCCGCATTTAGACACACTAGTTTATGGCACAGTAAACAGAAGAGGGTGTGGACATCACCCCCTCCTTCCCTGCATATAGACAGATGTCACGTGCAGTGTGGAGTGTTTCTACAGCATTGAAATGTTGGATGATAAAGTTCATGTAGGTTCAGAGAGTAAAGCCTGCTGTTGTTTGATGCACTATAATCCATTTAGTCTAAAATTGAATTCGTGATTTGTTTATAAAAAGCACATTTAAAAGAGTTGCACCAAGCTGCACATTAATAAGCTAATTTAAATAATAACTTCTACGAAATACAAGTAACAATGTATTTTGGAAGCATAAAATATAATAGTATAAAAACTAGTCAAGTTAATTTCTTTGACCCATTTAGAAAAAAATCATAATCTGCTGTGCAATGTGTATTAATAATAATAATAATAACAGATTTAAATAACATATTTGCATTATATACCAATTAATTTAACACTAATATATATATATATATATATATATATATATATATATATATATATATATATATATATATATATATATTATAATATATACTACCAGTCAAAAGTTTGGACACATCTTCCCATTCAATGTTTTGTTATTTTCTTGACTATTTTACACTGTAGATTCTCACTGAAGCACTATGAATGAACACATAGGGTATGTAGTAAACAAAAAGTGTGATAACGAACATGTTTTATATTTTAGATTCTTGAAAATAGCCACCTTTTTTGATGCTTTTTCCTCTTAGCATTCTCGATAGGCTTCATGAGGTAGTCACAAATGGTTTTCAACGTGGAGTGGAGTTCAGAGATGCTGAGCACTTGTTGGCCCTTTTGCCTTCACTCCTGCGGTCATCTCATCCCAAACCATCTTGAGTGGGTTTGGTCTGGGGTGACCGTGGAGGCCAGAGCCATGTGGTGGCAGCACTCCATCACTCCTTCTGGGTCAAATAGCCCTTACACAGTTCATTCATAGTTTTGATGCCTTTAGTGAGAATCTGCAATGTAAATAGTAATGAAAATAAAGAAAGAACATTGAATGGGGAAGGTGTGTCAAACTTTTGACTGGTAGTGTATATATATATATATATATATATATATAGATAGATAGATAGATAGATAGATAGATAGATAGATAGATAGATAGATAGATAGATAGATAGATAATTTATGGTAACAAAAATGATGTATAAAATCTAATACCATCAAAACTACTCAAGTTTATTTATAAAGCATTTTGGAAAGCGATACACTTTCCCAATGTGATGTACAGAAATAATAACAATAAAAATAACAACAATAATAAGAATTATATATATATTTGATAAAATAGCAGAGTATTAATTGATATTCTACTAATATTAGTAGTATAATTTAGATATAGTATATAGTTGCATATATTTTATAATATTCTATTATTACACTCTATTACACAATAAAAAATGAAGAATAAGGTGTAATAGTATCAGATGTGTTTGTTAAAATAGACGTCAAATATTTTTTTAATAAGTAAAAATGATGTGTGAAATTATTACATGCCCTAATACTCTGTGGGATTATCCTAAATTATTCCATAGTTTGGGGGCACCAACAGAAAAGGCTCAGTCACAAAAATAACCCTTTTCTTAGTGTCGGTTATGGACCAGGCAACATAAAGAGGACTGCAGTAGTCACCTCGAAAGAAATAAAAGCATGTGTGATTATTTATATCCTTCTTCTTTGAGGGATAAAATCTTTGCAACAGTCCAGAGTTGGTGTAAATTAGCATTTAATTTCCAAAAAATCTTCCCTACTCCCATTCTTTATCATTTTATCAGCATGTTTATTACATAAAACTTGCCCAGTGCACTTCTCTGTAAGGACGGAAATGAACTGGAGCCCACAGTGCCGATAGATTATTTCATGCTGGTCCATGTCAGTCGATGGCAGCTCGTGCAGCTCTGATCTGGCCGTTTGCAGATAATGAGATTCTGCTCACATGCAGATCTTTACAGGAGAGAGTTTAGACATAAATCACCAGGATAAAAATAACCGTGTTGAGATTTTAATAAAACATCAACTTTAGGGGGGCATTTTACAATGATTCATAACGCCTATAATGGGTTATAAATGATTTATAATCAAGTTGTTATGAAGCTTGTAGTGATAAACAAGTTATAACAGTTGACATACGTTGATGCAGGATCTCTATTTAGCAAGACCCTTTATAATAAATGCCAGAGATAAAAGTCAGGAACTCATCAATGATTAGTCATAAAAATGGCATGAAACATCAGGATGAACCGGAAAATCATCAGCTCAGACAGCAAGGTTGGTTTAGGCAGATAACTGATATCTGAGTGGGTGAGTGATTATTTTTTCGTTGTGAACACCTCTGCATTTGACCCATTCATGAAGGAGCAATGGGCAGCTGATGGGCAGTGCCCAGGGAGCAGTGCTTGGGGACGGTACCTTGCTCATGTGTACCTCAGTGGTACCTTTACCGGTCCAGGGTTTGAACCGGCGAACTTCTGATCATGGGGAACAAACACTGCCACCTGACTGTAATTCTGTTGGTGGTTTAATGGTAATAACATGTTAACTAACATCTGATGAAGTCGTCAGTTTAACATTCTGAATAAAACAAAGCAACGAGATTAGATCTGAGATCTCGCTGAATAGTAATCCTGTTAGATCTTGTTTATCACTGCTTATTAATGATAAAAAAAACTGTCCACAACCTAATTAACAAGTTGATTATAAATTATTTATAATCCTATAAAGTCGTAACACAAATAGTTTTCAGTGGTATTTTTTGTAAGATAATTGGCTCAAAGTCATTTTGCTTTTTCTCAGAACTAGAAATGTGCAAATGATTTGAAGGAAATGTCCTTAATATCAAGTACAAACATGTGACATTATTTTATTCTCATTTGTTAAGAGTTAGTAATTAGCTCGCCTTCACATTATAACATTATCATTTAAACATTACTCAATACACACAGTATTCTCCTCCCTGTAATTCGCAACAATATTACTACATAAATAATAACAATTTAAAATGTTAATTTACATGATTTTTAAAACAAACAAACAAAAAATCAATAAATAGAGATACACAGTTCACTAAACAAAATAGAATTATTTTTTAACAATTAATTTAAATTAACCAATTGATGAATTGAAAAAATATATCAAAACCACGATTATTTTTGTTAACCATTAACCAGTTAGTTATTTTTGAAGGTAAACATGAGGCGTTTTTTATGACACACGTCCCCCGAGTCTTCCAAACGTGACATTGACATATGGCTCAACGTTTTGCGGGAAATAACGATGGTCAAAAATTGTGGAAAAGTTGCAGTAATTAGTCAAAATTGCAAGTTGCCCAAGAATTTGCTGGGATTGGCAGAATTTGCATTAATAGTTATGATTGCAGCGTCGTGGAATCCTGGAGGATCTGACTATTACTCTAAAATATGTAGAGGTAGGATATAAAGTTTCATTTTTTGGATAGCTAAAAATGTTTTGCTTTGTCTCATAAAACCTTCTCAATTTACAGTCTCAATGTACAGTGAGAAAGAGGTGTTTTAAGTTCAAAAAGGCCTTTATCCATCTACACTCGACTATGTTGCATACTGCTCTAGAGAACTAGTTTAGACACTTACCCATGTTATTGCAGAATCTAAAGTTTGAATTCCCTCTGAAGTGTTCAGTCTTTGCTGTAATTCTAGCATTGCAACTGATTCAGGTGTGATCAGTCCTTAAACCAGTACTCTACACCCATCAGCCATAACGTTATGACCAATATTGAGTAGGTTTGCAGCTACACAGCCCCATACACAACAAACTGTGCTGCAATGTGTGTTCTGACACCTTTCTATCAGATCCAGCATTAACATTTTCAGCAGTTTGAGCTACACAAGCTCTTGGATCAGAACAACGTGGGTCAGCTTTCACTTCCCATGTGCATCAATATGTCTTGACCGTCCGTCACTCTGTCGGAGCCTGGGGTGGGGTTACCAGCTTTCCTTTCTTAGACCAATTTTGGTAGATGCAGAGTGGAAACATCACACAAGATGCTCTAAAGCTGCTCCAGTCATCCAACCATTATGACAGTTGGAGTGAGTGATTATTCGTCATTGTGAACACAGAAACGAAATGTGACCTCTGCCCGAAATGTGACTCATCTGAGAACGAGCAGTGGGCAGTTGACGTGCAGTTCGCTAGGGAGTAGTGCTTGGGGATGGTACCTTGCTCATGACTACACCAGTCTGGGATTTTTCGGTGACCTTCCGTTCACGGGGGCGAACGACCTAACTGTTATGCTACTGACTGGCCTGTTCAGCTGAGTTCTTTGTCACTCAATATTTACGCTTGGCCATTTTTGAAGAACAAAATGTTTTAGCACAGCCTCATATCCAGAGAAACTTAAATTTGCTAATTTAATAAGGACAGTCTCCGTGGAGCAACTTTTAGGGATCAGGGATCCTGCTCAGGGGCCAATGGTGGCAGTGCTAGAGGTAGGATTCAAACCCAGCAAAATGTTCACTTGCTGCCTTATAAATCCCACTCACTGCCAGGTGCCATGGCAACCAAGTAATCGATGTTATTCACTTCACTTGTCAGTGGTCATAACGTTTAGGCTGATTGGTGTTGTTTCATCTCTATACATTTGTACGATGATTCTAAATCTAGTGGTAGAATTCTTCAAGAGCTTCGACTCTGCACCATTTCAGCATGTGTGTGTGTGTCTGTGGGTGTGTGTGTGCGGAGTGTCCCTTTATGAGTCAGCGTCTGGCCGAGTATTGGTGCGCAGCCTTTGCAGCTCCTCCTCCAGACTGCTGATGCGCTGCAGTAACCCAGCCCTGTCCCGCTCGGCCCTGCGCTCCACCTCCCACTGGCTCGCCTCCACCTTCCTTTCGTACCAGCGCTCCAGCTGCGTGGACACGCTCTCGAAGAAGCGCTGCGTCACCTCGGCGGCATGCAGGTTGGCCCTCTCCTGCAGGAACGAGGCCCCCTCCCGGCTCTCGGGGGCAAAAAGCTCCAGGGTCTGAACGATGCCTCCCTGCTGGACGGTGGCTCTGTGTGCTTTAATTCTCTCTTTCAGCAGCTTGCGGCGATGCCGGGCCTGGACCCTGGTGTGGTCTATATCGGTTCCATTGCTGGGAGCACACATGCTGCTGCTGCTGCCATCACTGACAGAGCCAAGCTCTCCATTCTGAAGATGCCTGGGCTGTGAGTGGCCTGCGTCCTGCATTTCTGCATGCGGCCACTGGGAGTCGGTAGTGGCCAGCTGACGGGAGAGGGGCTTGTGCTTGTTTAAGGCCACGTGACCCACTGCTGCTTTGGAACTGCGGTCAGATTGGTTGTGATAACTCTCTATGTGAAAAAGGAAAGAGAACAGTTAAAGATGTGCCATATGTACGACCTGGGTGAGGAAGGTACCCTAGGGCTATGTGAGGGCTATGACCAAAATCTCATATCCCGATGTCATTTCATATGCCGTTAACGATATATATCACAATGTTTTTATGCAGTTGACAGTAAAACACCCATTTTTTATGCAGTTTTATTCGATAAACACACTGTTGTTTGTGGCGCTCTTATATACCTGTGCTTTTACTCGTTTTTAAGTGATAGTGACTTGTGGTCAAATGCCACTTTTTACACTCTCAGTGCATTTTACGGCGCTCTAGTAAGGTACCATTAAGGTGAATTGTGGCACCTTTGGTGTTCCAAACAGACACCAGATTTTGCTTGTGAAAGTTTCACTGTGAGCTCAGAATTAAGGCACATATATAACACCATACTGTTCTCTGTGTCTACATCCATGCGGTGCCGTGGTGATTACTGCAAACGGTCACAGACCACCCGCATTGATACCGCAGACCATCAGGGCCAATATAATCCCAATATAATCGATTATGGTCTGCCACTGCATCGATGCACTGCGATGCATCGATTATGTGATTGATTTCAACTTTCAGTACTAGTTAAAAAGTTCTGTGGAGAACTCATCACCTGGAACCAGCTGGGACTTTTTCGGACCCTTTGAACTGAATTACCAATTTAATATTGAACTTGTTTTAGCTTAATGTTGCCGAGTGGATCTTAGCAAGCGGCCCCAGCAACAACTCGACTTGCTTTGTGACAATGACTGTTGTTAAGAGCGCTACATAAATAAAATTGAATTGAATTCTGGTAGGGTGTATATTCCCATCTAAAACAGGGAGAAACATGCGGTCCTTGAGAAATTACATCATACCGACTTCTTCTGAACTCAGGTATGATGGAAAACCTCCACGACACCAACCCTTAAGGACAGAGAACATACCAACTGCAGCTTAATATTTAAGCTTTTATTCTTTTTAACCTTTTGCTGGGGGTGTTGAAATTAATCGCATAATCGTTGGGATGTGAGATTTTGGTCACATCACACAAACGTAGACGATTCAATGATGCAATGGCAGACCATAATCGATTATAATGAAGGTTTTCAACCAGTTGTCCCTAGTGGTTGGTGGCGGAATTGCATATGTGACATGCAATCCAGTTTCACTGCTGAAATCACTTTAAAAAAAATCTTATTTTTCATTTTTCAGAACATTTCCAGATGATTTGTGGCATCTTTATGAATAATTAATTTAATGCAAATATCTAAAAATACTGCTTAGTCTGAGTGGTGGTCCCTGGGACAGAACCCCTGAGTTACATCATAATGACATGCTTGGTGATTTTCTGGCTACGGCTTGTTAAAAAGATGGCCGCCTGATCTGCAATCCATGCCCAATCTGTGTGCAATGGGAAGTGATGTAGAAACATTGATGGGCTGCATTGTGATGCATCGAGATCAAATGGAATCGTGAGACCAGTGAAGATTCACACCTCTACCTTTTGCTAATCCACCACAGATCACTGCCAATAGGTACAAATCAGGAGGAAAACTGCAAACCTCCCGGCCTACTTTGCGATCCCTTCGCCTTCACTTCAAAGTAAGTCCTTCCCGGGCTGTCTTCGGCTTCTGTGCTGTTTTCGGCAGGGTCCGTGGTCACCGCAGCGGCGGGCAGCAGGTTGACGTACGTGACCAGAGAACTGGTGCTGTCCTGGGAGATGGCGGACAGCAGCGGGAGACGCTCGGGATCTATGTCCAGCAGTGACGGAGCCACTGAGGGAGACTGGACGAGTTTGCAGTACTGCGACCCAGCTGGCGAACGCAGCTCCATGTCCTGGAGTTTGGAACAGCACCAGCTTTTCACATCGCTGGCTGCTGATGCCTGCTTGATGGACACACATGTTGAACTGGGCAAGATTCATACATCAGATACAAAGATGCTTATCTAGATTATTGTTATTGACAGATTAACATCTACTGTATGCAGCAAAAATATAAATTAATATATCTGAAATTATGTATGTAGATACAGAGTCAAGTGCAAATAATAATAATAATAATAATATGTATATAATACGGCAGCAAAACTAAGGGTTGACCGATTATAGGCCGGGCTGATTACTGGGGGCCGATATTAGGCATTTTGCTGATTTTGACCATCACCGATATAAGTAATTACAGGGTGCGTTACTGTGGCTCCACTGCCGTCTCTTCTCTCTGTGCTCTCAACTCACTGCTCCATTTAATGTCCTGCCCACAACAGTCTCTGATTGGTTATATGTCACACTAATAGTAGCCAATCGATGCTGAAGTCTTGTTGTCACTCACACCACACTCACACATGAGTGCAGCGTGAAGCTCCAAGGAGGAGAAGAGGAGAGAGGAGACTTTCAGCTGAGCTTGGTGTTTGTAAAATGCAAAAATTTGACAGAGACTTTCTTTTTTGTTTGCATATTGATTCCAAATATCGGTTATCAGCCCCGTTAACGAGCAGTAATTGATATCGGTATCAACCTTTAGTAAAAACCAACAAAAATCCAGTGTAAAATATATGTTTTTAGTTGCTTTTTTAAAAATACTGTTGATAAAATTATCATTGTAAATAAATTAAGATTAATTAATCTCAGAAAAATTAATAGTCCAAATATGTTAATATGGAGCTCTTTGCAAGAGCAGAGCTGAGTGTAGGTGAGAACTCGGTCGATACCTGTCTCCTCTCATCGTCCATCCTCTCCATCGTCGCTGTCTGGTCGATACGGTATCGACACCCCATCCTTTCAGCCGACACACGCTCCTGAGTCATCTTCTCTAGAACTCTGATCTGGTTCAAGCAAAATTCAGTAAATGAAAGCTTACTAGATCAGCTTTTACATGATCACGAGAGCGACACGTACAACTAGAGAGCCAATTCCTGGAGAATTTGTGTGCTTGTCCTATGCTGGAAAAAGAAAGGGATTAAGGCCCCATCCACATGGGCGTTGGAATTTTGGATAAATGAACACCTTATGCGTTTTTGTTGCGTTTGTTTCTGCGCTTGATTGACTTCAGTGTGACGTTACGTTGGCGTTAATGTGCCGCTATTTAACACCAATCTGCAGCCCAATTTGTAGTTTAGTGTGTTTACCTGTTGGGGCAGTAATCAGCCAGTCCAAGGTGTTAACCTGTGACAATTGCAAATTTGTGGCAACATATTCTGGCCAACACCACTGTTTGCCACAAATTAACCACAAGCTTGCTGAAAACAATACGTTTGTTTTAAACCTTTGGATTATACTGTATGTAAGTGTTTTTAATACAAGTCTTTCAATTTTATCACCAAAATGATGGAAGCTGACCAACCTGATGTTTACTGCTGCGCTCCATTCTACCCAGTTTGCAGTTCATCTGTTCTTGAACAGTGTGGATGTGGGATCTCATCTCCTTTTTCGTGGTCTTCAACTGGTGTTCCAGTTTTTTGATTAAGGGCTTGCAGTCACAGCCGTTAGCAGCTGCCTGAAATAGTAACACAGTGTTGCTGTGACAAAGCAAAAATATATAAAAGTTGATGTTATTTTATTATTATATTAAGACTATGTGTAACCTGTTGTACGTGGCCATCTTTATCACGGTAAAGAGTGTAGAGTTGGTACGTTTTCTCGTCCTCTTCGTGTGGACTGCAGCTGCTGTGTGTAACTTTTCTGGTGGCCTGCAGTTGGTTGCTCTCTTTCCACAGCGCCTCATCTGACTGATTTCACATGAAAATATATAAAAAATATGTCATTAAGGAGATATCCTCAAGCATATTTAGCTATATTTTCATGTTGATCACTTGAAATTCACGACTGCCTTTTTGTTAGAGAAAAACTGTAAAAACAGACATACAAGTTCCATTTTTCCTCATTTCAGGGCAGAGCAACTTGTGTTTAAAGGACCCAATGATGGTTCCTAACAAACTGTTACACAGGTGGGATAACCTCTTAAAAAAATGTAAGTCGCTCTGGATAAGAGTGTCTGCTAAATGCTGTAAATGTAAATCATGAATGGAGATGAAACTGAGGATTACAATCGTACCTTTTCTTTGAATCTCCTGTTTATCTTTCTGTTGTGAGGGCTGGATGTGGGTTTATATGGTACTTGTTCTGTCCTGTAGATGACACGGTCACTGCTGTGCGTGTCCTCAACAGCTGACGCACACTCCTGCATGGTGGTGCAAACGATTGAGCAGTAAAAATTTAAAATGTCACATTTTCCTAGTGATTATCTAGGATATATTAGGTGGGCAATTCCAGTCTTGGATGTCTGATATCATGCAGGTTTTCCATTCTACCAGATTGCATATCTACCTGCATATCTACCTGAGACCAGGTGTGAATGTTCTGAAGGAAAACCTGCTTGAAATACGAACCTTCAAGGGCCAGAACTCCCGCTCTAGACCCACACTGACGGATTGAAATGAATAAATGTTGGAATCGGGTTGGAATCCGGTCACCATCCTAAAAAATAAAGATGTTACATTGGAAGGAGAATCTCGCTCTCACCTTTCCAGGAAGCATCTCGTCCCGAGGCACAGACTGGGCTCTTCTCTGGGCTCTCAGTAAATCCCTCCTCTTCCTCACCGTCCTGCTTCGGGAAAACCTCTGGACCTGGGTAACATCATCGTATGGAGGTTTAAGAGGAGAACCTAAGTGCCTTAACAGCATTAAATGCATCTAAAAAGAGAAATAGGAAACGTATGGCAGTGTGGCGGTTAGCGCTGAACAAATGCGAATGAACGCTCACCTGATTGGACTTGGCCAAAATAATAGTCACTTCTTTGTGATTATTGTCTCTGGCCTTGTCAAGTGCAGTGTGACCTGCCTGTCAGACAGAATAAAATGATGATTAAATGATAAAAGCATACCCCATCTCCATCTTTTTTCGGCTGCGCACATTAGGAGGCCAGGACAGCGGATCATATTTTCAGGAGTTTTATGGCCCAAAAAGAGAGACTCAGAAGGAACATCTTAACCAGAAGTTTTTTCTAATTCTGACAAACTCATGTGTATTCAATATGTCTTGTTCTTACTCAACCGTGTGGAAATCTGTACTCTGTCATCTACGTTATGTACAGTTCACAGTTCTTGTTGACATCTTAAGGTCCTCTTGTAGTTCTGTTTTTTCTTTCTTCTTCTTCTTCTTCTTCTTCTCATTATTATTATTATTATTATTAATTTTTCTTAACTGTTGTCATGGCCGCCCTGGACTTTGGCCCTACAGAACCCCCTCGACTCTGCTGAGCGGCCAACAGATGCCGCTGTTTAGTTGATTTTGATGTATTCAGTTCTGTCTCGTGTCTCCTGTCTGTCTTGTCCGTGACCCGCCCTCCCAGTGTGTCCTATTGGTAGATCAGTGTTCATTAGTTATCCCACCTGTGTTTCAGTCCAGCCCCTAGTTTTGATTGGTTGACCCTTCGTTGGTTAGTTTAGGTTATTTAGTGATTGTTTTCCTACTGGTTCCCCTGGTCTGATTAATCCCGTTCCTTGTTCCAGTTCCCCGTATATAGGTTGGGTTTTCCCCATTGTTTCCTGTCGGTCCACCCTCACACTACCCTTCCTGTGTCGGCGTGCTGCGTGGTTTTTCAGAGGATGAGTTTTTGTTTGTGGCCCTCGTGCCCAGTTTATGTTTGGTTTTCTTCAGTAAATGGCTTGCAATCGTACCATGCCGACGCTACCACCCGTGACAACTGTAAGTCACAGAAAGATGAAATTTGGAGAGTAAGAAGGAATGGTGTGCATCTCAGCAAATCTCTATTGTTGGTGCTATAGCGAAGGCAAACATTTTTTTTTGCAAACTCTCAAGTTGTGTGGCCTACTTTGGCTGATTCTTTGACTTAATCCAAACAACTTTCTAATTGTGACTGTGGACTCCCCATTTTGAGATTTTGTGCAAATTTGCATAATATAAAAAACTAACTTTGCGGACTTAGCCTAATATCGAAATAGAAAGTTTTTTTTGGATTTCACGAAGGGGTGGCTAAAATTGGCAAATTTATTGCAGTGGGGCGTGGCTCATTTTGCTTAAACAGCAGTATCTCTGGACTGCTTTGTCCCATTTAGCCTCAATGGCACCAATTAAACAGTCGGGGGTGCTATAAATGCTAAATGCCTATGTCTCAAGAACTTTAAGTGCAATTTTGCTAAAAATGTGGTATAAACAATCAAAACTAAGATACGGAAGAGGGAAATATACAAAGTTGCTATTTGAACAACAGGGGGTGCAAATTATGCAATGCCACTATTTGAACAACTTTTTGCAACTTTTGCTTGGACCCCGCTTGTTGTCACTTGCAGCTATATTTTTTGAAATATGTTTTTTGTATAATTTGATATTACTTTAGATTCATCTTTCTAAGTTTCTCCTCTAATCTAACTTAATTATTACATTCTGTTTAATTTGTAGTCTTAGGAATGAGCAGGGTTCGATCATATACAGTATTTCACTCCATGCTGTGTTTATATAACTGTGTATGAGACAAATAAAGAATCTTGAATCAATATTTCTTGATACGGATTTGCCAGAAGTCCCCAGTGGCTGCATTATAAAACCACACACAATAGACCAGGAAAAACTGGCCTTAGTCTGGGTTTTTAAACACCTACGTTGTTCTTCACACTGCAGTCGGCTCCTTCTTGCAGTAAGAGACTGACCGTTTTCTTGTGATTCAAGGTGGCGGCAACATGAAGAGCTGTGTCTCCTACCTGGGGACACAATCGTCCACATTGACTTTTCAAAATTCGCAATCAAAATTTTCACATTTTTACAAGAAGCCAATGCTGAGTACTTGTTCATGCATAACACATTAATGCATATTAAAAATGAAATACAGCACAGCTATAACTTGTGTATTGTAACAAATTATGTATAGGGTAGAGATGGCACTGATCCGATTCCTACATATTGATATGACAATGAGCAGAACAAACAACACAACGCACTACAATCCCAAAAACAAATCATGCGATTCATTTCCTAAACAACACCAGCTCTTGCTTGCAATCCCTGTGTTCCTGATGGTTTTAGCGCCACATGATTATAATGAACAATTTTGGGATGTTATTTTAATAATTAATAATTTACCAAATACATTTGGGTATATAATTATTATTACATTGTTTTAGTTAGGAAAACAGTATTTAAGTTGCATATTTCCTTAAGCATAACAGAATAATCTGTCTCCTCCTCACAGAGAAATGCACTTATTCAGATTGGTACTCGGTATCAGCAAATACCTAAAGCACAAGTGTTGACATCGGAACTGAAAAAGTTGGATCGGTGCAACCCTAGTATAGAGTAGCGTAGTAATCTGTACCTGAGTAAAAGTAAAGATTGCTGACTCCAGTAAAAGTTAAAAGTCCTCTTTAATATACTACTTGAGTAGATGTGCTCATATACAGTATCTGTATTTAAACAGTACTTCAGTATTAAAAAGACTGACATTATAAGAAATACTTGACAAAAAGTCAAGCATAATTGTTAGGGAGTTGGTCCCGTGAACAAAAGGTCACAAGCCGGATCAAGTCCCGGAGCAGTAAAGGTACTACTGAGGTACTCACAAGCAAGGTACCATCCCAAAGCCGCCCACTGCTCCTTCACAGATGGGTCAAATGTAGAGGCCACATTTGTTTGTGGTTCACAATGACACACTTATATTTACATGCTTTTATCTGCTTGCTTTCTTAATTTGATGCCATAACCTTTTAAAAAACCTTTCATTCAAAAAGGTACATTTTAAAGTAAATTTAAGTAAATATTTGTCATATTTTCCAGCATCAAATTATCAGCACTATAAGAGTAGCAACATGTAAACCAAGTGAATCAAGCAGAATCCAGAACAAACAGAATCAGTGTTGGAGGAACTGACCTGGTTTTTCTCCACCACCGAGCAGAAGGCCCCCAGGAGGATCTTTATCATCGCCACGTGATTGTACCGTGCAGCAACATGCAAACACGTGTCACCTGCCTGCAATAAAACATAGTTTTGCATCGTTTTTCTGATTAATCAAGAAACAGATCTCGTGATTGTGAAAGGTAGCAGGACCCACGTTGTTTTTGCTGTCAGGCTCAGACCCTCCGAGCAGCAACACTCGAGCACTTTCCACATGGCTGTTCTGACATGCCAGATGGAGCGCTATGTTCCCTGCCTGGAAAAAAGTTCAGTAGGAACACAGGATACATACAATGCTGCTGGACAGTGGTCATGTTTAACTTCACTCTACACTGTGAGTCAAAAAAGGTAATCTTTATACACAACTTTGTACAAATTTTGACTCATTTTCCAAATTCATTCATACATTCATAATCTGAACTGCTTAATCCCAAGCGGCGTTGTGGGGACAGAAGCCTATCCTGGGATTACGGGTGTGAGGCGGGGACCAACCCTGGGTGGGCGCGTAGTCTGGGAATAGGCTCTGGCCCCCGGACTATAAAATGCCTATTTAATGAAAATTAAAATGTATCCATTAAAACTAATTGTAAATAATCCAAGCCATGTTTCTAATTAAGGTTAAAAAAGGTTACATCCTACCTTGTTCTGAACGTAAACGTTGGCTCCTGCTTTGACTAGTAATTTTACACACTGACTAAATCCATGCCACGCCGCCTCATGTAAAGCAGTGTTTCCTTCCTGTGGAAAATAATCCATTTAAAAGGTCAGAAAATTATAAAACTGTTTTTAGTTGAATTTTGTGTAGCGCACATAATTGTTTTGTAAACACAGAGAGTACTTTGTCTTGCAGGTCAAGGGCGCAGCCTCCCTGGATGAGGGCTGAGACAGCGTCGCGATTCCCCGCAACTGCAGCACGGTGCAGTGCCGTCTGGTGCCCCTGAGGGTTAAATACAGCAAACACACATACACACGTCAATCAAACATCTAAGATAGCATAATCACATTAAGGTTTTAAGATGGCTGTGGTGAAGATTACAGCGATAGTAGAGCTGGGTGATACGGTCAAAAATATTATCACAATATTTTTATTGATCGAGCTTGATTTTTATGCATTTTCACATTCTTGTTGCAGATCATAATGACCATCTATGTTACTAAGGCAGAGGGAGTAAATGAGCATGTTCATTATAGCTTAAATATTTAATTATGAATATACAAAAAAAAAGCTCAAGTTTTAACAACAAAGAAAACAATCAACTTATCGTCACAACATAATTGAACTTAAAGCCGTTAACATATCATTGTCATAAAAATCTTTTCTTAAAAATCTTTTTTATTGTTAACACTAAATAATATAGACAAAGCTGCAGTTCTTGTATTACCTTAAAATCTCATAGAAACTATTAAAACTCCAACATTAAAAGACTTTTAATTACAACTGCTGACAAACTCAGATAAACATTTAAATCTTGATTACATTTCTTATCTCAATCTGAATAATTTAACTTTAAGTAAAGGCATACAGTTTTTTTTAATGGCATCAAATAATTTTAGGGTAATGACAATGCAAAGCAGCCTTATTAGATTTATGAAATACAAAGTGGGGTGCAGATGAATGTGCTTTAATAGAACATAGAACACATCCAAAAAACAGTGACATTTGCTAAATACACTGATCAGCCATAAGATTATAATTACTGACAGGTGAGGTGAATAACACTGATTTGTTTGTGGGGCACAGTGCTGTGTTTACAGTGACACTTAAATTCACTTTAAATTCACCTGGCAGTGTGTGTGATCTATTAGGCAGCAAGTGAAATCGGGCAAGTGTTAAGATTTGAGTGACTTTGACAAGGACCAAATTGTGATGACGGCTAGACGACTGGGTCAAAGCATCTCCTAAACTGCAGCAGATCTTGTGGCATGTTCCCACTCTGCAGTGGTCAGGATCTACCAAACAGTGGTCCAAGGAAGGAAACCTAATAAACCTGGGGGTGATGGACGGCCAAGACTTACTGATGCAGGTGGGGAGTGAAGGACGAACCATGTTGTAAGAGACGTTCATGTTAGATCCTGAATATAGAGCTGGGGACAAGACCCCCTAAACCGAGACAAGACCAAGACCAGAGTGTGTCGAGACCGAGACAAGAGCAAGACTCTAAAGGGCCGAGACCGAGACCAGGGCGGGGCGAGACCGAGTTAGGACCAATGTACTTGGTTATAAAACAAAAGTGGGCAGTGGCTGTGTTTCAAATACCAAAAGCCACAAAGAAATGAGGTGAAAATTCGAAAAGAAGAAGAGACCATGGGTCTACATTCTCCAGACTGGCCTGAGATCAGCTGGCTGCGTGGTGAGGTTGAGGTGGTGAATCTTGATGTAACTGTCAGCCCTGTGGACAGAACGCGCCAACATTTAAAATATAAATCATCAACACAATGCAGCAGATAGCATCAGTGTACACAATTGCTTGGTTAATCCAACGTGGCAGAAACACGGCCAGAGATGTTGAAGCTCTTCTCGCGTGAGAAAGTAAAATCCAGAGAATTTATGCAGGGTTACTGCTTTAAAAGCCAAAAATGGCCTTTGCAAATCCTTTAGGTTTAAGCTCTTCTTAAGCTTCACGTCACAAGTGTGCAGTACTGTAGATGGAATATAGAATACCAAAAAGCAACAATGATCTAGAATTACTAATATTCCTTCTGAATATTAAACACACTATTAAGTTATTCATGAACATTAAGATCATTATCAGATTATTAAATACACTGTGATTCAAAAAGGGAGCTCTGAATTTTTGCTCATAACTTTGGTAAATGTTGATCGATTTTCACAGTTCTTTCACTCAGCGCTAGTTAGCGCTGACGTCTCACAGCAAGAAGGTCCTGGGTTCGATTCCTGGGTGGAGTTTGTGTGCTCTTCCCGTGTTCGCGTGGGTTTTCTCCGGGTGCTCCGCTTTACTCCCTCAGTCCAATAGCCTGCACTATAGGTTAATTGGCGACTCTAAATTGTCCCCGTAAGGCGTGACTGAGAGTGTGATTGTGTGTGCCCTGTGGTTTGTTGGCGCCTGCCCAGGGTTAGGCTCCGGTCCCTCCGACCCATAAAAGGTGTGGCTACAATATCTTGCAAAACCCAATACATGGTCCGGAGCAAAGCTTCATTGACGAGCAGTGGTGTCCTCAAATTCATGTACGCAAAAGTGGGCCATTTTGAATGTTATGTCTTGCTTAAAATTGCAAAAACAAATCATTGTTGCTTTTTGGTCACAAGACTTGTCATGTGTCATGCAAGAGTGACTCATACTCAACATTAGACAGGTCGAATTTGATATTCCTATTAAAACCTTCTGCCTTCTGCTCATAGTTTTGACATGGGTCAAAAGCAGAGGTCACATTTGGTTGTGGTGCACTGTGTGCTGTTTGGGCTGGGATTAGTTTGGGATTTGGGCTGCAAAACTGGCTAAAAAGTCTCTACAATAAACAAAGGTTGCAATATAAAATGCAGAACTGAAGGGCGGCTCAGTAAGATGCAGGAGGCGGCGCTCACAAGGGGCTTTAACCGGGACAGTGCCAGATGTTGTGCTGAAAACTCCAGCTGTGCGTATTGAGACAGATGGGGAGCAGCTCTATTCTTGCTCGTATTAGTCACTTCATAAAAACACTGCTTTGTTTCACTAAGGACGAATGCACCGTTTTGTTTCCATCCAGGTCCAGGAGGGTCCCGCACGCCCGATGGTTTATGTAAGTAGGTCTCACACATGCACGTGGTGCATCACTTTTTGAGTTCAGTGAGCCATGTACCGTCTCTTTACAAAACAAGCAGTCCTCTGACACTCCAATACGTCAGTAAATTAGTAAAGTCAGTGGGTTCACCTGAGTGTTCAACATCTGTAGGTTTTGACTGAGTGGAGCATAACTTTGCACAGATGGTAGCGTAATGTTCTTTGGATACGTGCACTCGTTTGCAGGTTCTGTCCATTTTTTCTTCCGTCCTTTTTTCTCCATAGACTAACATGGAGCTCAGATTTTGACGCTTTACTGCACGGCTGCTGTTTTTCACTAAGTCATAAAATTTGCTGTGATTCGAGGGACCGCAGGCCTCTTCGCATATGTGTGACCGTCAAAACCCACACTTGTCTTTTTCATCTTTTTTTCTGTCGTTTATTTTCCCACATCCGTTCTCTCCCTTTAAGAATACATGGGATTTGAGACTCAAAAGCTTCCCTCGGCCTGTTTTCACTCAACAGTCAACACAGTTCTTACGGCATCTCAGACCACCTCACTGAACACACGTTTCAACCTGCACTCATCTTTTTTTTTTTTTACTTTTATCAGCACTCATTCTTTCTATTATTATTATTATTATTATTATTGTTGTTGTTGTTGTTGTTGTT
>JAVGVS010000324.1:0-42800 GCA_032718565.1 Distichodus sexfasciatus | reverse complement strand
CCCCAGCAACGACTTGGGATTCGAAAGCATCCCTTGGACTTTTTTATATCTTCACTTCTTTAAAAATGATTAATTAACGATTAATCTTGAACGTATGTTTACTTTTGTATTATATGTTCATCCACCCAGGCACCCGGAGGAAGATGGGGTCCCTTTCTGAGTCTTGGTTCCTCTCGAGGTTTCTTCCTACTAGAGGGAGGTTTTCTTTGCCACTGTCGCCTCAGGCTAGCTTGTTAGGGGTTTGGATCAGTTGTACGTAAAGCACGTTGTGACAAATAAAACTGAAATGAATTTAGACTCCAATGGCTCAGAACCTACAACTGATACCACATGAGTAAGCATCCAGTTACTCTCAACATATGTTTTATGATAATGTATTATTATTATTATTATTATTACTACAAGTAGTAGTAGTAGTAGTTGTCAAAAACAACATAATATTATAATATTTAATTGTCCTTCCACACTACTGTACAGTATTAAAAGTGAACTGCAGACTTACTAGCTCAACTCTTTTTGACCCTGCTCTGTTAAATTATTCCAGTGTACACTGTTAACTAACTGGGACAAATATGCCACAGATAAGTCTTGCTTTCTTGCTTATCTCTTACCTTGGTGATGACTCTTTTGGTATCCAGGCTGGTACACTCGGCTGAAGGTTGCGCTAAGATCCGTGATGACAGGAGTTTCTCTCAGGGCCTTTATTTGAAGATAAGTTGCAATAGCGTCCGTCCAGCGATGCCGACTTAAGGGATTAATCCTATTGCCACACTGAGGGAAAACAAGACACGCCCACAGACTGAGTCCAACGCCAGCGGCTTACCATGCCTGCAGCACAGTCACTATTTAAACATCCCTTTTACAACATACTTATTAAAATAAATACACACATTAATGTTCATATGGAAATCTAAATTCATACATTAAAGAAAATTTGAAAACGACAATAGTAACCAGAAACATTTGAAGGTCAGCCCTGTGATCAGAGAGTCGCTGGTTCAAGTCCCGGAGTGAGATACTCATGAATAAGGTACTGTCCCCAAGCACTGCTCACCGGGCAATGTCAGAAAAGCTGCCCACTGCT
The DNA here is from genome assembly GCA_032718565.1 of Distichodus sexfasciatus. NCBI lineage: Eukaryota > Metazoa > Chordata > Actinopteri > Characiformes > Distichodontidae > Distichodus > Distichodus sexfasciatus. The sequence continues at coordinate 41,716 of JAVGVS010000324.1, read as the reverse complement.
CCTTCACGGATTGGTCAAATGCAGAGGTCACATATGGTTGTGGCGCACTGTGTGCTGTGCTATGTTAACAATGACCAATAATCATTCCCTCAAGAACAGGTAAGAGGCGTAATTTGTGACTTAGTAGCGAAGCCTCTTTGTTGTTATGACAGCTTTAATAAGTTGTGTTTATAAAGAAACTAACCTCTAACTGTGTTCGTATAAGAGTTGGGTGGTTTTCTATAATTTAATGTAAATTACATAAGCTCTGTTATGACCGCACATGAATTTATGTAGCGTTTTCGTGCCCCTAGAGGTGAAAACGTCTTTTCCTTTGCTATAGCTCCAGTTACGCTCTGGCTGAAACACATTTGCCTCTGCTGTATTACATGCCACAAAGGCCGATTACTCCAATTTTTATCCTCTGCCAAAATGCCCATAGCCTCTACCCACCTACCAAATTTCACTTATGTATTTTTACATTTTCATTTATGGCATTCAGGAGATGTTCTAACCAGCGTGACTTCCATTTCCTAATTACAGGGACACTCTCCCTGGAGCAATTTGGGGTTTAAGCCCAAAAGACGGTTTCTAGTATTTGAACCCTCAATCATAACTTTCAATAACTTAGACCACCGCACCACCACCAACGCCCCATTTAGGCATGATCTGTTTTGTAAGAAAAAGAACAAAAACAATAGGGGTCCAAGCATTATGTTTTTGATCCCATAATAAAAAATACAGAGAACACTGTGTATGCTGTTTTTCATCGAAGGGCTCTTGAAGGGGCCCTGAAAATCAGCTGCTAAAATTAGGCCTCTTCTGCCCTTTTCATGAACTTCATTCTGCATGCAAATATTATCATGCATACTCGTGCTAAACAAGATGTGGATTTAAACTTATTCTACAGAAGCTGTTGTAAACTACTCTCGCCATGTGAATACTATATTAACCTTCCAAGACTGGGAACATTGTTTTATGTGATGGTGCTTAAGCAACTTTAATCAACCATTTTAAAACCATATCACTTGGCAAGAATTGTTTGTATGAACTATTATTTATAATAAACTGAATTATTATTTAGTGTTGGAGTATTCCTACCACCACTTTATATTAAAGCAAAAAAGGGGTTAAGGGATTTAAAGTACCACAACAATTCCCATATCTCTGATAAAATCACAGTATAGCACAGTCTTATGGTAAAGCAAGAAGATTAAATGTAGGCTATTTGCCAGGGAGAGGCTTCAGTCTATGATGTATCTGATCCTCAGAAACCCATAAAAGTCAACTAAATCTTAAAGGACACGTGGAACGCTCTCTGATCTTCTGCCTGATGCCTTGGAGATTTACAGCTGCTGAACATCCATAAACTTATCAGAAGTTAATATACAAAGCAGATCACATAGTGTTTTTTGTTGCTGTATCTCTTTTTACATAAACTTTACATTTAGTTATTCATACTCCACAGTCCTGCTTTCAAAGGTGCTGGAAACAACTGATTTATTCAACTGACTGAACACAAAGAACATCTGCTGTATTTTACTGGCTATAGTTTTGTATATATTTTCACACATGATCATCATATTACTTAATCACATGATTAAGATGGTAATTTTGCAGCTACAGTGAAGCACAGGACAGAATATTTGACTTAATGCAAATAAATAATAGTACCTGCACTGAAAATTATCAAAGCTGAGAAAATAATCAGGCTATAATATAACATCTCAGATCAGTATTCCAAATGTATTACTTCTCCTTGTGATGATTGTCATCGTTGTGAAAATTAAATAAATTATTTATTGTAGATGTTTAAATGTTTAATATTAAATATTTATAAAATTCACAGAATTAAACAATCAAATGTAGTGTTTAAATAGTTTTGACAGCATAATCAAATGTCACTTCACAGTTATACATTAATGCAGATAAATCCCATTAAGCTTTGACCTAAAAAGCAAATGTTCATCTTAAACGAAATATTTTAACAGTAAGAAAATACTGCATTGCACAAAATTCACATTAATCATAAATGTGGAATATAAGGACAAATATATGACATGACAAGCTGGATCTTTGCACTCACAGTGTGTGCTGATCCGGGGCTGGAGTCTCATCTGGGCATCATCAAAAAGCCCTCAGAATGTCAAGCTGAGTTTAGACGCACACACACACACACACAGTATAACACACACTCATGTTGAACATCTGCGCAGCACCACCCCACCCCCTGGCACAGTGTCCCAACGGAAATTACCAGCTTTGCCTGGCACACTGAACGCGCTGGCAGCAGGGGTGGAAATGTCTGACTTCAGAATGTAAAAAGCTCTGATCCTGCTGCTTCAATGAAAGGTGATTCCCAACCAAGAAGGTTAACATGGATTACAATTAATGAGAACTAATAGGGACATTCAGCAAGTTGGCCTGTGCTAATAATATCAGTTATCTTGCAGTAATTACTAAACTTTGTAGTGTCTTTGGATGATGTGCTTCTTCAACCAGCAGATCACAGTTATAGTCAGATAAAGAAAAAATGAATGATTGGAGATTTGGCAGAACTCAAATTTCCGAATTACATGTCTCTAGGGTTATGATTTCAGCTGCACCATTATTTTTGCAGAGAAAAAAAAAGACATATTACTGGCCACTATTTCTGCTTGAAACCAGATTTCCCAGCCATATTAATAAGAATTAGTCCATATCTGCTGTATCCATAACATACCCATACTCTGGTTAAAGGTTAGTGAATTTGTGCAACTTCCAAAGCTGCGCTAAAAATATTCGGAGTAAATGCAAAACTAAATTCCGTTATGTTATTAATATATATTTTGATAAATACTTGCAGCGCCACCTGGTGGTTTGAATAGCAGAAACAAGGTTTTACAATGAGTAAAGTCAATGAAATCGAGATAGGTGAAATACTGTATTTATTTATCACACACTGTAAATAAGGTAACATAAAGATGTACGATGTAAACCACATCCAATCAGGGCTGCAATTTAGTAACTTTCTTTTAAAAACTGTTTACAGCTTCTGTAATAATTGTTCACTACCATAATTATTAATGCTAAATAAACACACAAACTGAGTACACAGTTATTACCCAAAATCTTATTAATGTCTGTTAAATAGTTATGCATTTATATTGGTAAATACATATGTATACGTATTCAATTTGTTAAAATGATTTATCTTGTGGTTTAATCTTTTAACATTCTAGTAACTTAAGGTTTAGTTTGGCCATTTTTAAGTTAGACAGCAGTCGCATTAAATGATCCCATTGCATTAAATAAAAAAAGTGCTGTTTTAATTCATTTTAAACTTTTAAATGCATTAAAATGGTAATATTGCGTTACAACCGTTGTACAAACAGTACAGTTATGATTACCAAACCTGATAAGTTAATAAGACGTCACTTAGATTAAATAACTGTCGATTTCAACACGAATGTATCACGTTAAATAATGTGTATATCAATGAATGGGTATTTGCATTCATGTATATACTGGGGAAGAATAATGCTCAGTACTGTGCCAAATCTTGTGCCACCCGTCATTTCTTTATTTGCTTCCAAAAAGCCAGGCTTTCTCGTCTTGAGGAATAGTATTTACATACATACTTGCTTATAAAATACTGTACCGACTGTTTCTATCTATTAGCAAAATATAAAGAAATGAGAGTTGCCTCATGACTTCTAACAGTATTGTACATATCTATAACCAATGTGTAAATATTGCATTCTATATTTGATTAATTAGTAGTGAATAAATGCAGCACCACCACACACAGCACACACACACACAAAGCAAAGTTGACCACATTTGTGCGCATTATAAAGTAATGTTATTCATGCTTTAATTTTATCGAGTAAATAGCGGATGTGACGCAGGCAAATGTGACTCTTGGTCAGTCGTATGTTGCAGTAAGTCTGCATCCCAGAAGTGTACACTTTTAAGACAACTTTTGCCCCTTTTCAGAAAACCTTCGGGGAACAAACGCCACAATCCCCTGAGATTGAAGTTTCGCGCAAGGCTTCGTCATGTAAGACGGTGTAAGACGGCAGTACGAATAGCGCGCGTGCGTGCGCGTGCGTGCTCGTGCGCCCCCGCGCCCCCGCTATGCCCACTATGGAGTTAAAGCTGGAGGTGAAAGTTCACCATGGCTTGGCCATATCAGGTGACAATGTGGAAAAGTTGCTCTGTCCTCCGGAGGCTGAGTTTCAGGCGCTCGAAGAGAATGACAAGCGAGGGCAAATACAGCGAGGATGAGGTTGAGGATGAATCTTTGGCTTTTAATTATTACGATGACGACGGTGATGATGAAGACGACTTCAACGCGTTCGCCGACGGACACGAGCATTGCGGCTGCGATCCCGAAGGTTAGCGCCCAAAAAAAAAGCAACTTTTCTTCCTCTTTTTACGGACGAAGGGTCACGGGAACGTTTTTAAAAATAATCTTAAGGTATTTATTTTAAACATGCAAGTTAGTCTGTATATACATTTTAATGTTTGATCGAAATAGTGGTATAATTAAAATGCATTAACCTCCGTTCAATAAATGCAAGGTCTAAATGTTTATATGCAGATATATTTTTTTTAAAAAACACCCCGCATTTTTTGCTCGTCGTTTAATTAAGTAAGGGGATAAATATGTGAGGGTAACGTCACATTGCATAACAGCAGTCAGTCGTCTGATGTGCTTACTATAATGTTATGGCATGGCGCTTTTCCCAAATTAGATATGAGATTTTTGTTGAACGTCACATGCCTCCTGCTTTTCCCAGTTTCAAGGTTCCAGATTCTTTATTTGGCACATACACTGTTATACAAGTAGAACACTTAGTGAAACATGCCCTGATTCTGTACCAAGACTGTCCTATAAGGTTAGCGGATAAATTAAAGGGAAATAAGAAATGGTTTAATGTTAAATAATAGAATTATACAGCAAAACATATCCCCAAAATAATTCGGGTCTGTATAGTGGGCGTAGCAGAACAGAATATCTGTGTGATATGCTGTGTGCTGAGTTGTAGGTTTTAATGTACACAAACACATTACATGTCAGTAAGTGACGGTGAGGTAAAGTTAACAGAGTGACTTACTGAATGAATGACTCACAGTTTTGCAAGGTAAAGGTTACTGTGAAACTGTGAGGTACATTTAGCATACACTCTTCTCCAGAGCGACTTCCATTTTCCCCATTTCAAGGGCGGTTTCTCTGAGAGTAACTTTGGTTTAAGGGTCTTGTTTAGAGACTCATGATGGTATTGCTAGATGTGGGATTCGAACCCACGAACTCCTGTTCCAAACTGGTAAAGTTAGCTGAGTGACGGTGAGGTAAAGTTAAGAGAGTGACGGTGAGGTAAAGTTAAGAGAGTGACGGTGAGGTGAGTTATGAAGAGGTAAAGTTTATTGAGGCGACAGTGAGGTAACTGTGTTGTGGTGAGTCATGTTGAAGTTAACTTTGTTTAAAGAGGGTGAGGTGAAATTTATTTAGTGAGTGTGAGGTAAAGTTTATGGACAAAGTGATGTAAAGTTAGCTGAATGACAGTAAAGCAAGGGTAACTATGTTACGCTGAGTCACTGTGAGGTAAAATTATTGAAAGTTTGTGTGACAAAGTTAAACCAAGTGACGGTGCAGTAAAATGAACTGAGTGACAGTGAGGTCAAATTAACAGAGTGACTGTGAGGTGAGTTACAAAGAGGTAAAGTTTAACTGTGTTTTGGTGAGTCATGGTGAGGTGAAGTTTACTAAGTGACACTGAGTTAAAGATACCTGAGTGGCAGCGAAGTAAAGTTTACCAAGTGACTCTGAGGTGAAGTTTAGTTAGTGAGTGTGAGGTAAGTTTATGGAAAAACGGTGAGGTTAAGTTAGCCGAATGTCAGTAAGGCAAAGTTAACTGTGTTATGGTGAGTTAAAGTTTGTTGAAGGTTTGTGAGATAAAGTTAACCATGTGACACTGATGTAAAATTAACTGAGTGACTGTGGTAAAGTTAACTGAGTGAGGTGAGTTACGAAAGAGTGAAGTCACTGTGAGGTAAGATTAACTGTTTTGGTGAGTCACAGTGAGTTAAAGTTTACTGAGTGAGCGTAAGGTGAAGTTTATTAAGTGACAGTGAGGAAAAGTACATTGATTGACGGTTAGTTGAGTCATTGAGAAGTTAAGTTTGCCTAGTGACGGTGAGTTTACTGAACGACAATGAGGTAAAGTTAATCCAGTGACAGTGAGGTAAAGCTGACTGAGTGACAGTGAGGTAAATTGAACCAAGTAGCGCTGAGGTAAAGTTAACCGTGAGTCACAGAATTAAAGTTCACTGAGAGTTTAGTTTGTGTTACTACGGACCATCAAAAGGTTTGTCCTGGTAAAGAAGTCTTATGGCCAGAGAATGTAGTGCTAGTTTAGTGGGCAGTTCGGAGAAACTCAGCGTGAAAACAGGAGCTGTATTTTAGGAGTGGATGAGGCCTTCATACTCCCTAAATACAGATCACATTCCTCAGTAGAGCTATCAAAGTCTCAGCCCCAGAATCAGCCAGGCATGTGATTGGGAGGGGAGAGGACTGAGAGAATTTTACACACACAAATGCGCACACACACACACACACACAGTTTCTTCTTGCAATATTTGTGAGTTCCTTTCACTGACTCTATTAATGACCGGGTGTAAATAATACTACAGATCCATCTTATCTTAACCTCAATAAACATGATTTAATTTTATTTGGAACTTATAAAAGCATGTATTTCATATTACGATTGGTCCTTACAAACCCACAAATATCTTTGTCTTTTCTTTTTCTGTCTTTCCATTCAAGTCCTCTCAAATTCCCCAAACCTGCAAACATACTCGCACACTCAATTGCCAGTTTGATAAAATTTTACTTTTCTTATTAATCTTTATCTAATAATTCTAATAAAGAGTCTAATGTCAACTTCTTACTTTAACCACAATGCAATCCTAGAGTACACCCATTATAATCTTAATAAAGATTATAGTTTTATGGTCTTAAACGTGAAAACATTTTAGTGTCCACATTCTCTTCGTGTTTTCATGCAGTTCTGGGCTTCGGAGACCCGTTCGGCAGTGAGGTGAAGCCTCGGATATTGCTGATGGGTCTGCGGCGCAGCGGCAAGTCGTCCATCCAGAAGGTGGTTTTCCACAAGATGTCCCCAAATGAGACTCTCTTTCTGGAGAGCACCAACAAGATCTGCAGAGAAGACGTTTCCAACAGCTCCTTCGTCAGCTTCCAGATCTGGGACTTTCCTGGTCAGATAGATTTCTTTGACCCCACATTTGACTATGAGATGATATTCCGGGGGACTGGAGCTCTCATCTTTGTTATCGACTCACAGGTGTGACGCTCATTATTCTGTTGTTTCTGCAGTTTAAAAATGTGAGGACAATAGTTTACAGACCAGATTAATCCTGACTAAATTAGTGCAATGACATGATTTTTGCCTTCATGTGACTTATTTTTGGGCAGGTTTATATATTAAAAAAAAAGCTCTTGTAAAAAATAAAATCTGGGACTGAGCAATGCTAAGGCGAAGCAATCAATAAAAACCGGCATTCAGAAACTCTTATCAATTCTCAACTGGGGTAAAATGTTCAGTCAATCGATATTGACTCGAGCTCATATCATATCACCAAGCTCTAGTATATGTATATTTGACATTATCATGTAAAATTTTTGGTAACTCCCTGTTGAGTCTGAAAGCAGATCTCAAGATACCACAATGTAGATTGCGTTTGTGTTCTCACTGAATAATCATACGTTTTTTAAGAAAAATTGATGCTGCTTTAAGATGTTTTCTTCAAATATGATGTTATTAGTTTATACACAAACAGGCCATGCACTTGACAGTGTTTCTATAAATAAGTATTCACGGGTCATTTCGTGCCAGACGTGTGTTTATAGTGATGACAGATTTGAGTCACACCAGACCATGAACGTGAACACTTTAGGATCTTTACTACAGAGCTTTGCCGTGTCCATGCTGCTGAATCTGACACTGTTGGCCTGGTACTGTATATTTGTCATTGATATTTGAGCTGAACCTGAAATACGCTCTGAGCTGAATAAAACGCTCTAAAAAGGACCTCTGTACATTTACCCATACCTTTGGCAAATGTTGATTTTAAAGCTTAAAACGACCAGACCAAGAATGCCAGTTTCACTAAAAAGGTTAATTAAATGTAACAAAAATATTTTAATGCCTTAAAATTAATAGTATATATAACATTATATAGACTCTGGGTCAAATAAGGTACATTTTTGCCCATGGCAAATTGGGGCAGTTGGTAGTGTAATGGTTAGGGAGTTTGTCCCGTGATCATAAGGTCGCCAGTTCAGGTCCTGGATCGGTAAACGTACCACTGAAGTACTCATGAGCAAGGTACCGTCCCCAAGCACAGCAGATCTTCATTTCAGAACTGCTCAAGTTAGTTATTTTCCTTTTTGAGTCCGGAGCTCCATCTGCATCTTTAAGGAAGTTCACCGGTTCAAGTTCCGGACCAGTAAAGGTACCATTGAGGTACTAGTGAGCAAGGTACTGTTTGCAAGCACTGCTCTCCGGGCGCTACCCTCTGCTCCTTCACAGATGTGTCAAATGCAGAGGTCACGTTTGGTTTTGGTGCAATGTGTACTGTGTTTAAAATAACAAATAATCACTCCCTTTAATTTACTTTTAAATTTGTTCAAATGTTGACCATTTTTCAAAAGTCTTGGTGTTGCAATCAGAATTCAATGTGCAACAAAGTGATTATCACTTAACTTTTTCTCTACAATGTCTTGTAAACCCCAAATTTGCTGGATAATTTTTCACAAAAGCTTCTTGAAAACCTTCTGAAATGACATACACTACCAGTCAAAAGTTTGGACACACCTTCCCATTCAATGTTTTATTCTTTATTATCACGACTATTTCCATTGTAGATTCTCACTGAAGGCACTATGAATGAACACATGGAATTATGTAGTAAACAAAAAGTGTGAAATAACCCAGAACATGTTTTATGTCTTAGATTCTTGAAAATAACCACCCTTTGTTTTGATCACTGCTTTGCACACTCTTGGCATTCTCTCGATGAGCTTCATGAGGTAGTCATCTGAAATGGTTTTCCAACAGTCTTGAAGGAGTTCCCAGAGATGCTGAGCACTTGTTGGCCCTTTTGCCTTCACTCTGCGGTCCATCTCATCCCATACCATCTCGTTTGGGTTTGGTCAGGTGACCGTGGAGGCCAGGCCATGTGGCGCAGCACTCCATCATCACTCTCCTTCTTGGTCAGATGGCCCTTACACAGTTCATTCATAGTTTTGATGCCTCTAGTGAGAATCTACAATGTAAATAGTAATGAAAATAAAGAAGAATCATTGAATGGGAAGGTGTGTCCAAACTTTTGAGTGGTAGTATATATTACAAACAACAATATTTTCATATTAACGATACATCTCAACTTTAACAGTTTAATAGTTTGATACAATTAACCAACTTTTTAGGTTACAAGTTACAAAGAATTGCCCCCTTTCAGAGGTTTGTAGTCACAACATCATCGGTTGATCACACTGTAAAATTTTAGCAATTTTTGGGCTTTACATTTAAGTGAATTTAAGCAAGTGATTATTTTTCATTGTGAACAAAGGACAGCACACTGCATGACAACCAAATGTGACCTCTGCATTTGAGCCGTCCATGAAGGAGCAGTGGGCAGCTTTTTGGCAGAGCCTTAGGAGCAGTGCTTGGGGAGGGTACCTTGCTCACAAATACCTCAGTCTCAGTCTGTCACTTTTTTGGAAATGTAATTCTGAATCCAACAGTTCTTCAACATGCTGTTTTTTACTGGACGTCTCCGTTGTTTAGGACGACTACGTGGAAGCGCTGAGCCGACTTCACCTGACCGTGACTCGAGCCTACAAGGTCAACCCCGACATTAACTTCGAGGTCTTCATCCATAAGGTGGACGGCTTGTCTGACGATCACAAGATCGAGAAACAGAGAGACATACACAAGCGAGCCAATGATGACCTGGCAGACGCTGGACTCGAGAGGATCCATTTAAGGTTGGTTTTTATAGAACTAGAGTTTATGGATCAGCACTTTTGAATTATGAATGGAAGTATTATGAATAATAAATTGTTAATTTTATAGCACTTTTTCCTTGCACATCAAACACAAACAAACTGCAATCCGGGGCAGTTGGTAGCGTAATGGTTAGGGATTTGGCTCCTTGATCAGGTTCGAATCTTGTCCCACTGAGGTACTCATGAGCAAGGTACCGTTGCCAAGCATGTGTTTTAAAGTGAGTGATTGTTTCATTGTGAACAGAACACATCGCACAGTGTGGCGGTAGCACAACTAAATGTGACCTTTGCATTTGACCCATCCGTGAAGGAGCAGTGGGCAGCGCCTGGAGAGCAGTGCTTGCAAACAGTACCTTGCTCATTAGTACCTCAATGGTACCTTTACTGGTCCGGAACTTGAACCAGCGAACTTCCTTAAAGATGCAGATGGAGCACTGGACTCAAAAAGGAAAATAACTAACTTGAGCAGTTCTGAAATGAAGATCTGCTGTGCCAAGAATTAGGCAGAAGAGTGATGTAATACTTAGTAGAGGTCGACCAATATTAGTTTTTCAGGGCCGATATCGATACAATTATTGCTAGTTAGCAGGGCCGATATCTGTTATTTGGGCCCGATACGCAAAAAATAAAGAAAATCTCTGTCAAAATTTAGAATTTTGCAAACACCAAGCTCAGCTGAAACTCTCCTCCTTCTGTGAGCTTCACGCTGCACTCGAGTGACAACAAGGCTTCAGTGTTGATTGGCTACTACTCGTGTGACAAATAGCCAATCAGAAACTGTTGTGGGCGGAACATTAAATGAAGCACGAGTCGAGAGTAAACGGCCCCCGATAATTGGCCCGACTGATGATCGTTCGACCCTTAATCTTTAGTATTTGACGCAAACATGCTTTGTAAAGTATTTATGTACAGTGTTTTAAAAAGGTTACGTTTAATTTGTAAGAAAAAATGTGGGTAAAAATGCTCGTCACAATTTGTGGATTCTGTTCTTATCCGAGAATGAATGTAAAATGAGCAAACATTGGTGAATGTCAGAAATCTGCAAGACAACTGCATTACGTGGGTTTTAAGAACAAATTTTTTCGGAAGAATGGCTGGTGAATGTGTTCTTATGTGCTGAGCTGATACATTACCACAGAAATGTCAACAAATTGACTAATTTATGATGTGACATCTTTCCATCTCTATTTCAGCTTTTACCTGACAAGCATCTACGATCACTCCATTTTTGAGGCCTTCAGTAAAGTAGTACAGAAGCTCATTCCTCAGCTCCCGACCCTGGAGAACCTTCTCAACATTTTTATATCTGTGAGTGATGCAACCTTCCCGACCTGTTCCTTACAACGGAAGAGAAATAGCACAGAGCCCACTCTTCTGGCTGTCTTTCTAGAATATAGACCCCGGGAGCGGTGTGAAAATGAGAAATAATATTCTGAAATCACTTGCTGTATAAATGATGCTTCATTCAGCCTTGTGCGCTCATTAATCGTTATGGCAGAGGCCGACGAGTTCTGCTTGTATGCTTGTCTTTCGGCCACGAGCGTCGGCGCTTCATGCATATGGTAATATAATATTATTAACACTTTCAAAAAATCGCCCACGGAAACATCCTGGGACCTGTGCCAAACCTGTGAACCATGAATAATTAGTCTGCGCACTGCAGTAGTCACGTATAAAATGATGACGGTGATGTAAAACAGCGGCGGGTTGGTGTCTGTGGACAAAGCCATGCACAAACCCGGCAGTGTTTATTGTTAGATTTTATCTTAATGTGTGTTATTAATATTTGGTGCTAATGTGACGTAATCTGTGAGTCTGTACCGCTTTCTACAGTCCACTTGATGGCAGCAGCGAGTCAGTGCTGAAGTCAGGTTGAGAGATCGGGTCTGTAAATAAATCAACAGAGAAATTCTCTCAACTTGGACCCAATTTCCGATTCCGATTGATATACGTAAAAAAAAACCTCAGACATTATTCAAATAAGTTTTGATTTTATTTAAATAATGTAAGCATGTTTTAGGAACAGCAAACATTTATTAGTGTTTTTTTTAACCTGGTCTTAGTAGTTTACACAGGTTCGCAAGTGCAAAAAAATTCTGATCAGTAGGGTGTTGGTACCAAGCTACCAATTAACAAAAGTGCCTCTTGGGGAAAAAAACCCCCACTTATATAGGTTTATACTTTTCCAAAGAAAACATTTGTAAAAACTAAATTAAAAATGGTCACCATATCTTTGGCGATATGAAATGTCATATCGCCTTCTTGTCCTTCTTATCGCATGGCACGCAACGTGAAAAAGACGCTGCTATTGTAAGCTGCTTTTTAGCAGGCTTTTGGAGGCTGTCGCTTGCTTGCGCTTCTCCCAGAGCTAGGCAACAAACTTTACAACGGACAGTAGTTTGACGATCGATGATCGGGGCCCGATATTAGGCATTTTGCAGACTATCAGTATCTGTGTTTCATTTTGACTTTCTCCAATATTAAGTAATTACAAGGTGCACTAATGTGGCTACACTGCCGTCTCTTTCCTCTGTGTCGTTTGCTCTCGACTCCCTGCTTCATTTAATGTCCTGCCATCAACAGTTTCTGATCGGCTATATGTCGCACCAGTATTAGCCAATCAATGCTGAAGCCTTGTTGTCACTCACACACAAGTGCAGCGTGAAGCTCAGAGAAGAAGAAGATTTCATTTTTTTTTTCTTTTCTTTTTTGCATATCAGTTCTTGGCCCCTTTAACTAGCAATAATCGGTATTGACATCGGTCCTGAATGACCAATATCGGTCATCCTCTAGTGTAGCAAAAATAAACCACTTCCAAATGACGACTGTAACACTGCCGGTTTTCGAGACGAGCTCCTCACTTGTTGATGCATGTGCTGCCATTTTCCCACTGGTCTGCTGGTCCCTGAAGGGGCGGAAAGCCTCGTCGGGTTGCTGTAATTTATGGACTTCGCAAAGTTGTAAAAAATGTGCATAAAAATATTTTGTGATTATCGTTAGACCTAAAATAAATTGAAGTGAATCCAGATTTTCATCTTGCACATTGTCATAAACTAAACATGGCAAAACCAGGTAACGCAGGTAGGCTATCCGTGTGGCTGTGAATGCAGCGTAGGCTACCGTAAATGCAAACGTAGCCACGACCGCATCAAGCGTCTGTGAGTGCTACGGCGATAGTCAACTTCAAAGGCAGATTTCTCCATTTCTCACTTACTGTGACGGGAGAAACCCGACTCCTTTGAATGTTGATATCTCAGTCATATGTCGTCCGATTCACTCAATATAGGTATTGTTTTGAAGGTTGATTTATGATTTTTCATGAAAACATAATAACTCAATTTTGAAAATTTGCGACAAGCGACTGGTTTTGCCGTGGAGGGCCACGCATACTAATTAATTGATTAAATTGATTTATCGCTCAGCTCTAATGTCACTGTTGCATTCGGAATTATAATTATAATTACAATACCTTACCAAACCCCGAAAATGTTCAAATTGTCTGGAACAAAGCATCATTGACGACACAGCTGATCAGTGGCATCGTAGGTGCATTTTAAACATTCTCTGTAATTGCAAAAATAAAAGATACGTAAATGAAGTCATTCTGAACAGCACGCTTTCCTTCCTGGTGTCATTTAAATCAATCTAAGTTCTTTCATTAATCTGACTCTTAATTAATGAACTCGCTAATGAGAAAATGTATTAAAGCCCAGACTATTACATACTCACCTACTGACTTACATAATTGATTTTTGGCTAAAAGTATTATTTGATCCGGATCCCTCTCATAAACGAGGTCATGTTTTGCTTTCCGACTGTCTCCCTGCGCTTGTAGAATTCAGGGATTGAAAAGGCGTTCCTGTTCGACGTGGTCAGTAAGATCTACATCGCCACGGACAGCAGCCCGGTGGACATGCAGACCTACGAGCTGTGCTGCGACATGATTGATGTGGTCATTGACATCTCCTGCATCTACGGGTGAGTGGACTGGAGCGCTGGAAGCTTCTCTGACCTCTTAAAGCACCAATCAGCATTCGACGGGTTTGGAGCAGAGCGTTCTACACATCTCTCTATGTCACATGGAGAATTTTATGAACCTTAAAATGGCTAGGAAAAGAATGCCAGGGTGACAAAAAATTATTTGCAAACAGTAATTTAATAAATATAGCCAAAAAGCGGCAAGAAGTGGGGTCCAAGCAAAGGTTCGCAAAAAGCAGCACTGAAAATCATTCAAGATTCTTTATTTGTCACATGCAAATTATACAAGTACAAATTGCAGTGAAATGTATCCTGATCCACTCCTGACTGCAGTGTAGGCAGAATTAAAATAATATAAAATAAAATTTTAAATTAAAATAAAGTCACAGTGCAAATTTGAAAAGGAGATAAGGGAAAGATAAAAATAAATAAATAAATAACTGTTTCTTATATACAAAGATGACAGGTGCAGTGTGACTGTTTAAAGTGCCGAGTGCAACTGCGCAGGAGTGAACAATGTAGCAAGTAGCAAACAGAGGAGGGGTATGTAATATTTGGACAGAGAAAAATGGCAGACAGTATAAATAATCATAAACAATATGATTGAGAGACAGTATGGAATGGCTTTTAGAGAAAAGGCATGTCCTGGTTCAGAAAACGGATGGCCTGAGGATAGAAATCATGCTGATGTTTATGACACAGGGTAAAACCACATAACTACATTAATCACATCGAGACATAAGGAGTTAGAGCATAGAACAATAAAGTGAAATGACAAAGGAAAAAGAATTAAAGGTGTGAATAGAAATTAGTGACTTGGTTATGACAGTTGTGTTTATAAAGAAACTAACCTTTAACTGTTCATGTAAGAACTGGGTGGTTTTCTATAATTTACTGTAAATTATAAAAGCTCTGTTACGACATCACATAAATTTATGTGGCATTTTAGCGCCCCTAGAGGTCAAAACCTGTTTTCTTTTTGTTATAGTGCCAATTATAGGTTGATAATTGCTTTTCGGCCTATGGCGAGATACATACCATTCCTACTTACCCTAAAAAATTTCAGCTTTCTGCAACTTACGGTTCAGGCTGCACAATCTGTTTTGTAGGAGATAATAATAATAATAATAATAATTAATAATAATAATAATAATAATAATAATAATAATAATAATAATAGTAATGAAAAAGGGTTTCCAAAATACTTCAGGCTTTGACCCCATTTACTTTCTTAAGTAATTACTAGCAGATATAACATATACAGTACAGTCAGGCGTGAAACTAAAAAGGAAGCTCTGTATCATACCCATAACCATAGCGAATGTTAACCGATTTCAGAATTCTTTCACTGCTGTAGAATTAAATCTGAAATAAGATGCTTAGTATGATGCCCACCTCGAGCATGTAAGCACAACTTGTGTTACAAAACTCAGGGTATTTCCCAAATCACACTCACCAAGTTATGGAGTAGAGTTACAGACTTCCCTTTTTATTGACTCAAAGGGTACATTTATTTATAAGCCTGATTAAAGGGCCGGTTGGGAGCGTAACGGTTAGGGTGTTGACTCTGTGATCGCAAGGTCACTGGTTCAAGTCCCAGAGTGTAAAAGGTACCACTGAAGTACTCATGAGCAAGGTACCGTCCCCAAGCACTGCTGCCTGGGTGCTGCCAAGATGCTGGCCACAAGTCAAATGCAAAGGTCACATTAGGTTGTGGTGCGCTCTGTGTGTTCACAATGTCAAATAATCACTCATACAAAAGGTGTGGTGGGCACTTAAATATATTCATGTAAGTAAATGTAATTCTTAGGGGTGTGACGAGATCTGGTGACATTAAAACGTGACAATATTTGTTGTCGAGGTAAAACGCTGTCTCGCTAAATCGTACGGTGTTATTTTTCTGCCAAATGTCTGAACGTGCAGCGGAACTTTCACCAGCAAAATCTCCACCTTCACACACACTCCACTTGGTAAAGCAGCCAATCACAGGCTTGGAGAAAGCTGATTGACTGATTTGGTCTCCAATCAGGTGTCTAATATGATTCCAAATTGATATAGCGAATAGCAAGACACATTTTTCCAGTTTGACGCCAAAAGCAGCAACAAGAAGACGAGTTGTGGGTTATTTGAAGATTTTGGGTGTGATTTGTTCAGCCAGTCTCCTAGTCTAATTGTATCTGTTAATGTTCCTAAATCTGTTGATGTTGCAGGGATTACGCCTCTGACATGTTTTAATGAAGATGTTGATTTTATAAAGTACAATTTGATGATGTAATGAGACGATTTACACTTCAATTAGAAGTTAGAAGCTGATGCACAGTAGTGGTGTGAAGAGATGCATGAGGAATCATACAAGAGAGAGTCCAGTCACTTCATGCACTAAATACACTGCATTTGCACTTGACGTTTTGTCTTTCAGTCAAATTAAAGGTCGTGTTCCACTCATGTTTTATAACTGAAGTTTCCTTTAAAATAGTCTTAAATTTTCATTCTCGTCTCATTCTGAGCAAGTCTCTTATCACACCTCTATTTCTGAATGCAACAGTAAAAGAATTTTGAAAATCCTTCAACATTTGCCAAAGTTATGGGCAAAGGAACAGAGCTCTTTTTTTCTGATTTAATTATATGCCTAATTAAGTTCACTTAGGCTTTACTTAATTTAGCAGTTTTAGTTTACTCTCTCTCCATGCAAACTTGGCAACTTGATTATTTTTGTTAATTAAAAATACGAAACCATTTATTCAGAGTGTACACTTCATTTCTGAAGGCGGACACGGTCAGCGTTCCGCCCTCGCTTTTCCCCTCTGCCTTTTTTATGCTAAACCGGGTTCAGGTTTGTGTGTAAAGCAGCCACGAACAGAAGGGCAGAAGGAAGCTGCAGGCTTGCGAGCGTGACCCGGGGCATGCCAGCTGCTCGCCCACGACGCGGCCTCCAAACACACGAGGCTCCACATGCCGCTCTCCTGCATTTACAAGACAAGACGGAAAAGTTGGACCGAGCCAACTGCAGCTTCAGTGAAAAAGATTCTCTTTCAAAGCGGGGAGGGTCGCGTCGGCTCCGAATCGGGTTCCAACGAGGCTCACCGGCGAGCCGAATTACGCCGAGCAACGCGTGGAGTTTCGACATTGTCTGTTTAAACAAGCGTGACTCTTTTCACTAAGATAAAGCTGTTGACAAAACAGCTGTGGCGTTTAATTCAGCATCCGCCTCATTTTTCACTCGTTTTTCTAATGAGCTGCTCGCCTATGCAGACTTTGCTCTGCTCTCTTTGCTCACTGCTCCCAAATAGCATTAAGCGTCCAATTATGAATTATTCATTTATATTTCTCTTTGGGGTGGTTGCAGTCTTTGCTTTGAGTTTTTCTTTTTTGATTCTCTCTCACATTTCAACCCAAAATGCAACCTTATTTTTTTGAAATGTGAAAGGCTATTATTGCAGCTGTATATTTGGCTGGTGTAAAAGGATTAAGTTGAAGCGTCTATTCATTTAGATAATTGTGATCCGGCATCTGTTCTGCTGCGCGTGTTGAAACGTTTGAAGGAGGTGCTCGGTGTTCTGGTGCTCGGTGTTCTAAGCGCAGATTTTGGCATGCTTTTATACAAGGGCTTATGTACAAGGGCAGAGGTCCGTGAATTGTATCTTAACCGTTAGAAGCCTGCATGACCTAAAAAATCATCAAGTCAAATACAAAAATCTTTGTCGTTTCTTCCCTTGATGTAAAGATTCCTTTCACCATTCCTTTGGCTCTTTGGCTGTATTTTGTACAAAGGATTGAGATTAATCTGGATTTTTTTTTTGTATCGTTAATTATAAATATCTTAACATTTTGTTTTTTTAATAACTAACCACAAATCCACTTTCCAGAGGAAATGTCATGAGAAGAGCATCTGTCCAATGCTGTACGTGTTAAAGTGACATAATGAAGATAACGGCTATTTGTTGATGTTCCTCTCCTTTCTTCCCCTGGTCAGCTTGAGCGAAGACGAGGCCGTGTCTCCCTACGATAAAGAGTCCATGGCCATTATCCACTTGAACAACACGACAGTGATGTACCTGAAAGAGGTTACCAAATTCCTGGCCCTGGTTTGCTTCATCCGAGAAGAGAGCTTTGAGAGGAAAGGTGACCACCTACACTCCTCTAATACATTTGAATATTAATAAGAGAGATGCAAGATGTGGGAATTGCTGGCCGATGCCGACATCCAATTATTTAATGCTTATATCTGTGATACCGATGCCGATAAACGAGGAAGGCAGAGTCATGGGCGAGCGAAAGGTAGAGTTGAGTGCGTAAAGACGACATATTTTGCTCACCAAAGTTCCACTGCGCGCTCAGAATTTTGGTGCAAAAACAAAGGCATAGTTCTGACATTTCTAATAGACAGCACCAAGTCAAGAGAGCATGAAAGCAGAGTGGAGCGAGGGCAGAGCGTAGTGCACAACATTTTAAGAAAAAGTCACTTCCTGTCCTATGTAGTGTACCAAATCAAATAGGATGTGTGTAACACTCCATGTGCACTACCTAGTGTTTAGAGAGCCGTTAAGCTACAACCCCGGCTATTTCCTGAGATGCATACTACCACATAGAAAAGTATGATAAGAGCGCCTTACCTACCATACTATTAATGTGCGGTAGTAGGCAGCTCGGGACGCAGCCCATGTGTGAGCTCACATTCGCTAGGTGAAGGAAACACGCAATTTATTTAATTAAAAAAAATTAAGTACAATTTTCCCACATACAGCCAGAGTTGAGCAGGAAAAGGCAAGAGATTTAGATTTTGGCCACAAAATAACGCCTACATTTTACAACAGATGGCGTTGGTCGTATAAAATCCATCCTCAGACGTTGAACATGTTTGGATATGATACTGATGTTATCGTGCATCCCTAATAATAATCACACTTTTCATTTTTCATGTCTAATCGGTAGGTCTTTTGTTATAACGCTTCGGCACGGTTTGCATCTGCTTGGCCAAGGTGATCATATGTGATCCTCCACGGCAAAACCAGTTGCTTGTCGCAAATTTTCAAAATTGAGTTATTATATTTTAGATAAGAGCATAGATCAAGCTTCAAAACGATGACTATATCGAATGAATGGGACGACATATGACTGAGATATCAACATTCAAAGGAGTCGGGTTTCTCCTGTCACGCCAAGTGAGAAACGGAGAAATCTGCCTTTGAAGTTGACTATCGCCGTAGCACTCACAGATGCTTGGTGCGGTCGCGGCTACGTTTGTATTTACGGTAGCCTACGCTGCACTCACAGCCACACGGATAGCCTACCTGCGTTAGGTTAACTGAACTCGGGAGACGGAGATGGATTCCGGAGAAATATCTTCACGCTAGTCAACCAGTGGATTTACCGTAAATATTGAAGTAGAGCGGTCAAAACAGAAACTTTTAACATTCTGCTGGAATTGAATTCCTCACCTCAAGAAAGTCACGTTTTTAGGATGGAAAGGGTAAGTTTTTCAGTGAAATTTATTGACAACAGTACAGTATAGACCTTCCACTGTTTCAAAACACTAAAAACAAAAAATCCAAAATTTTACCCCACGCAACATAAACGCTCGCTTTTCTCGGAAACCTCCGTTGCGACAAGCGACTGGTTTTGCTGTGGAGGGTCACATATTGACCTCTAAACAGGAGAAGTTGATATCCGTTTGCTGACCTACTTGCCGTCCTACATAAGTTACTTACGGCCCAGCCGTTTATATTTCCCATTTATTTTACCACCTCGCGTTACCTCAGTATGGATACAGTGTGGGGAAAACAAGTCATGCTAAGACTCATGGGGGGAAATAATGTGGGTAAACAAGAACATAAAAGAGCTTCTTTTGCCCCCAGCATATTTCCCCCGCCCCCCCCCGGAATTATTATGATATTGCGCAGGAAAAAAAAAACATTCACTTAAAAATCTCTAATCTGGCAGGAAAATTCACATGCAGCTGTCAAACGTGGACGGTTATTGTAGATCTGAGATCTGATCTGGCAGTTCCTGTCAGTCAAGTGAAAATATACTCAACAGTGTGTCCTTCTGAAAGCATTTCAGCAGTAACCAAATTGGATCAAACCGGGTTTGATGGATGTAACGGCACTATTGACGCTAGAAGATAAATGAGTTTTAATGTCGAGCTAATAAAAGCTGAAATATTCATTCCCATATCCGTCGTGGCGCCCCACCGAAGCACAAGGCTGTGTGTAAATGGGGGAAAACAACAACTCTTTTGGGAAACTAAGAATACCAAAATTTATACCGAGAACCGAAGTGCGTCTTCAGCATAGCTGACAGAAGATGGAAAAAGTGAGGCGGAGTCATGCACGCGGCAAAAACAACAAATACAGAGACCTTATTTGACCTAAACGTAAGCGGCTATAAATAAATAGCCATAATATTATGACCACTGACAGGTGACATTAATAACGTTCAATTACCCGGCAGTGAGCGTGATATATTAGGCAGCAAGTGAACATTTTGCTCTTGACGTTGATGTGTTGGAAACATAAAAATGGGCAAACGTAATGGCAAGCACCAAATTGTGATGAGGGCTAGACCTCGACATCAAAGCATCTCCAAAACTGCAGCAGCTCTTGTGGGATCCACACAGTCGGGACGACGAGATGATATACTGTAGGTTCACTGATGCACGTGGGGAGTGAAGGTTGGAACGTGTTGTCTGGTCCAGTAGAAGAGCTTGTGTATCTTAACCCAGCGTTTCTCAATCCCAGTCCACGCGGAACACCGCTCTGCACAGATTTTGAGTTTGCCGACCCACAGCACAGCTGATGCTACTGATTAGCTAATTAGCAACGTTGGATTGGCGTGCGGAGGTGCAGGAAATACTGAATCTGTGCAGAGCGGTGTTCCGTGAGGACTGGGATTGGGAAACGCTGGCTTAACCTACTAACATGTTAATGCTAATAGAAAGTAGGGGTGTAACGATACGTCAATGTACGTTCAATACACTGGTCAGACATCATACATACTGGACATCCCTCACCGAGCAAGTGCAATAACGCAGTCTACTCTGGGCTGTAGTTATATTACATTACGTTAATAAACTTGGGAGATGCTTTTATCCAAAGCGACTTACAGTTGGCAAAAACATTCAAGCTTGGGACCGTGGAAGTGGCCACTAAGTGCTTCATTCTAAGTGTAGGAGGATGACGGTGTCCTGTTTCCACCAAATGTGTTTTTTTGCACTGAGAGCGGTCAAAACCTCACTTCCAGAATGCTTTCTCTGAGCTTTGTCGCCACTTTCGGCAAGTTCCGAAAAGCATCATCGGCCACTTTCACGTTGGTTCCTATTTCATGTAAACATTGTAACGTGTTCCTTTGAGAGCGGTAGTTTAGCCGACAAGATTATCTTTACAGTGGAGAGAAGTCGCATCTTGGCATTAGTCCCAACGTTTGATCTAGATTCTCCCGTCTTCGAGACGTAGCGATTGGGTGCATGAGATAAACCGTGTGAGGAAACAGCTGGGAGAGTACCACCGATTAGGGGTTTGATCACATGTAGTTGTAGTTTTTTACCTTATTCAAACTGTGTAAATAAAACCTTCTCCAGCTGCTAACAGGTACCTCACCATTGTCGTTAGTGAGTTCTTGACAGTGTATGTCCCGCCCCTTCCTCGATTTTGGTTGGCTACCAAGAGGGGTGACATTGACGAGCTCAGCGCTGTTCTAACGGTTGAACGGATTTCAACTTGTACCGGCGTTTCTGCTTTTTTCCGCTGAAGCTCATAGGATTTGCGTTAAACATAGGTGCTGCCGGCGCACGTTTGGTGGACCCAGGCTTTAGTTTGGACAGGGGTGGTATAGGATGGGCAGGGATTTAAGAGAGGAGATGCTCTCTGAAAAGAAGAGTCTTCAAGAGGCTCTTGAAGACGGATGAAGGATGCACATGTTCTTGTGGCCCCTGGGCAGCTCGTTCCAGCAGCGGGGAACCACAAAGGAGAACAGTCTGGACTTGGGGTGCCTTGTGCGTAGCGTTGGCACAGCCGGCCAGCGTTGGTTAGCGGGAGCGAGAGAGTTGGAAGTGGACCCAGACCTCGCTCTGTAAACCAGTGCCAGTGATTTGAGTTTGATTCGAGCAGCCGTGGACAGCCAGTGTAGGTCAATAAGTAGGCGACAGACAGCTCAGACGAGCCGAGCAGCTGCGTTCTGGACTAGCTGTAGTCTTATTGCACGAGCAGGGAGACCCACGAGGAGAGCGTTGCAGTAGTCGAGGTGGGAGATGGTTATGTCCCGTACCGGAAGTTGGGAGGCGTGTTGCATCAGGCGAGGTCTGGTTTTACTGATGTTATGTAGGGCACAGCGACAGGACCAAGAGACTGGTACAACGTGGTTAGAGGGAGAGAGAGGGACATCCAGGACACCCAGGTTTCGTACCACCTTAGAAGGGGTGAGGAGCGAAGAGGTGGTTTTGACCTTCATTTTTATTCCCGTTGTTCACGTAGCCCCTTTTTGTGATTTGCTATGAATGGAAGTGATGGTGTTAAATCAGCATATGATACTGTCTCATATCGATCGATGACTGACTTTGTGATAT
Organism: Distichodus sexfasciatus; assembly: GCA_032718565.1. NCBI lineage: Eukaryota > Metazoa > Chordata > Actinopteri > Characiformes > Distichodontidae > Distichodus > Distichodus sexfasciatus. The sequence goes on along the minus strand of JAVGVS010000324.1, from coordinate 19,118 downwards.
CAGCAGACATTGAATCGTCATCTGTTGAATCGATAGTGATGAAAATTATACCCCGAATAGGAAGGTGTCACAGTTTTATTGTAAAAATCGCCTGCAGTGGTCATGTGAGTATCATAAGTGGACCAGAATGTTTTGCAGTTTGAGGTGCTGACTTCAAATTGACCTCCAAATTCTCCAGATCCCAGATCTTTCCCCGTCTGTGGGAAATGCAGAAAAAATAATGTCGCGTTCCATTGTTGTGCCACAGGAGAGTTGAACTCGGATAGAAGAGGCTAGGCTTTATTCACGCTAACGCATCTACACTTTTGATCCGAATTGTCCGTCTCGAGTTGTCCATCCTGTTCATCTTTCTGTTGGGCTAACTAGGCTAGTCCTTTGTTTTTAGCAACATCAGCCAATTTAGCATCGCCACTCGATAAGCCACACATAACGCGGTATTTCATGTATAACATGAGCACCTCTGTCATCTACAACAACACTGTATTATGTACACAGCTGACCAGGGTGTTGGTGGCCTAGTGGTAGGACACTCGCCTTTAGGTTGTGTTACCAACACTGGGTCTCTGAGCAAGACCCATAACTCTGAAAATTAGGAAATGTAAGTCGCTCTGGATAAGAGCGTCTGCTAAATGCTGTAAATGTCAATGTAAGTTGGACACAAACAACACTAAAGTGCTAAAAAAGTTGAAAAAAATCACAGCATTTGCACTGAACTGCCATCTTGGATTCTGAAATCGAGGTCCACATATGTGACTCTGCACGGCAAAACCAGTCGCTTGTCGCACATTTTCAAAATTGAGTTATTATGTTTTCATAAAAGAGCATAAATCAAGCTTCAAAACGATACCTATATGGAATGAATCGGACGACATATGACTGAGATATCAACATTCAAAGGAGTCGGGTTTCTCCTGTCACGCCAAGTGAGAAACGGAGAAATCTGCCTTTGAAGTTGACTATCGCCGTAGCACTCACAGACGCTTGGTGCGGTCGCGGCTACGTTTGTATTTACGGTAGCCTACGCTGCACTCACAGCCACACGGATAGCCTACCTGCGTTAGGTTAACTGAACTCGGGAGACGAAGATGGATTCCGGAGAAATATCTTCACGCTAGTCAACCAGTGGATTTACCGTAAATATTGAAGTAGAGCGGTCAAAACAGAAACTTTTAACATTCTGCTGGAATTGAATTCCTCACCTCAAGAAAGTCACGTTTTTAGGATGGAACAACCAGTGGGATTGTGGGAAATGTAGTTCTCTCCCAGAAATGCCAAAAGCAGCTCATTATACAGGCCAAAATGAGCCAAATTGGTTCAAAATGACCCAAAACTTCAGTATTTCATCATTTTCAATTGATCTTTTTTCTATTTTATAATGTTAGAGAGTAAGCAATAGGAAAAAAGAAAATATTGAAAAATTATTTGCCAATGAAACAGGTACCGTTCTTACTAGTTCTAGTAGTTAAATCTTTTATACTACATAAAGCTACAACAAAGTAAACAATTCTGCAGGTGCCGATCAGTTTTCATCAGAAATGATTTCAAGACTGTGTCTGCATTTACACATCAAACTATGACAAATTTGAGAAGTGCAGGACGTTCTGAACACAACATGCTGTATGGCTAACATCTACACACACGCGCGCACACACACACACACACACACACACACACACTAGAATAAGCGTAAAAACAAAGGTATAGAAAAACACCCCAAATTCTCTCAGGTTAATTTCGATTTTTAAAAAGGAACTTTCAGGAATAAAAGCCAGTTGATTACAAAATTGCATAATTATAAAATGGCTCCGATTTAGCTACCAGCTTTTACATTTAGTATGAGGTTATTTAAATTTTGTGGTAAATGATAAAGACAAGAAAGATAGTTCACTCAAAAGCATATTTTAATAAATAAGTTTCTTCTTTGCCTTATCTAGCCTTACGATGGCTCCTGGTTTTGTGATGGTACTGAGAAAATAGTAACATACCATTATAACATTTATGAGCGAGTGACAAAGGCGTTGGTTACTTTACCGTTTTGCGTGCTTATTAAACGTATAAGACCTAACTATTAAATTATAATTGTAAGGTCGATAAACTATAACTTGCGTTTAACCGACCCGTCGGCGTTCCTCTTCCTCCGACATCTTACATCGGTTTTTCTGTAGGAACTTTCTTAAGCCAATCACAAAACCAGGAGCCATCGGCCAATAGGATTCACAGGCGGAAACTGCCAAAACCCCGCCCCCAAACTGTCCAAATCCGCCTCTTTCAAACCACGCACGTAGAAATCTCACTCGAGCAAAAAAACGCTCGTCGGTAATCTACTTTGTGCGCAAGGACATTTAACACATCGAGAGGAAAAAGACATTCGAGAGAGGAAAAATACAGTTTGTGTGCAATATTATCACAACCGCGCACTCGATTCTTAATTTTGTGCTCTCGAGTGTCACATTTGCGCTCGCGACTTTGAAATTTACGCCCGCAAAATTTTTGCGGCAAGCCATTTTGCGCGCTCTAGTTTTGGCGTTGATGTGACGCCATAGGGCCGTTCTTCTAGCTGTCACTGAATGCTATTGCGCAAGAGCGAATCTCACCAGAGTGTGGTGTATTGGTGCACTCTATTGGAAAGCGGTAGTATTCCACAGGTAGAAAGGAAGGAAAACGTTTCACTCCGTTTAAAAATACGTCTGGCGACAATTATCGACAATCAAATTTGTCGGCGACTATTTTTATTGTCGACAATGTCGAGTAATCGTTGCACCCCTAGTACAAAGTGAAGTTCTAGAATTTCAACACTGTCCGAAAGTCTTGAGCGTCTTTTAAGTTCTAAATATTTTGAGTCAGACTTTCTTATAAAAATGTAGTCTTGAGCTGCTCCTCACGTCTTTATATTTATATTTTCCTAGCAAAATGTTTTAAAAATGAGGGTTTGCTGAAGACTTTTGTGCAGTAACGTCTGTATATTCTTAGTTGATAAAATATGATAAATGTGTTGGTTATTTATCAGTCAATTAATGTGACGGCAAGAGCATAAAATGACATTTTGAATGATTAATTAATCTGTTCCTCGAAAGTGCAAATCCATTCGTTTGGTTAATGTCAAATAAAGGTTTGGGATGTTCCAGCGCCGCTTTTCTCCGGGTGTGCCGGATCGTCGGCTCCAGCTCTCTCCCGCATTGTGACGCAATAAATAATTTGAGAAAAGGACTGGAATTAGTCGAGCCGCCGTGGGAGTATTTGCCGCCACGAGTGTTTGATGTTGAAAGTTAATAGCGTATCATCTCAAATTATTCAGCATTTAAGAGCCTTTTCATGCCACCACTCCAGGCGTGTTTTCAAATGTCTGCTTTAAAGAATTAGCTTCTGAAAAATTCCTTTTAGTGGGAGGGAGTCACACAGCGAGAGTTCACATGTAATGATGCCATCATTTTCATTTTTTTTTTTTTTTAGCGTTTTCTGTTGGGTGTTTCCAAGCGGATTAAAAAATTGTAAGATTGTACATGTTTCACAGCTGGTGTTCTGCATAACTAAAACCGGGACCCCACCGGTGTCTTATTAGGACTTATCGACTACAACTTCCACTGCTTTAAGAAGGCCATCGAGGAGGTTTTTGACGTGCGTTCGCAAGTCCAGAGAAGTCGAAAACTTTTGAGCCAGCGGAGACGCAGCAGGCAAACTCTACCCAACGGAACTCACTCTCAACATCACTGAAGCTTTAGATTTAATCGTCAACATCATCAACAGCAGCAGGACAAAACAAACGGGAGGATAACTTCATTTTAAGGGTTTCAATTGAGAGTGAAACGTAATGAGAATCTGACAGAAGAAGAAAGTTTTTTGCAGAAGATGATGTTACAGCGAAAAGGTTTATAACTGTGGCACTTTTATCATGTAAACAGCTGAATGTTTAGACAGTTGAAGATTTTGTGCCTTGTCTCGTTTCTGTGCAATTTGCACAATGTTACGCTTTGTATTTAACAGATCAGAGTTTAATTTTCGTGCCTCGTCACTAGATCTGCTGTGAAGCTCGTTATTACAGTTTCTGTTGAGGTCAGTTAGCTTAGTTACCTTTGTAAAATATTTTGGTTTTTTGGATATTCAGAATGGAACGTTTTGTTTTGTTTTTTTACCCATGACTGTGAACTGTACCATAGCAGAAAATGTTACTTTCAAACATTTAGTCTGTCCTTTAGTTCTAAAAGGTGTGATAACTACACTCCATCTGAAATCTTTCCCTTTTTTTTAACGTTTTTTGACTGTTTTTAGAGCTCTGGCCTTATTTATAAGCACAAAGTCTTTCGTTTCGTTGTGCAATACAATCAAGCCATTTATGCCGATTTGCTGAATATTTATTATTATTTATATTAATAAACAAAATAGCTTTTGTTAAAATGGTCTTTGTCTTTTTTGGCATCTTTGAGAAATGGTTTTGTTCCGTTTTTTTGGTGAATGAGCCATATGTGGAACATCCAACATTCAAAACAGAAAACTTCGGATACTGCAGTACACCTCTGGTGAATGACGTCGTTTTCCCCGGTCGGTCTGAGGTAATAATATCAAACCAAAAAATACAATTCAAAAAGTTAATGAATTTCAGTGAAGTTAATAATAGTATTAGTGTCTGTGTTTTATACATTTTTAAATATTTTATCAAAATCATAATCATGTGGAGAATGCTAAAATATAGTAATCCTGTCTTTGTTTGATGATGGAGAAAAATGAGTTACAACCTGTTCAAAAAAATCAGAACAAAGCCAATACAACAAATGCTCAATAACAGCAGCCTCGGCCAGCCGGCGTTACCATTAGTTAGCGTTAGCGGGCTAACTTGATGAGGTAAACTTACTATATCACTACACTTATGTCAGCTCAAACGTACTTTTATGGTATCTCCCAGCTAGGATTAGTTAAGGTGTGTTTGGTTGTTTGTGACAAACTACATAATTGAAGTAAATCCGACAAAATACCAAACAAGTTACCAGAGATATGTTTTACTATCAACCCACAGAACGTGGGTAACGTTAGCTCAGGTAACTTAGCTAGCTGATAACAACTTAACCTCATAGTTGTCCACATAAGAGGAGGCGTAAAACCCAAAACCTTTGTCCAGTCTGTCTGGTGTTGTTGACGACGTGCAGATCCGGAGGACATCGGATACACAGATGCAGGGATGCTACTGTAAAACGCCATTTGTTGAACGTATTTGTGTGAAACGTAACCACAGACAGAGAGGTTTCACACTATCGAGACAGTTTCTATTCCGAATAGTGACGTCACTCTGGAAGAGAACTCACCTGTTTAATGAACACAGAACTAATGCTGCACATAAGGCCCATGTGGAGTAATTACATGTCTTTATTGGAGCCGGACCCATATTTTTAAGACAGATACGAGTTTTGATAATTGCACGATCTATATCTATGATGCAGATTTATATGTGTGTGTGTGTGTGTGTGTGTGTGTGTACTTTGTCATTTAATCAAGTGTGTTAATTAAATCTGCATTATATATAATACTCTGTGTTTAATTGTTATCCCGGGACTGCTAGTTGGGTGTAACGATACATCAGTCTACATTGATACATCGATAATCAAAGAGCAACAAATGAAAATGAAAATATCGATCAGACATCATAAATATTGTAACGTCCCTGTATTGTGAAAAATAGTAAATAAGAATGTTTTCAAGACCAATCTGAGTTTAGATTATAGAGGATTAAAATTCTTTGTTGAAAGGAATTTAGTAATAGCTGTATTATAGATGACAAATTAAATGTTTCAATAAATCACAAATTTGTTTTTTTTCCATTAATATTCAGGTAGACTCGAGGGTGTAGGTTTGCTTTTGGGGACGTAAAAGCTCCCCCTTTACTTCACAATACATATCACAATGTCAAATCCCCATTATGGCGGAATACAAACACACACACACACGTTTAGGAAAACAACCACAGTGGGAACTTTTAAAAATTCTAAAGACACAGGTGTGTTGCAGTGACTAACTTTGTGGGGACTCAGGTTTACGTCCCCACAGTGACACAGGTCCCCACATTGTAGGTGTACAATCAGGTCAAAGTCCCCATTTTGGGAGTTTTACACACACACACACACACACACTCCAGACAGCTGCATCATGACAGCACATGCCCTTATGGCCGTGTTCCAATCTCATCGGATAGGTTTCATGTAAAAGAGAGTGTGTAGTGTAGTGTGTGTGTGTGTGTGTGTGTGTGTGTGATTAGGTAATCCCAGGGGATGCCGTGGCTGGGTGTGTGCGCGCGCGGTGTACGTGAGTGTGTATGCGGTGTGTGTGTGTGTGTGTAATCCTTGAGGATGCCGTAGCTGCATCGTGAGTGTGAGTGTGTGTGTGTGTGAGCCCCAGCATCCTCTAGAATTACACAGACATATACACTTACGCTGCAGACATGGCATCCTCTGGGATTACTTACACACACTTATGCACCACACACACTCACACAGCAGCCGCAGCATCATTCTGGGATTACCTACACACACACAGACACACTTACCCTCACATACACACACACAAACACACACACACATGCTGCAGTTATGGCATCCTCAGGGATTACCTACAACACACACACACCCCACACACACACAACGTCCTCCAGGATTACCCACACACACACTCGCCAAACGCACACATGAGTGAGAGAGCGTGTGTAATCCTGGAGGTTGCAGTGTGTGTGTGTGTGTGTGATGAGGTGAGTGCTGCAGCTGATGTAAGAGGGGTGTGTGTGTGTGTTGTGTTGTGTGGTGAATCTACAGTGGGTTATGTAAGAGAGTTGTGTGTGTGTGTGTAATGCAGAGCAGTAATAATTATAATCTCTCTCTTTATTACACCGTCTACGCGCTCTCTCTCTCCCTCTCGATCTCTTTTTAGCTCTACCTTTTTATCTTCTTCTTCCTTTTTGTCTCTCTTTCTGTCTTTCTTTCTCTCTCTCCCACCATGACATTCTGTTTTGATTTCTCTCTCCTTCTCACTCTCTCCTTCTATCTATCTTGCTCTCCCTCTCGCTCCTTCTCTCCCCCACCCCGCCTCTCTCCATCTGTATTTGTATCTCATGACTTAAGTCAAGGCTTTATTGCTTTGATTAAAGTTTTATTCACAGCTACATTAGAGAGAACACAGCCCGAGCCGAGACAAGTGTAACGACGAGTGTAACGAGCTGAATATTGCAGAGAAAAAAACTAAAAAAAACCTAAAAATAAACTGAGCGGCAACAATCCCCAACAATCACAGCTCACTTAACCGGGTAGGCGTCGTGCTCCAGGAGCCGGGGTGAGAGCGAGGCCCTTTTAAGTGTGTGTAGAAATTGGGGTGTGGATCAGGGACCTACTTGGTCTGCTGAAGGCTGTCGGAGTGTGTTAGAGATCTGAAAAACACCGCTGTCCGTTCAAATTAAGGCTCTCTGTGGCCCGTTTGGAGTTTCGAGCTGAGTGGGAGAAACACAGCTTCATTTGACTCAGAAGTTATAAAGAGAAGCTTAAAAGTTTCATCACGATATGATTTTATTTCGATGCAATGAATCGACGTTTGGCAATATCAGAAAATTTGCTTAATAAGACTCAGTTCAGGAGACAGTGACTGATGTGATATGATTTAACACCATCACCATCAGGGAAGGTTGGTGGCATGAGGTAGGGTGTTCGCCCTGTGATCAGAAGGTCGCAGGTTCGAATCCAAGACCGGTAAAGTTACCAATGAGGTAATCAGGTATCAGGTAATGAGGTATCGTCTCCAAGCTCTGCTCCCCGGGTGCTGCCCTTGATAGGCTGCCCACTGCTCCGTCACGGATGGGTCAAATACAGAGATCACAGCGTATGGTGTGCTGTGTTCACAATGACAAATGCTCACTCACTCACTTCCATTCATATCAAATCACAAAAAGTACAATATCGTTTGACATTTTCATTCCTGAGCTACAGCCCACAGTAGCCTGGGTTATCACACTTAGTAAAGGTTCATACTTGCTTCATTTGAGATGTGATATGTGATTCGTTTTGGACCCATGTATTGGGCTCGTTGATCATTGAATCAATGTATCGATGTTGATTGATGTATTGTTACACATCTGCTAATTAGAGTACAACTTGAGTGCTGATTTTATTAAATATTAACAGTTACAGTAAATATTTATAATACAATACATGAGTGTTTTAGGCTGAAAATTATAACTTGTCAATAGAAAAGTGAAAGTTGCTAATAGTGATAATAGTCAAACTCAAAATAATACTTAAGTACAGTAATTTCCATCCATATCACTTGACATTTTTATTCCTGAGCTCAACCAGACCTTTAAATGGAAAACATTGGGCCTCGTTTACCAATATTCTCCTATATTAAGACATTTAAATAGTATGATATTACACAGTAGAATTGAAGAAAACCTATTAAGCTAAAGTTAAAACAGACATGCACTATAATTTGTGTAAGAGAGCTTTTCAGCTGATTATGTTCTTACTCAGGAAGAAATCTTAAATAAGAAAACTTTATTGTACAGTGTTGGGCAAATGACTTCCAAAATGTAAAATATTATAGATATTTTAAAGTAATTTGGCTACATTACATTATTACTGTTTCTGAATTATAGTGTTTTACACAACTTCTGAGATACTTTCACCAAAATAAGTGTGGAAATAGGACTTAACATTGTGCTAAAATGCTGAAACGTAGTTTAGTGCAGTTCATTCTACATCCAAAGGAGGGCGACGTGGTGTAGCATAATGACTGTAGCCGTGCCCTCTTTTACTCGCACTGTTTTTCTTTTGTGCCCAAGGTCTCACAGTGTTGGGGATTATTTTAATAAAATCAAAACCACGCTAAATCTCGGGTTAAAATTGTGTTTCAACACGTGTTATTGAAATATGTAACGAGTATAATATTACTGAAAATGTATTAGTAATGCCTTACATTACTGCATTACAGCAAAAACGAATACATTACTGTAATTGTGTTCCTTTTGTAACGCGTTACTCCCAACACGGCTGGTAGTGTAGCAGTCAAGATCGGAAGGTCACTGGTTCAAAGGCAACACTGAGATACTCAAGCACTGCTCCCAGGGCGCTGCCAAAAAGTTGCCCACTGCAGAGCTCACATTTGGTTGTGGTGCACTTTGTGCTGTCCTGTGCTGTGCTGTGCTATGTTCACAATGACAAATAATCACTTAAGAACAGTTTTAAGAACAGATTTCTTCTTAAGAATGGTCGGTGAGACCTACTGTACAATATAATATGTCTGATCCGTGTTTCCATTTCGTATCAATGCTATGGGCTTGTTGATCATTGAATCTATGTATCGATGTAGTTCAATGTATCGTTACACCCTTAGTTATAAAACACTTCAGCAAAATGAAGAAAAAGGTGATGGACAGATCTCAGTTGCTGTGGTGAGGGAGAATAGCCCAGCGTGAAGCGACTGCGTCTTTAACCTCACGGCGGCCCTCAGGAGGAGAAAATCGTCTCAGATCTTTCAGGCACGCCGGTCTCCTGCTGACACATGAATATGCAGCATGAATATATTTATTAATTATTTAAAAATCAGGTATGGCACGGCTACATCCTGATGTGTATAGACTGTGTTTTTATGTATTATTTCTAATATTGTATTAAAGGAGCTGTTGGTAGCTTAACATTGTAAAAGTCAACAGTTCAAGTCCCCCCAGACCAGTAAAGGTACCACTGAGGTACTCATGAGCAAGTTATCGTCCCCAAGCACTGCTGCCTGGCACTGCCCAAAATGCAGATAACTCATGTATGTTACTCACTTATTCATATAGTTCATATCAGAGAAGTTCACAAGTCATTTTTCCCAGTCCAAGTCAAGTCTCAAGTCTTTGTGCTTGAATCTAAGTCAAGTCTCAAGTCTTTGTATTCAGGTCCACGTCAAGTCTCAAGTCTTTGTGATCGAGTCCAAGTCCATGTCAATTCTCAAGTCTTTGTGCTCGAGTCCAAGTCAAGTCTCAGTTCTTTGTGCTCAAGTCTAAGTCAAGCCTCAAGTCTTTGTGCTCGAGTCCAAGTCAAGTCTCAAGTCTTTGTGCTCGAGTCCACGCCAATTCTCAAGTCTTTGTGCTTGAGTCTACGTCAAGTCTCAAGTCTTTGGGCTCGAGTCCAAGTCCAAGTCAAGTCTCGAGTCGTTGTGCTCAAGTCTAAGTCAAGTCTCAAGTCTTTGTGCTCGAGTCCAAGTCCAAGTCAAGTCTCAAGTCTTTGGCCCGAGTTCAAGTTCATGTCAAGTCTCAAGTTTTTTTTTTGCTCGAGTCCTAGTCAAGTCTCAAGTCTTTGAAGGTGAGTCAGAAGTAAAGTCTCAAGTCATTATTTGTGCGACTCGAGTCCAAGTCTCAGACTCGAGTCCCCATCTCTGATTCATACAGGATCGATGCTACAGGCTCGTTGATCATTGAATTAAAGTATTGTAAATCAATGTTTTGTTACATGCCTACTGGGAGCCAAATGGTTCTGTTCGTGGGAAGCTATATAGAACCAGACAATCCTAAATAAACCTTTATTCTAGCTCTGTGTGAGTTTTGAGGTTTGAGGTTTGAACAGTTGTTCTTGTACAAAGAATGATTCTTTTTCTCTAACCCGCTTGGGGTAACCGAGAGAATCTGACCTCGATTCATTCCAAAGTTTGCCCTCGCAATTGATGAAAACTTTCAGTCGTATGCAAGAGACGCTTTCTTCGTGCAAGACACGGTGTGAATGCCATCATTCCGTGGGTGAATCTGGCTTTAATCAAGGGGCTGCTGACCTCTGGCATAATTGGAATATCTAATTTCACTTCAAAAAGTGTTTCCATGGGATTAATTATAGATCAAACGTTACACTCTCTTCGTATCTCTTGTTAGAACAATGAATGATTTGGTTAATTAATATCTGTGCAGGGCACACAATAATGTTTGGGAATAAAATGATTAAAGGACCTCCAGGTCCTTTACACTTCTGTGTGTGATATACATATATATAGAGAGAGAGATTATATTGTTTGTTGAGTACCTCAGGGGTAGACTTTTTGTAGTGTTTCTTGAACAAATGTTCTCTAAAAAATTCTCTAAAATATCGCTGCCATATCTTGAATATTTCTAATGTTTTATGGATCGTCATCAGTGTCATTTTTTTAATGAAACCTTTTATTCTTTAGGGAGTTCACCTTGTGATCGGAAGGTTGCCGGTTTGACCTTCTGGATTCCATCTGCACACGTCCCTCAACCAATCCGACAGGCGAAGTCACATCTTGTTAAAAAGAGATATACATATTTTTTCACAGATTTATTATTAAAGCTTTAAAGACCCAGTAAGATCAAAATAACATCAGCTCTAAGTTCCTCATATCAAAGAAACTGTTGTCACTAATCACCTTGTCAATTTCAAGCAAATGTGAACCATGGGTAAAATTAAGTCTCAAAGTGGTGAAAATACAGACGGTACTTTGTACACTCGGATGTTGTAGGCGTGTCGGCTCAAAGCGCTGAAGCACCGCTCACTACTACAGAGCCCCTACCCATCGACATGCATTCAAATGTACCGTTTGATCACTCTAAAGTCAGGCAAGTAAAACTGTTGTGCCTTGGCAATATAAGTCTCACCGGAAGGAATGACTACAGTGACAGGATAGTGAGCACAGTCTGGGCTAATATGGAATACACTGGGGAAAATATTTATGACGGGGAAATATTTAAGCAGGAGGACAGCGGGGGAAAGGGCTAAAATGACAGAGGAACGCTGAAAAACAACAGAGTTGATAGATTAAAGCAGATAGTTTGCTAACTTACATGTTACAATGCATTATGGCAACACTATTATTCACATCTGAGCTAGCTCATACGGATTAGCTGCGTGTTCTCATGCATTCGCTAATCATTTGGAGTTCTTTACAACAGGTTAAACATGTCATATTTTACAGTTTATAACACAAAATAGGCAAACTTACCCTTGGTGGCTCTTGGTCAGCCGCCACCCGTGAGGGAATAGAAATATTAGTAACCGTTTCGGACTTAGCATATGACAGACTCTCTTAGCGAACTTGCCCAGACTAGCAGGTAGGCTACTGACACAGTAGATCTGGGCAGGGCTATGCTAAACATAACCTGTCCACGTAAGCAGGCTGTGTTTTAGTCCCACCCTACTTAGACCTACCGTGAAAAGCTGTTAAACTACATAACTCCACAACATCGTAAAACTGACTTCAGGGGTTCTCCACATCTTTTCAGACACACTTTTCTAACACATTTCACATGTTACCAAACCAAGGACAGGTTTCACCTTACTGGGTTTTTAATTTCAGCTCGTCAGCGTCTCGTTTTAGTCTTCATACTCTTCAGTAATGAAATAAGCAGTGCTGTACTGCACCATTCAAAGTATTCAGCAAGTTTCAGGACTTTAAACTTTTTACCCGATGCTTTATTGATGGAATATTGGATGTTGGAGAGTCGCTGGGCCATAAATCTGACTCCTCCTCCACCCACAAAATGTATTTTTTGAATTTCTTTTTGGCAAGAGCAACATTTCTGCAGCCTTTACTGTGGGTTATTAGAGTCTCGTCTCCCATCTGTAATAGTCTCATGCAGTCTCCTCTAATCAGAAGCAAAAAGAAGAAGAATTACTTTTTTTTTGTTTGTTTCCAGACTTGTGACTTGAATGAATATTATCCTCCGTTCTTCAGCTCCCACACGGGCGGGTCCTTAAAGTCGCTTAATGGTCTCTGCAACACAGATGTACTTGATGTTGATGTTTTCTGGTTAATTTTGATGAGATTTTGTACCTTTTTTTCCCCACAGCTGGTGCAGATGAATGATTTCTAACCCTCTAACCGTGGGCCTAATGAACTGTTTCTGACATAAACAGACCCATGTGCTTCATTCACTCTGCAAATGTTCATGTATTATTAATCTGAACATGCAGTTATTAACTTCAAAAAGCTCAAATATTGATGTCTGTTTTGAGATTGCATTTGGAAAAAGTAAATAGACTTTAAAGGAAAAATGTTACTACCCCCAAAGTATTAGGGCAAAATATTTCTATAAAGAACTTAATATTTTCAAATGACACATGCAGGTTTAAGTGTTATCATGATCATTTAAAGTACTGTTTATAAAAGCATATAAAAGAATTATCAAATGTTTGTGTAATTGGGGTGGAAATATTAAACAATATAATTAATCCAAACTTTGTTTCACTATAAAAAATGTGTTTCATGAGTATCAAATCAGAAACTTCCATCATCTGGAACCAGCTGGAACATTTCTGGACTTGAACTGAATCCTAATTTAATATTGAACTGACGTTAACTTTACTAAATGTTGCTGAGCAGATCATAAACAGCCCCAGCAATCTTTGCTCACAAGTACATCAGTGGTACCTTTACCAGACCGGTACTGGAGCCGGCAACATTCTGATCACGGGCCAACTCCCTATCCGTTAGGCTGCCAACAGCTAAACGTAATACAACTTAGGAGTCCAGCATTATAATGATTGTTAATTAGGGGTCGAAGCACGAAGTGCTATGGAACCTTCTTATAATTGTTACATTTTACCTTTTGTTTTTTTTCCTACGAAATGGATCGTCCAACTGGAACCTCAGAAAGCAGAACCTCAGAACCTCAGAAAGCTGAAATTTGGATGGTAAGTAGGAATGGTGTGAATCTTGTCACTGGCTGAAAAGTGTAGTGCTATAGCAAAGGCAAACACGTTTTGACGTTTTTTGGATATGAAGAGGGAAATATACAATGTTGCTATTTGAACAATGACAGGCTCTAAAATGCTAAATACATTTATGCAGCAGGGATGGTGTGCTGCGTAGCATTAATGAAAAGTGTAGTGATCTGCCTATCTAATTTACATATAGGCAAAACAGACTTTTGCAAGCTCTTTCTAGAGCAAGTGAGGTTTCAAATGAATCTGCAGATTTGTCCTAATGTCATAAAAGAGATTTTTTGTGATTTTTTTTCCCAATTTTGACTTCTGATTCATTGACTCCTTTCTTCGACTCTTACTGCATCAACTGCTTTTTGTGACTTTTGCTTGGACCCCGGTTGTTGCCACTTGTGGCTATATTTATTTATTGAATTGGCCACACTAAAACACTTACTGTAAACCTGTTTGTGTCACTGGAGGGTGTTTTGCTCATTAAGGGCTTTTTAACTCCATACAGTCATCAATCATCAATACCTGATCTTTTTAAAAGATGAAGACCTTTTTATCTCCAAAAGACCTTTTAAACATAATTTAATTTTTTTAACACCACAAATGATTTTACTAGTTACATTAATACATTCTGCTGTTCATTTATCAGTGGTTCATGTCTTACATAAATTCAATATATTGGTTATTCTGTTTCTTCTGAGTTCATTTGAATCTGACTTTTTTTTTGGTGAAACACTTCTCTTAATTAACACATGAGGTACACACCATATTAAATTATGTACTACAGCTTGTAATTCCAGCTCTTCATTAAAAAGAATGAGACTTGCAGCAGATTTTTCCTCTAGTTTCAATAATGAAGAACCTGTTCTAAATAAAACATGACGGAATCACATTGTATACAGTTATCTTGAGATTTTGCTGTGTTTATGTGAGGGCATTGTGAACCATCATTCCCCACTGCACATTTTCCTGCTTCCTGGAGAGTCCTAATGTCCTTCATGAATAAATAAATGGATGAATATTGCATTTACATTGAGCTTCCTAAACATCCAGAGAGTCAGTGCTGCTGTCTAGATGATGCTCTGAATATAATTTTATGCATCCGTCCAGAACAAAAATGATTTTCAACTGAGAGTTATAGATACCTTATTGAGTGCAAGTCGTTGTAAGGTGCCAGTCCAGTTCCTCTCTAGATGGACTGGCTGATCCACACTCTAGCTCCAGGTCTTCACAAAAAACCCTAATTACTAGATCAGGATCACCTCAGTTTTAACTTGCCATGCCCCTGACTTGTGGTATTTGAGTTTTGTTGTTTTCATTTCTTTGAGAACTATTGCAATATCCTTGACTGCATATCGCGCATTTTTCTGCGTAACGACTACACATGGCAGGATGATATGTAGGAATTAGTGCAAATGTTGACCAATAAACCAGCTTTACCGCAGGGGCACTTCCCATGCACAATGAAGTGAGCCTCTGCTCATACGCAAACATAGAACATGCTACAATTTACAGATCGGCTCCATAGATCGGCCCCAGGCCACCGATACCCAATCCAGCTATTTGAGTTGTTATTGGACCGACATCTGATCCATGTAACAGATTGGTGACATTTCTAGTAATGACCAGAGTTTTGTGTCTCTGGATAGTTCTCTGTTTTGTCTCCCTGATTTGGATTAGTTCATTTTGCCGACTGTCTCTGTTGGTTTTGAACTGTTTCTGTTTTCCACAGCGTTGATTTTTGCAAGCCCATTGTAGCATAACTCAATGTATTCACTTGACATTGAGAATGATGTGTCCTGTGACATGACTGTCACACAAATAGGGTGTAAAGCTCAAGTTTCAGCATGATGCAATTTTATATTGTCAAGTCAAGTTTATTTATAAAGCACATTTTAAAACACCTAAGTGTTACCAAAGGAGAGACATCTTGATAATAAAAAAGGGAATAAAATAAAAAATTATAATAATAATAGTAATTCAACCTGGTTTTAAATTCCACAACTATTGCACCTGTATTTTAATATGTTCCTTCTATTTATTCTAACTCCAATAGCCATACCTTTACATTTCACTGTTGAGAACGAAGACACCGAGATGAGCTGCGTAATGTCTGCACTTCATTCGAATTTCCATTTTAATTAAAACAATCAGGCACTTGCGGACGCACCAACCAATCAAAGTCAAAGTAAACTTTATTGTCATCTCTGCTATATACTGTACAGATATACAGAGAGACGAGACGACGTGGCTCCTGTTTTCACAGTGCAACAAGAATCAGGGAACAAGGAACAAATAGGACATATCGAATAAACAATATATAAATAGAATACAAAATATACACTTTTGACTCTGACTCATGCAAGGATTTTCACAAGTCCATTTGGGCCTGTCTTCATTTATTCCATCTCTAAAAGCAATTTTGGCAACTGGCTACCAAAAATTCACAAAATTGTCATTCTTTTTCAGGGGGTACATAAGCACCCCTTAAAATAGCCTCAAATCACAAAAAAACAACTAAAGTATTGTTTGACATTATTCCAGAGCTGGACCAAACTTTTAAATGAACAATGATCTTCTCTTTTAATAAAGTAATCCCTCTGACGTTACAGTATGTTTTCATTTTGGATAACTGAATTGATGTATCGATGTGGGCCAATATATTGGTACACCCCTACACAAATCAGCTAAGCGGTTAAAACAATGGGAGAGAATTCACCAAATAGTGATTAGGAGCCCGGATTTTTTGCAGGTCATATTTGCAGGACATTGGAGTTCCAGCGCTACTCCTTTAGAATAATACCCAGGGATCTTTTATGAGCTCAAAATGTCAGAACCTTATAATAACCTTTATTAATGATAGCACGTTACAGTCATAAAAATACAGTGCAAAGTGCTTAATACCAACATTAATATCAAGAAAAAGCTATTAATTCTAGGGTCAGGAAGTACAAATTAGTCAAACAATTAAGAAATGCACATGCACATGTTTAGAAATGCTCTACAGTCTTTTTCTCTGCAGTTAAAAGAAACGATCTTTTCTGTCCGAAACCACAGCTACATTTTTACTTTTAGCCACATTGGAACCTGGAAGAGTTGTATTAGGTAGATATAGTGCGTAAGCAAAGCCTCTTTTGGCCCATCAATCCTCTTACATTGCATCAGTTAAATTAAAAACAAATTAAACACAAAATATCGGACCCCTTTCTTGTTTATGTTTGCAATTCAATTTAAAGGTTTTAATTTGTCAACAGTGCTGCACAAAAAACCCTCATCCGCACAGGGCATCCAGAGCGGATGGGGGAGGAGGAGGATGAGAAGGAGGAGGGACAGATTTATCCTTTTAATATCGCGAGCTAACTTTTACGTAACAGATCCTTTAGAGACATGGGCGACACTCCAGCTCAGTTGCAGGCAGACAGAGTGGATGTGGCTCTTGGGCGTGGCAGCAGCGAATTGCTGTGAAATCCCAGATAAGCTGAGTTTCAGCTGCTGTAGAGACGGAGCTCGACGCGAGTAGGAGGAAGGGAGGGTGAACGTGTGAAGAAAAAAAAAAATCCCAAAAAACGCAGCGCACCATCTGCTGCAGTGGGCCCAGAATTGCAAGAGGTGCCCCGGGCAAACCCCTGGACTTAGACCTCTTTAAAGGTTCCCGGAGGCTGTTGAAAGCTGAATTCTGTGTGAAACTTCCACCTTTGACTGTGTATGTCGGTGGAGGGGAGACTGGGGCACACTAATATTGGTGTGGTCTGTTTAAATATATGTACACTTAATTTCTGACCATGGGGTTATTTCTCTTTCTGTCAAATGTTAAAATAGTTTGGCAAAGATTACTGACATGTAATTAATGAAGTATATTGCTATGGATTCCAATTAGGGCTGGGCAATTAATCAGAAATAATTCAAAAATGAACTGTCAGTTTTGTGACGATTATTGTTAATACTTTTAAAAAATAAGAATTCTGTTACAGATAAATGCAGTTGGGGCAGGTGATAGCATAACGGTTAATGCATTTGCCCTGTGTTTGGAAGGTCACTGTTCCGAATCCCAGGATCACTGAGGTACTCATGAGCGAGGTACTGTCCCCAACCACTGCTCCGCGGGTGCTGCACATGTCAGCTGCCCACTGCTTCTTCATGCTAATAGTTGCGATTGCAACATCGCGACATCCTGAAGGGTCTGATTAGCTTGTTAGACCTCTCCAGAGGCAGAATTCTGTGTGCAAGCCCCACTCTGGACTGTTGGGGGAGAGTAATTGACATGGCCTATTTACATACATGTAAATTTAATTTCTGGTCATGGGGTTATTTTGTCGACTGTTGAAATAAATAGCAGTGATTATAGCTGTGTAACGAGCAAAGTATATTCCTAAGGGTTCCAATATCACATCTCATACATCATATATGAGTTTATGTGGACCACTACAAGCTCTGCGCCCCACAAATTATTACGAACTTCGTTGGCCCAGACAGTGTTTAAGTTTACACAACCCTAAGTTACACCACAGTATATGATTTTACTAGTTACATTAATACATTCTATTGTGCATTTATCTGTGGTTTTTGCCTCAAATAAACTCATTATTATTTGTTATTCTCTTTCTTCTGAGTTCATTTGAGGCCGACTTTTTTTTTATTCAAACACTTCTCTTAATTAACACATACGGTACACATCACATCACATTATGTAATACAGCTTTTAATTCCGGCCTTTCATTTAAAAAAGGAAAGAAAAGATTTTTCCTTTACATTCAATAATGAAGAATCCATTTTGCATGAAACAACAGAATTCATCCTAGTGTATAGCAGTGTTCATCATGAATGAATAAATTAATTAATGTTGCACAAAGGTAATGTTGTGCAATGAGTCTTTCACATCGCTGTAGAGGGATTTTGGCCCACTCTTCTTTGCAGAATTTTTTAATTCAGCCATATTGGAGGGTTTCCGAGCATGAACCACCTTTTTAAGGTCATGCCACAGCATCTCAATTGGACTCAGGTCCAGACTTTGACTAGGCCACTCCACAACCTTCATTTAGTTTTTTTGAGCCATCCAGAGGTGGACTTGCTGGTGTGTTTTGGATCATTGTCCTGCTGCGGAACCCGAGTGCGCTTCAGCTTGAGGTCACGAGCTGATGGCCGCACATTCTCCTTCAGGATTTTTTGGTAGAGAGCAGAATTCATGGTTCCATCAATCACAGCAAGTCGTCCAGGTTCTGAAGCAGCAAAGCAGACCATCACACTACCACCACCATATTTCACTGCTGGTATGATGTTCTTTTTCTGAAATGCTGTGTCATTTTTACACCAGATGTAACTGGAAGAACACCATCCAAAAAGTTCAACTTTTGTTTTGCCAGTCCACAGAATATTGTCCCAAAAGACTTGAGGATCATCAATGTGTTTTTTGGCAAAAGTGAGACCAGCCTTCATGTTCTTTGGTCAGCAGTGGTTTTC